>JBAMMX010000026.1:112750-462750 GCA_037126225.1 Dillenia turbinata
TTTTTTGCTCTTTTTTTTTGCCATTCTTTTTTTGTATGACCCATTTTTTAATAGCCTTTTTTTTTTTGAACTATCACAAAGACAAAATAAAGAAATGAAATACACCAAAAACAAGAAGTAAACCAATGATTGAAGAATTTTGGTCAAGATGATAAATCTAGATTGGAATTAGAGTTTTAAAACACAAACAAAAACAAAAGAAAGAAAAAAATAAAATAAGAATAATTCAAAAAAAATTAGCTCGATAACTAACCGATGTGAACCCGACTGATATAAAACCCTAGAACTCACGACTAAGTTAATTTAGCCCAAAAATCATCCCAACGAATTATTTGAACCGGTGGAATTAAAAATCTCAACCCTTACTCTAAAAGCGGAAGAACCTAACGTATTTGGTTTTAAACTCGTTTCTCACTAAAACAAGAATTTTAGCATAAAGATAGAATGAATGACGCCTCAATCTAGGTGGTTTGAAATCTAGATTGATAAGTCAAAAACCTAAACAAAATTCATATCTTAAAATAAGTTTAAAAGTTTTCAAAAGAACAAGACGTGTAAAAAAATCTCATAATTTTATTAATTATCTCAAAAGTTGTATTTTACACAATGTGTAATGTCCTATTTATAGATTAAAAGTAAAGACTAAATTGACAATTAAAAATTTAGTAACTCCTAAACAATTAAAAAAAATAGGAAACTAAAATATAAACTATAAAGAAGAATTATGAAACTAATAAACCAAACTATTTTGATCAAATTTTGCTGCTATTTTTCTTTATTTTCGTATTTCCTTGGTTTTTGGTAGTTTTGGACCATTTATTCTTCCAATTGGACCTGTATGAGCATAATTAAGACCCATTTTGATTTTTCATTTATTTAGGCTCCAATTTTTTGTTGTAAACCCTCTGAATTAAGTTATTCAGTACTTTTTTGAATCTTTTAACTCGATCTTTTGTCACCAGTCCAACTGAAACTTGAATTGGATCTTGTGAATTCTTTGCAATCTTGATGACCTTATTTACCAAAATCACATCGAGATAAAGAACTTGAGGCAACAAAATTGAGAGGAAAATGAGAGAAGAAATAGAAAGAGTTTAAAAAATTTCTTTCACTATATCTTGTTCAAATTCCTCTTTGAAGTAGATCTTTGTTTCTATCTCAATTATTTTTATAACAATTTATATTAATTTAAACCGTTAATAATACCATACATTCTAAAGTTTAATAATTTTCTTATACATTTAAAAGTTTGATAATATACCAATTTAAATTGTTAATATACCAATTGTATAACAAATAAATTTTATACTAATTATTATTAAAAGTTTAATAATTTTTTTTTATAATTTAACCCCAAACAGAATAATTTCTAAATTTATAATAATTAAATTTCTCAATAAAATTAGTTCAACGAACATCATAATTTAACGATCGCTGCTGTGGTTGCGGAAGGTTGCGGAGATCAGGATATCCGTCACAAACTGCCTCACGATGCCGGATAACTATTGTTAGTTAGGGTTTGATTTCGTGTTTGGGGGAGAAGGGAGGAGGAGAAAAGAAAGAAGGGGAAAAGAAGAGGCCGGGGGCTTTTCTGCGAAATGGTCTATTGTTGAACTCTTGATTTAAGGGTTAAATTGAAAATTTTCTTTCAAAAGATATTTCTTTTTTTTTTTTTTTTAAGGAGGTTAATTTTTTTTGGGTGAAAAAATTAAGGAGGTTAATTTCGTACAAAGTCCCCTTCCTCTGCACCCGGCCATAGCGTCAAACCTCACCTCTTATTTTTCAAGGTCCTTGGGCACATCAGTTTTGCTTTTGGCCGCAATAAGCTCCAGCTACCTCCGACCATCTTCGAGGGATATCACCAAGAGAGCGGGGAGGGCACAGGAAATGACGTGATCGAGTAATGAAGTGAAAGTAAGTTTGTAGAAATTAATAAAAAGAACGATGAAGAAGTTGAGGTGGGCAATGGACGGAGATTTCTGGGATGTGGACGTCTCCACTCCCAGGACACTCGAATCTGTAGCTCGTCCCGTGCCCGGCGACGGAGAATGTGTCCTGCCGCTCGGACTGAGCAGAGGGTGCCGGCTGTCGAGGCCCAACCAGATTGACTTCTTCCAGCGCTTCATGGCCGCCCTCTTCTCCTCCTTTGCTGGCGGCCCCGACCCTTCTTCTGCCGGTTTCTCTCTCCACCGCGTTCTCTCTCTCCCCTTCTCCGATCACTGGTAAATTCTATTTGCTTCTGCTGCTTTTAATGCTTTTTAGATACTGTTCGTTTATGCAAAACCCTAAATTGTGCAGGGTTGCTACTTTGTTGGGTCAGTTTAACCTCCAGAAGTTTGTGTCTTCTGTCAAAAAGCAATGCCGCTTCTCCTCTCCTTCTGAATCTTCCTCTTCCTGGCTCAGTAGCATCGGACACCACCTTCGCGACCCTTCCTTTACGCCTTCGGCCTCTCTTCCGAGCTCTCCTTAACACCTGACGATACTCTTTGTCTTAGCTGGGAACAATCTACTTCGGCTGACCCGAATCTTCCCCGGAGAAAGGCTCTTCTTCACCACAAGGCACGTAACTTTTTACTATTTTACATCATACTGTGTCATTTATTTCTCTCAATGTATCTATAATCATTTGTTTAGGTTTAGGAAGGCTATGGTGGTCTCTTGCTGCGTTTTTTTACCTCTTTTTTTGGATATATTGTGCTCGATTTGCTATTCAAGTGCAATCTCTTATTTGAATTCATGGTCAAAGAGTTGATATTCAGTAAGCTCTGCAGTTCCCACGCCACGATTTGATAGTGGAGGCAGCTTGGCCGGCACTTTTGTAGACAAGCTTGGAACTTATTGGGATGTCCCACTTTCATTAGCTTTCGATTTGGGTTCAGTTGCCTCGACTCTGGCTCCAGCTACCATGTCTGTCTACGCCATAATTCTGGGACTCCGAAGCAGTTCCAAGGTAATCAGCAGACTCGTCAAGTTCCTACTTCACTCCTTCCTGGGTGGTATCTCCGAAGTGCTTATTCTTTAAAGAGAACCACCAACATCTGGACAAGCGAAGCAGAAAAGCTGAAAATGGTGCAGCCATTTGACCTATTTCTGTCAAAACCTCATGTCTCAGCATCTGGCATTATAGGTAAAATGCCTCTTCACTTCTTAGGACTGTTTTCTTTGTTTCAGCGTAGCGTGGTGTAGTTGACACTTGCAATGCACCAGCATTATAATTTTGGTGCCAAAATGAACTACTACTTTTAGGTACTAGATATGCTTGAAGGTAGAAATCGCAAGCCACAGCCTTGGTGGTCCTATCGTGAAAGTAACCCATAGGCATTAAAACCACTTATTGAAAAGATAATCTAGTTGCATTTTATTTTCAATCCTATTGGTAGGGTCTCCATATTTAGCTAAACATTTCCTGATTTAATGATCCTAAATCTGTGTTACTTGGCTAAATCTGTACTTTCGTATTGCCTGACGCCCCAAAACATTTAAAATAAAATTCAAATTCCCCAGTAAGTGCATGTTGTTAGCTTTCTTGCAAGTCGTTGTGAAATGTCAAGCAAGCATCCTTTTGTGCTTTGATCTCTCTCTCCTTTAGTGATAATTTTCTACAGAATCTGTTCGAGACTAGGATCTTTTATAAGAATTTCATATCCTATCTGTAACCAAAGTATTAATTCATGAGGATTTTGGACTGGTGCAAATCATAGAATCCCAATCACTAAAGCCATGTTAGTAAATTTGGAGACCAAATATAGAATAGAGAATTTCTGTTTAAAATTGGGTCAGGAGGTCAAATTTGGTGCAGGAGAGAAATCAAAAGCTAAAAGGATGCTCGCTCAAAATTTCATCAACTGCTCACCCAGAAGCTAATGTTGTGTACTTATGAATAGACATTGAGTTTTAGTTTGAAAATAGTGGAAGATAATTGACTATAATCCGTGACTTAAAAGTAGCTACCAAGTTCAAGGTATTGTGATTTTTGCCATGCTTTTATAGGCTTTTTATAAGGTCATTTGGATGATAATTCTCATCTACTAGACATTAATTTTCATGCACTAGGTTATTCCATCCTTTATGGGGATTGAGTGGCTTCATCACATGCTTCTAGACAAATAGCTTAGTCCAATGATATTGACATGTCAGTACAACCCAGTTTTGTTTCCTGCTTTATTGCAATGAAAACTCCTATTTCATCTGGAATGATAACATGGATTGTGAGTTTTACCGCCTGTAATACATATGTTGTGTGCTTGTTCTTCATGAACTTGAGACAAACTTGCATTTGTTTCAAGAAATGTGTTCATATTCTATCTGTTTTATGTCGCATTTTTGACAATGTGAATTCAAATGTTAGGTATATATGTCATCTATATATTCCGCTCTTCCTATTTCAGAAAAGATTTGGTGTTTCATTCTTACAGGTGCTGTTGCAACTGCCTCACTGGGAAATAAATCAGTCAGGTCGCACGCAGAAGATAAATCACAGGGTTATGCAGGCTTCACTTTTGACACATTTTCTGCCATTTTTGCAGATATATTTGCATCTGTCTCATTAACTGCTCAACATGGAAACTTCCAAAGGTTATTCCTAGATCTTACTCGATTTCATGCCCCGTGGATTTTCCCCTCTGGTTTGAGATTTCTTTCAGGCACTTCACAAGTAGCTCGAAACCTTTATAACTCTCAGCAACCAAAACTTGAAACAATAGCGGGAATGTTGCCTCACACGACCCTTTCACTTCAGCAACAGGTTCCGCACTAGCTCTCATATCTCATTTTTGTCATTTCATTAGTTTTCCGAGCTTTATTTTCATTAAAATTGGCCAGTGTGAACTTTATTGGCATAACACCAATTAGCATACGTAAGTGTTTTTTTGCGTACCACCATAGAAAGATCTTTAGCTATTGAATTCAGGACCTTGTTTGTATTCTTAACCAGATTGATACTCTCATTTGATGATTCATAGTAATGATTAGGTTTTCAAGAATATTTAATATTCTTAGACAGTTATTCTCGGACATGGTGCAAATAAGTATAGCTACTATAAATATGTCGGAGTAATTCGGCAATGCTTTTTGTTGTGCAGATAGTTGGGCCATTCAGTTTCAGAGTTGATTCCGGAGTTGCAGTGGGAATGAAGGGCAAAAAATGGCATCTGAAGATAAACGAACCAGTATTTGCTGTTGAATATGCATTACAAGTTTTAGGTTCAGCAAAGGCCGTTGCCTGGTATTCTCCAAAGCATCAGGAGCTCATGGTAGAGCTTCGCTTTTATGAAACCTAAGGAAAAATTTTCTTTCACTTCTTTCTTTTTACAAAATTTTCTTTTACTTGCTTCATTTTACCAGCGTTATCGAGAAAAGGGAATGATTGTTCCCTGGCCCACTTGGGTTCAAAGCAGCACACGCTGCCTGCTCAAGTATGTACTTTTTTATTTTATCTTTTAAAGGCTTGTCAATGATTTTACAGAATACAAGGATAGGCAGCGCACAAGAACAATTGAGACGAAGGATGATCCTGGGCTTATGAGTTTCTTTGTTCCTCCCTCTCTTTACCATCAAAAGGAAAGAAAAATGAGAGTAGCTTTAAGCCTTTTGGGTTGGTGTCCTGCCATGGATGCTATGCAATGAGCCTCTCTACTAATAGGAAAATAAACCACATACGATGACATAATAGAGAAATGGCCAGTGAGATGATTTTTGTTTTTCTTTGGATATAAAAGGAGATACAAATTTGAGACATTTACAAGAGGGTTGGGCGACGGTATTCTGACGAAAAGAAATATAGGGCATAAATTAATTCATAGTACCTGGGAGGGAGTGGAGATCATACTATATATAGCTTTACAAGCGTATGCTTGTGCACGAACATAAATGTTATACCTTAAAATTAAATTTAAAATGGTGATATATATATACATCTTAAAAATTCCCAATTTATTTGCAAATATATGCATTTCTTATTTTTTTTTTTATAATTGAAAATTTTCTCAAATTTTTCGGCAACTTTGATAAATGGTGGATTTTAGGGTGATATGCACTACGAGGATAATTCAGTGGTAACAATTTTCTTCCTCCGACTGTATGATATGAGATTCCATTTTTATTGTAACAAAAAAAAAAAGAAGAGAGATAAGAAAAATATAGGTGAACATCCTTGAGTTTAATGGTATGGGTGTTTATTTTTGACTTGATATTTCTTTTTCTAAGTATGATATAATAATTAAAAGAAAAAAAGAAAAGGAAGACATAGTATTAAGAGGGGTTTTTTTTTTTTTTTTTTTTTATAAATTTCTTTTTTTATAAACTCTAAATCCTGAGCCCAAGGCTAGTCGAGCCCATGGTTTGTTAAACAACCCTCACTCACTGGCTAGATTTTCTCTCGTTAGTCACCTGCCCGGTTTCATACTAATCGGCATCTAGTCCTCCTCAGTGCTCAGTGATTGTCATAACTCAATCTGCTAAGCCAAAATTCATTTTTCCCTGAATCATGGAAAGCAATCTTACATGAAGGGAAAAGGGAAATACGTCCGTAGTTGATAAGGAAAGGAACCCGGATGGTAATCTAAACTTTCCAAATCAATAAGAGTTCAAAAATTTTGAGAATTTTACGTGATAATTTTCATAATTTCGGGAGGCTCTCGTAAGAAAACTAGGGTTTTGACAATCGGATGTAAACGACTCTCATACATAGAAGGTATATATATATCGTTAACCTAACCAATCAGGTATAGATATGCATACTCTCTCTCTACTTAGGAATCACAATTGGTATAGAACTCTCTTTCAGTCTCTTTTTTCCATTTTCGAAAATCGCTTTCTAACTTGAATATCAGAGTTTTCCCTATCGAAGAACCTTTGGGTAGTTCTTTGCAGGTCTTGTCGTTCTGAACCATCAGACGACCAAATCATCCCGTTCGAGTTAACAAAGTTATCATCTGTGGAGTCAAATACATCTCCAACAAGAAGATATTATTAGAGGTGGGTTGCAAATCCACAGATACCAACTCTTTTGACTCGAATGGTGCTTCGAAGGATGAAGTGAAACTTGCAAAAGATCGTCAGAAGGTATATTAGCGGAGGAGGGTCCGAAATTTAAGTCAGAAAGAGCGGTTTTTGAAAGAGTTGAAACTGATGAGCAGAAGAGGGCTAAGTATGAGATCTCTGTGTAGTTTGTGTGCCAAGTGTATGGTTCTAAGAGAACTTACTTGGGTGATGACATGCTAGATGCCTTTATAAATTGATGCCTCATAAGTCATGTACATTCGGGGCGTTACAACTCTAGTTTGCGTATGAGAATATCTTGAGATCTCGGAATTCTGTAGTCAAATATTATCAAAAGATTTAGATCTTTATTACTTAGGAAATTCAACAAGTCGAGGAGATTTTTTCCTTATGGATTTAATTTTAAAAGGTCTCCTTCTTTATTTAGGAAACACGTTTCATAGCCAAATGGGAAATAAATTTTGATACAAATTTTAATTAAATATTACCTTAAATCGATGAGAATAGGCTATTGAGATGGCTGGCCCCTTGTGAAGACTGTCGGTTCACGAAACGAAGAGTGATATATTAACTTTTGACGAATGCTGACGAGAGTCACGAGCCGATCAGGTTATTGCCAATAGAGCTTAATCAAAGAGTCGGGCCGTGTCTACCATTCGGAGAGATAGATCCTCAATCATTGACACGTTTGGGTGTGGAATGCTCATTGGATCATGGGTTTTTAGGATTTTGGGTTCTGCCATAATAGGCTTTTGGGTCATATCCAATCATTCGCCTCTAATTCATGATGTCGTTTTGTGAAAAAAGCGTCACGAATAGTGATCATGGCATAGAAATTGAAAAGGTGCAAAGTTTTAAATGCGTCATTTCGAGTCTCGTGAATCGTCTCCAGTACGCTTTATAAAGCATGATGTTTGAGTCGATCGAACATTTCCATGCTTTCCTTTCAATAGTCTTATCTTCTTGTGAATTAACCCTTCGTAAGGAAAATTTAATCAAGAGAATGACTAAAGGTTCTTCTTCCCAAACTCATCAAGACATCAGTAACATTAGAAGCATGATAATAGAGGAGGAACTCCGGGAGGTTCAAACTGATATGTTACTGGGAAACGATTATGCCCTGGTGTCGGCTATAGACGAGGATGGGGTTAACAAGGTGGCAGAGGGTATTGTCTCGATGTACAAGTAATCATAAAGTACGGCCTGAAAATATCGTACACTGGTCCGATCGGGGAGGTGTTATTTCGTTGAAACATATTTCTGACAAGATTTCTCCCCAACAATTTGGATTTGTGTCAGAAAGATCCACAACGAAAATAATCCACTTGTTAAGACATTTGATAGAGATATATAGAGTATAGAAAAGAGACCTATAGATGATATTCATCAACTTAGAAAAAGCATATGATATGGATCCTAAAGACGTATTGTGGAAGGTACTGATAAAAAAAAGATCTCCTTGAATTATATTAATCTCGTTAGAGATATGTATGAAGAAGCTATAACCAATGTAAGAATTTACAGAGGTTTGAGTGATAGTTTCTCTATTAATATTGGACTCCATCAATGTTTGACATTAAATCTCATTCTTTTTATAATAGTGATAAGTAAAATCATAAAAAGTATCCAATATGAAATATTATGGTGTATACTTTTTACAGATGATATAGTATTAGTTGATGAGATTATAGAAGGTGTTAGTGTTAAATTAGAGTTATGGAGGGTCACATTGAATCAGTATTTTGAAACCCGGATCGGACTACGAACCGGTCGTGCCAAGGGGTCGATGGGTCATTGGGTCAAATCGGTCGGATCGGACGAAAAACCTGGATGACATCATTATGACATCATAAATAAATTTAATTCGTAATATATTAATAATATAAAAAATTTGTATATCCAATCACAAATATTCACTTATTACTTGAACACATCAATATCTAATTTAAATAAGAAGAAAAATCCAATACAATAATATAATATAATCATCAATATTGAAATCATATTCATTGTCATTTTCATCTCCATCATCATCACCATTCCGTTAACCATCTTCAACTTCAAAACATGATAAGTCTACCATCACACACCATTTAATACAAAATATCATTCAAATATATCAAATCCTAATTCAAATAAAAAGTTTGAGTACATCAAAGTCTAATTAAAATAATAAAAAAGTTCAATACAATATATAACATAATTCAATCATCAAAACCCAAAATTATATTCATTGTCATTTTTATCTCTATCATCATCATCATCACCACCAATCCCACAACCATCTCTTCAAAACATGACAAGTCAATTTGAGTATCATCATCATCTCCATCTTCAAGATAAAAAAGAACATGTTGAGAACAAAATAAAAATTAATACAAAGAAGTCTCTTGTCAATATAAATTAATACAAACAATTTAGGGTTTCGAATACCGATAGTGAGAACAAAAAAAAAACTGCAAATTAGCACCATGTTGAGAACAAAATAAAAATGTTTTCTTAGCATGTTGAGAACAAAATTAAGGTTTTCTTAACAGCTAGGGCAATAACATGTTGAGAACAAAATAAAAATTAATACAAAGAAATTTCTGGTATTTGTCAATGTAAATTAATACAAATAATTTAAGATTTTCAATACCTGTGGTGAGGAAAAAAAAACTACAAATTAGCACCATGAAACTATAAACAAGTCTCCAGCATTTTCCAGTTGCTAGCATGAAAAGACTCAACAGAATGATCAACATTTCCTTTTATATCTCACTTACACATGTTATATTCTACTGCTGCTAGTCCCAATGGAAGTCTATGGTTTTCAGATTGCAGTAATGACATTTCAATCAATTTTTTTTTTTTTTGGGTTCATGGTTTTCAAATGCTGTAAGTTACACATAAAATCCACCAAGAACACCTAGACAAAAGCTCTACTCTTCTTTACCAATTGAGACATGATCCTGACAAATCTTGATTATTTACTTTAAAAACTTAAATAAAGCATAGATCCACAAGTTTTCCAGGGTGATAATCCAATACATTGCTAAACAAGAAACAGATAAAATAACATAAAGGTTTGTGGTTATCCAAACAAGAAACAGATACTGGGATCGTGTACCAAAAAGAAAACCAATGTTGTCCACAGCCTATACTATGTCTACGTAACTGCATTATGGCACCATATAAAATAGAATAAAAGTCGTATAGTGCCAATTAATCAATTTAGGGTTTACATGTCATAGATTAAAACATCGCATATAAGTGCATTAATCAAATCTCTCTGGGAAATCATGAGATTGAAACCCTAAATTGTAAAATCAATGCAATGAGATGGATATTAACATCGCAGACCAGTGATATGAACATCGCAGATGAGTCCATTTTGGGAAATCATGAGATCAAAACCCTAAATTGTAAAATTAATGCAAAAGAAGCAAACAAATAACAATAAGACTTTAATAACTTTGATCCGACAAGAAAAAAGTGAAATAGGGTTTATGAAGAGTGAAGTGATGTACCTGATTGCATAGAGAAAATGGAGAAGACGATGAAGAATCTACCAAAAATGCTTCCAAGGGTTTCAATTCAAGAAAGGAGGGGGGAAACAGGAGAGAGCATACTCGACTGTGTGCTTTTTCTTGGCTTTCAATTGTAGATGCAGGTGATAGTGTAGAGAGAGAGAGAGAGAGATAAATGTGAGGAAGAGGAGAGAATGAGCGAGAAACGTGAAAGTCGAAAAAAAAGGTCCAAAAAAATAAAAAATAAAAAATCCGGTTGGCCGATTCAAGCCGGTTCCCGATCTAACCTGAGTCTTGACCGGTTTTTACCGAGATTTTACAAATCCTGTTTTTTAATAAACTCGGACTGGCCGACGGTTTGGCCGGTCTGGTTCGGGTTTCAAAACATTGCACTGAAATGCAGAGTATTTAGATTGGGTAGGTCAAAAACTGAATATATGAGATATAGGTTTAGCGACAGTCATCAGAATGATAAAGAAATGATAGCTTAGATGGATAAGATGTACCAAAAGTGAATGTTTTAGATATTTTGTTTTCATCATGCAAAATGATGACAATATAGATAGTGATGTGAATCATATGATTAAAACGAGTTGGATGAAATAAAGAAGAGTATCCAGAATTTTTTTACGATCACAATAGGATCACGATAAAATCTGCACTATTGTATGATATTGAATGTTTGATTATTAAATAATAACAATAACAAAAAATGACTGTAAAAGAAATAAAAATGTTTAGGTGGATGTGTGGCGAAAATAGAAAATATAAAATTAGAAATGAAAAAATTCGTAATAAATTAAGAGTTAGTTCAATTGTGAATAATATATGAGAGTGTCGTCTGAAATAGTTTGGGCATGTACAAAAAAAACTCAAAAAAATATCGGTTAGAAGGATTCAGAACTTAAATATATGAAATTTAGTATAACATAGAGGTAGACAGCTGAAAATTTAGATGCAATTTATCAAAAAAGATATGATAATTAAGAGTTTAGATGAGTAGATGGTTTTAAATAGGAATATATGGTATAGAAGAATCTGCACAAATTAAACCAATATTTTTTCCCCTTAATCTTTCCCATATTTGTCTCTCAAATGACCGACCTCAATTATTGGGATCAAGGTTCAGATTATTGTTGTTGTTTCTCTCCAGCACCTAGCATCTGGTTATTGCTGTGATTTTTCTGTTAGGCTTTTATCGTCTCCATTTTAATTTTGAGATTCTGATGGCTATCTTTTCACTGAAAAGATGCGGGAATAAGGGTTCCACCTAGGGCTAGTATAGGTTACACACCCGACCCGAATCCAACCGGAAATTTTATTATAAAGAGTTGATCGATAAGAGTTAGATGTATAAATATTTTTTTGTGAAATTTTTTAACAGAGATCTTATGCTTGCGTTGCCTAGGGCTGTTGGGGAACCATCATTCGGGTTGAAGCCTTCGGTTCCTTTTCGTCATTCCAGGTTCGTGCGTTCGGTTGGCAACTACTACACATCTATTCAGATGAACATCTAGGTAGATACTCTTATGGAAGACCAAATGTTATCCTTGGTCGGTCTGTTAATCGGGGAGAAGAGAAAGATTGACAGAACCCTTCTGGTAGAGAGGAGAGAGAAAGAGATAATTGATGTTTTGTCCTCTCCAGGGGACGCCGTCTTGAAAGAGATCATAATCGATAAGCAAGTGAGACCGAACACAAAGAGACCTTTGAGGGAAACCAATAAGACACCTAAACCTCGGTCATAAAAAACCACGCCTTCTTTGCCAAGAAGAGGAAAGTCCAACTGCCAAAGTCTTTGACAGAGAGAGAGAGGGAATCGGAGAGGTCAGAGGGCATGTATCTCCTATTTCATTGAGACACTCCGAATTGGTGGCCATTGAATCAAGGGGGACTGATAGCTTGGCATCTATCGAACATGCATCCCTATCAATTGGTGAGCCTTATAAAGAAGTCCCAGTGAGGGAGGCACCTGAGGTGGAGGAACTTGAGGGTGCCAATACGGCGACTATAGAAGTGAGACCACTAGAGGAACCAGGCACTCCTACTATGAGTGTTGAGGAAATATCTAGATCATCGTTTGTCATTCCCTTATGGCCTCCACACAAGGGGAAACGTAAGATAATTAATGAGACTGCTCTTTCTCCTTCTATTTTCATTCGTTTTTTTGACGATCGAAAGGGCTCAAAAGAAAGAGGTACGGTTGCGATCTATGTAAGAGACAATTGGTACAACTATGTCAACATAACTGAGACAAGTCGAACAGCTGATGGGTTTGATTTCCATCATTTGGAGTTAGAGCAGAACAGGATGTTGCTTAAACAGGCTGATGAGACTCTTCAATCTCTAGGTTTGGCGGCATTACCCTTCTTCTTGACTTACCTCGTTTTGCTTTTCTCTTTCCTTTGCCTTTGATTGATCTGACTTCTTTCTCTAGACGATGGTTCTGACAGAGTTCTGGAAGCAGCAGAGGAAGCAAATGGTGGGGCATTTGGAGAATCGTGCTAATCAGTTGGGTAGCCAGGTCTTGGCACTGCAGGATACCCTTAAGTAGAGGGGGAAAAACATAGAAGTGGAGAGGACGTTTAATGCCCTACTTGCCAAGAAGGATGAAGAGATTATGCGTCTGCAGCTTGCCTTAGACTTGTCTTGGAAATGTTGCGAGGAGCTAAAGGCCAAGGCAAAAGTTCGAGAGGCGTGTCTACAAATTGCCAAGATGCTGGCTCGAATGTGCGAGGAATCACTTGATGCCGCGGAGCAGAAAGTGACCAAGATTGGGGAATCTTTTGCAAGGAATACTGAAATCTATCCACTTTCCTGACGTAAACCGACTGAAAGACTGAAGTGTGTCAAAGAGATAGTTTGTTAAGCAGGCTTGGAATGGGCCTTGCCATCTGATAAAGGAGCTGCCAATTAAGAGGCATTGGGCTGGGGCCTGGCCTCCGCTAATCCTATTAGTGTTCCCTTAATTTCGGTTATGGCCCAAATGGTTGTAGAGTCTCCTCTTCAGGAGGTCCTTGCACTCCTTCTGCTCCCCCTAATTCTATGTAACTTTTATACTGTTGGACTTCCAATGGAGAACCTTACTTGCCGTTTTTATTTTGTATGGATTATCACTGGGAGACATTTCTCTAATCGTCTAAGTAGTGAAGGTAGGTTTTATCTATATGCCTCTGTTTGTATCACTGATAGGATCTGTTAAGGAACGTGTTATATCTATATGGGATCATTTGGCTGATTGAGCAGGGCTTATTTGTCTATGGTGCGTACTACATCTGTTACGAAATCATTTGATAGAGTGGGGCGTGCCTACCGTTTTGGGAGTCATTTCCCCTTTTAATAACATGTTGCATTTGATAGGAACTAATTGATGGGATGGGTTGAGCCTAACCGACTGGGAGTTATGTTCATTGTTTATGATACGCTTCATTCGTTAGGAATCAAATGATAGGATAGGTCATGACTACCTTCCTGGAAGTCATATATTTTGTTGATGATACATTTCGTTTGTTATTAATCAAATGATAGGATGAACCGTGCTTACCCTTCTGATAGTTGTATCTTTTATTGATGACATGTTTCGTTCATTAGAAATCAAACGATATGTGAGATTCATATCCCTTATTGATAACATGTTTCGTTCATTAGTAATCAAATGATAGGATGATCCGTATCTACCCTTCTCGGAGTCATATCCCTTATTGACGACACGTTTCGTTTGTTAGGAATCAAACAATAGGATGTGCCATGCCCATCCTTTTAGGAGTCATATCTCTTATTGACGACACGTTTTGTTCATTAGGGATCAAACGATAGGATGCACCCATACTGATCGTGAATGTGAAAGATAGAAAATACTATTGCAATGGTATGAAAACTTAAAACCAAACAATTAGGGCGTAACCTACGGTCGCGAGAGAATCATGATCACTTGGAAAGAGGTGTTGGAGGTTCTGAATTGCAAGATAACGTTCCAATATCGAAAGGGGTTCTGAACTTAACTTTCATAAGTTTGGTGCTAGGTAGAGTTTCATGGCATTTAGACTTGGTCTGCCTAAGATTGCATTGTAGAGCAAATGAAGTTTAATCATATAGAATATAGTGACAGCTATGACATGGTTTGGCGATGCACTGAAGGTGACCGGAAGTGAGATAATACTCTCAGGATATATCTGTTCGCTAGAGAGCCCTTTGACTGGTCCTATATGGTGTTGGAGATGCATTTGATCGAAACTCATTCATTGAAAAGCGTTCCAATAGATGAGATTATATCGTATTCCTTGATCAATGAAGATTCTTTTCATCTCATATTGGCCAATTTTGATAGTAGTAACGAGGGAATCATGCCGATTAGGATCAACTCCTATCAAGTCCTCATTGGTGAAGTCAATAATTGGCTTTTTTCCCTTGGGCTACTTGTCGACATAAGTTGTAAGTATTTCCCGAAGAGTAAGAAGAGACGTTTTAGCCATATAGAAAATAGGTGCGATCATACGTTCAGCTTCGTGCCCCCATGAATAACTCTGAGGATCTAGACTTTGGGTTGGAAAGACGCTGGTGGGGATATAAGGGTCATGAAGAGAGTGTTCATCATAGATTTGGAGAATTACCCCATCTGGTCGATTGTGTGTTATTCTGACAATCGGTTGTTTATTTGATTTATTTTCCCGTGGTGGGACATGCCAATTGGGAGAGAAAATATTTTTCTCTTCTATGCTGATGAACCTTTGTAGTTTTCTATTTTGAACTAAGAATTCCAGTTCGTCCTTAAGTTTTGTGCATTTAAGCAGGAAACAATATACCTTTAAATTATTGATCATTCTTTGATTCAATGAATCGTCCCATCTCAATTGAAAAAGTAAATACTTTTTTAGGAATAAATTAAGTTCTGCTTCTGTGTGGCTTTTGTATTACTTTTTTCTTTCTACATTTTTTCATGTCAGATCTTACATAATCTGGCTAATAGGTACTGTAATTGGTATTCTTATGATTGGTTTAATAGGTATTTTCTTTTATGGTTCATATTCTTTTAAATTTTTTGATATATTTCATTACATAGAATGGTAATATAGTACAATGTAAATAGACAGAGATATACCAACTCTATTTCTATAGTACAGCGGAGCAGATTTAGATTTAATAAAATAGAATATAAATAATTAGTACGAATTTTTATTTCTTTCCAATATTGTATGAAATAAAAAGAAATCACACATCATATTTCATCCATTATGTAACCATAATCTTGATGGAACTGTCAATATTTGGTTTTATCTTTCTTGGAATCATCCTCCGTAGAGTAGGGAGGCCACCTAATATAGGGTTTGTTTCTGATCTGGAGTAAAACTTGACTGGGGATGTCGTTCAGAGATGTGTGGGTATTAACCTTTGTTGAGGCTGCGGTCCTCGTCAGTTTTTCTTCGGTGTGGGGCTATCAGGGTGACCTGTTATGTTCCTTTCGGGATGATCGAATTCAATGTCTATCGAATGCTTCTGCGCCTTCGGCCGCTATATATTTCTCAGCACGGGCACAGAACTCTTGGATGGTAGAATGTGGGTTTTTGGTGATAGATATTTTCATACCCGAGGGGCTTAGCCCTGTAAACAAGGCGGCTAACACAATAAAATGGTTCTAAGCTGGAACCTCCATCACTTCGGCTTTACATTTATCCAAAAAGTCTCTTAAAAGGCTTATCGTCCCTCTACCGCAGTGATAATAAAGAAGTAGACTTTTTCTTTATTCCCCGACTAATCACAAAATGAGTATTGATGTTGTCCAAATTAAGAGAAAATTTTGATGCTGAGAGGTGGGAGCGACTCGAATCATATTAATGCGTTGCCTTTAAGGGTAGTAGGAAAGTGTTTATACATAGTAACATCTGTAATATCTCTCGAAATCATCACTGTCACAAAGTGAGCTACATGGTTATAAGGGTCGGTTGTACCATCGTACCTCTTCATGGGAGGCGGAAGTATATTATGGGGCATCGATTCTAAGGAAACCTTAGGATCAAAATGTGATAAACTAGAGGGATGAAGAGGGACCTCGCTCCTTTGTGCATTGGCTCTTTTGAGCTCATCGGTGACAAGTTGTTCAACCTGTCTTCTCAGATCATCAGGATCATAATGAGAGATTACGGAAGGTTCATAGTTCAAGTGAGGTGCGAGCCAATGAGAGTGTACATGCTCTAATCCTCCTGAAGAAGATTATCCTTCTGGTCTAAGAGTACGGCTGAGTCCTTCTAGCTACTTACTCATACTCTATATTTAGGATTCCGGTCTTTCTAGTTGGGGACGATTGGCTCTGTCCGGGGATGTTGGCACTGTAGGTAAGACTGGGTGTTCCTGACTCACAGGCTATAAGGCCTCATCTGGGCGAGGGAGTTGAGAGCGAGTGGCAGGAATATCAACAAGATGAGTGGATGCTATTGGGGTAGTGGTGCGTCTATCCACAACGGATGCAACCTTCGAGGCGATTCTAGTTTTTCTTTTCAGAGGCATGGTTGTTTGGCAATCTTAGGTGCCTTTTAAAGCTGCCCTAGTCTGTTTCCTATGGACGACACCAATCTGTTGGAGGTGGGTAATAGCTCCATAGATACTAGCTCTTTTGACTCGAACGAGTGCTCTAAAGATGAAGTAAAACCTGAAAAAGACCGTAGAAGATGCTCTAGTGGGGGAGACTCCGACACTCAAGTCAGAAAGAGCGATTTTCGAAAGAGATAAATCAGACCGAGTAAGAGAGGGCTAAGTATGAGAACCTTGTATAGTTTTTGTGCCAAGTGTATGGTACTAAGAGAACTTACCTGGGTGATAACATGCTAAATGCCTTTATAGATCGGGGGCTTATGAGTCATGTGCATTTGAGGCGTTACAACCCTAGTTTACTTATAAGGATATCCTGAGATCTTGGGACTCCGTAGTTAAATATTCTCAAAAAATTTAAATCTTTATCGTTTAGGAAATTCAACGAACTGAAGAGATTATTTCCTTATCAATTTGATTTTAAAAGGTCTCATTCCTTATCTAGGAAGTACGTTTTACAGTCGAATGAGAAATAAACTTTTATATAAATCTTAATTAAATATTATCTTAAGTCGATGAAGATAGGCTATTAAGACAACTGGCCCCTTGCCAGGGCTGTCAGTTCACGAAACGGAGGGTAATATATTGACTTTTGCTGAATGTCGATAAGGGCCACGAGCCGATCAGGTTATTACCGATAGAGATTAATCAAAGAGTCGGATCATGTCTACCATTTGGGGAGATAGATCCCCAATCGTTGACATGTCTGGGTGTGGAATGTTTATTGGATCATGGGTTTATAAGATTTTAGATTCTGCCATAATCGGCCTTTGGGTTGTGTCCCATCAGGTATAAATAGTTATTTGATTTTCTTATTACCAAATTTGTTCTTATTATATTGAAATTAGAAGATAATTATTTTAAGTTTTTGAGGATATTTTAAAGAAGAAAAGAATCACATATTAGGTTAATTTTTTGAGAATTTTGGTATGGTTACAAGTTTTGATGTAAATGTTAGAACTGTACATTTTTTTTTTTTTTGGTAACAAGGGGAAAGGGATGCAGACGAGCCTCGGAAAGAGGCCATCCTCTCATATTCCTTTTAAGGAAACAATAAATCTCACCAGGAGTAGAGTAAAACCTATGGACCCCTAAAGGGAGTCTATGATCAAGTTTAGCAATCGCATCAGCACCATAATTCCACTCTTGGGGCACATGCATGATGTCCTGAACTGACAGTTTTCAAATAAGCAATCAGCATTCCCTTAGCAAATGAGAATGAGGATGAGAAATCGAATTATCACCTTTCAATGCCTCTATCACCGAGGACAAGTCCAACTCTATAATCAATGAAGAATACTGGTGATCCATTAGGATTCGAAGGCCTACGTAAACTATATGTAGCTCTGCAGCCTCCTGATCTGTAAAACCCAAGTTAGCCGTGAAGCCAAGTAACTAGAAACCATGCTCATCTATGATGATTCCACCTGCACTTACTGACCTCGGATGCGGAAAGATTGAACCATTAGTATTAACTTTAAAATACCTTGTTGGAGGGGAACTCCCAGTGATCCATCTTCCTCTCTTATAAGTGATAACTCGAGTCGAGAACCCAACAGCGAACGTGTTTTTGGCATAATTAATTGCATATTGAACGACCTCCCTTGAAGAAAATTCCTTCCCTTTGAAAATCACCTTACATCTCGCCGTCCAAAGAGCCTAAAGCATAGAGCTAAAAAGGAGAGTCATAGGAAGATCTATAACAACAGCATGAGAGCTGCAATTTATTTTTGACCATGTAAAGGTCTCTTCCATGGCAAAGGTCAATCGATGGATATATGACTTACCCAATAGAATCTCCCAAGTATCTCGACTCCTACCACAATCCCTGAGCATACCGTCTCCTCATTCGATAGACACAAAGGGCACTGAGCATCCATCATCAACCCCCTCCTGACCCGCTCATGATTAGTCAAGATCCTATTGTGAGCCATTGTCCAAATAAAAAATTTCACTCACTTTTGGCACTTTAACCACCACACCTATCACTAATCAAGGGAACCCTACAAACCCTCCTCATCTGTAACCCTTGTTAACCTGTATGCCGACCTAACCATGAAAGATCCACTGAAGTCACCTCCCCAGTACATCACCTCTCTGGCCCTGGGATCCTGTGGGATAGCAACTCTCGTGATCTCCTCCACTCGATCCAAGGGGATAAGGGAGGATAACTTATCAAAATCCCACTACCTCTCTATTGTGATGAAATGACTGATCTTTATCGTTTTAGAACTTTACTTAGAATGCATATTGTGGAATAACATTCATTGTCCATGGTTTATTTCTGGTTTTATCCCAGGAATTTAAAATTTTCAAATTGAAAAGTTCAAAAATAATTTTTTATAAAAGAATATGGTTGCTAATAGAATAGCCAATCTAAATTGCGTTCATTACTCGCTCTGTTTTTTCTCTTTTGCTAGCCTCCCTAGAGATATTCAAATTCTAATTTTATTAAATGAATTTCAAACTCTAAATTTTCATTTTACACTAGAGAACTAGTTTTCTTCTTGCTTTTTTCAGATTGAGATTAGGCATATAACCCCCTCTCCTCGTAATTTCATTTCCACGTTCTAATAATATGGCTTCTTAAATGCACTCGCCCGGGCACAAGGCGATTTAACCAAAAAATGACATATATGCAAAATCTGAATTTAAGGGGACAAGAACAAATCTGTAAATAATAGTTGTTGGAGGTGAGTCTTGACTCCATAAATTCGGCTCTTGTGACTTAAATGAGTGCTTGATGAAGAGATTTTAAACTTGTAAAAAATTGTCAGAGGGTGATTCGGCGGGTAAGGTTCCGACGCTCAAATAAAAAAAAGCGGTTTTGAATGAAATGAAAAACAGACTGAGAGAAAGGAGGACGGATGTCCCTGTGATTTGTGTGTCTTGTGTAGAGTCAATAGGACTTACTTGACTTAATGTATTGAAAGTTTTTATACGAGATGCCGTGAGAGCCATGTACATCCGGGACATCACAACCCTAGTTTTCTTATCTGAAGATTTCATATTTCAAATATGAAAAATTCAAAATCGTGATCATTTAGAAAGTTTGATTGTACGGGGAGGTTCCTTTTCCTTATTGATTAGATTCTCAAGATCTTTTTTCTTTATCCAAAAGATACATTTCGTGCTAAAATAGGAAGTTTAATCAAATTGAGATTCAGTTGAGTATTACCATTCAAGAGTCGAAATGCTGGGTTCCTTTAGTATTTGGTAGTCACCGGTCGAATGAAGAAAACAGCCGTTTGGTCTTACCAAATGCGCTTATGGATCGAATCGCATAGATCTCGTGGAGAGTTAATCGAACAACAGATAAGATATCACGAATGATAGATCTCCTTAGCGGGTCGAGGCAACATGACCCATTCAGGAAGATATATCCTATCGGTAGAGCGATGTGATATAGACCCATTCAGGTTTAAGCGTATTGGGCCTTTTAAATCGTAGGTCTCATATTAGACATTTTTAGTATAGAGTCTTTTGAACGGAGTCCAAGGCTTCAAGCATCTATTTTTATCTAATAGCAGCGTCTCTTCTCCTCTGGTAGTTCCTTAACTGCATATTTTCTTCCTTTATCTATTTAATTTCATTCTTGTATTCTAAACTTTTCAAATAAGATTAATACAAGCAAATAATTTTGGTTAGTAACAGTCGGAGTGTGAAGTGAGTATCACGATGGTTTGTCCCTTCTTGGTGGCCAAATCTACATTTTTTTTTTTTTTATATGAAAAGAATATATATCAAAGAAGCAAAAGACTACACAAGTACCAGGATATATCCTAAAATACCTGAAGAATCAAAAGGCCATCAAGGCTGTACAATCAATGATCTAAGTCCTACTCTCAACTGAAGACAAGACTACACTAACAAAACTCGCAATGATGCGCGGTGGTAAATAATGCTCACCTATCATTCTCTTGTTTCTCTTCATCTAAATACAACAAACACAAACACTGAGGAGGTATTTAAAGATCCTATTCCGTTGAAGGGGGTACCTCACTGGGGAAAGTAGGATCTCATGAATACTCGACCAAGAGATAGGAAAGGTAACAGAAATATATTGAGCTATCGTTAGACGCCATACCTCTCTAGAGAAAGGACAGCAAAAGAATAAGTGATCTAGCATCTCTCTCCGACTCGAACAAATATGACAAGTCAAAGAAGTTGAAAGTTTGAGTCTGAATAAGTGGTTACTCGTCTGTAATCACTCCATGAAGACTAGCTACATGATGAAACCAAATCGAGGAATCGCTCCTTGAACCCAAACCAAATCAGTCCATGGGACAGGGTCATAAGAACATCTGAGGTGCCTCCACGCTGAAGCAATGGAGAACTCCCCACTAGAAGTGATAGTCCACATAATCTTATCATGGTCAGTGGAAGGAATATTAGACTTTGAGATATACTCTCGGATACTATTAAAGAAGGCTCGTACCGATCTCGGAATCTATCGCCCCCTAAACATACTCCAACCATTGAGTACTGGAAAAGACGTCCTGAACAGAGCAAGTATCATAAAAACCATAACTCTCGATAGTCTGTCTCCCCAGAACCTCTATCAACTGCCTTATAGATAACCAAGTATCGTACCAGAAAGAAATATGACTACCATCACCCATCCACCTGGCCACAAGCTCCCGAACTAAGTACCGAAGAGAAAGGAGTTTCCTCCAAATCCAAGAGCACCTGTTCAGAATCCTAACGTACCAGAAGCTACGACCTCATAAAAGATAAGTTCTCACCTATCGACTCCATACATTATCCTCAAGATCTGAAAGAAGTCGCCAGATGTGCTTGAGCTGCGCTGCCCTATTCCACTTTGTTACCCTTTTCAAACCTAATCTTCCCTCCTTCGTAGTACGACAAATAAGGGACCAGGCTATCTTGGCTCTATGGCGGTCTAAGGATGCACCAGACTATAAAAATCGAGACATGACCTGCTCAAGTTCCTTGTAAACCACCTTCGAAAGGAGAAATATCGAAGACCAATAAGTCTAAATGGAAAAAAATATAGAACTAACCAACTATAGTTGTCCAGCGTAGGATAAATGTCGATTCGTCCAACATTGAATCCAAGCCATCACCCTCTAAACAAGTTAAACACACTCTGCTGACAAGAGTTTAGTCGACAAAAGAGGGATTTCTAAGTATCTAACAGGAAGATGACCTTAACGGAACCCTAAAATCCTCAATATATCCTCCCACACTCTCTACTCAACCGCCCTAAAGAAGATTTCACTCTTTTGAGGGTTTATCCGCAGCCTAGAAAGAGACCCAAAGTGAGTCAAGATATCCAAAATACACTACACAGAAGCTAAACTACCCTGAGAGAATAGCATTAGATCATCTGTAAAGTATAAGTAAGAAAGACCAACCTCCTAGCATCTCCAGTGATGCTCAAATGCTGGCCCCTCTGTGACCATTCGCATCATGCTTGAGAAAACGTCAATAATTATCACGAAAAACATGGACAACAAAGGATCTCCTGCCGAAACCCTCTCAAACTCTGAAAGAATTCGATCAACTCCTCATTAATAGATATAGAAAAACTCACTGAAAAAATGCATATCATGATCCTATCAACCGGCTAGGTAGGAAAACCAATACACTATAGTACTAACCTAAGAAAATCCCACTCTACAGAATCATACACATTTATGATATCCACCTTTATCGCACATCTAGGAGAATCGCGATTCAAGTGATATCTATGAAGAAGGTCGTGAGCCAGAAGAATATTATCCCCAATTTTCATACCTCTCATAAAAGCAGATTATTCGCTGCCAATGATATTCGACAAAACCTGATTCACTCTCGTTGCATTAACCCTAGAGGTGTATTTATGCACTGTATTGCAGCAAGATAGCAGTCTAAACTCCATCAACGAGGTCGGGTTATCTTTTTCGGGATAAGTGAAATGATAGTATCTGTTAACGAGTTCAGCCTAAACCTATATTTTGGTTATTAAGGATAAGTTTGGTTCGCGGAGGGGGAGGGGGAGGGGAGGAGAAATATTTATTTTACCTGATGTTGATAGGGATGAAAAGAAGGAAATTAATAGTACTTTTATTGTTTGGTTGGAATGAAAAATGAAAAAAAAATACCACCTTATTTACTATTATATTTTTATAAAATAATATTTTTAATATTTCTCATCACATACTTTTTTTTTTATTTTTTTAATTTAAAATATTTTTCTAAAAATATATATATTTTTAAAAAATAGTTATTTAATATATTTTTCTTATTTTTATAAATTAATTTAATTATTATTTTATATTAATAAAAATAGAATATTAATATAAAAAAGTAAAATTTAAAAATAATTTATTCAATAAAATTGATGAAAAAAATTAAATTTTATTATTTTATATTAAATAAAATTGAAATAGAAAAAATAATAGATTTTTTTAAATATTAAAGAAATAAAATGATAAATTTATTTAAAAATTTTATTTCTTTTTATTTTCGTCTATTTTGAAACGAAAATGATTTATTAAAAGAAAGAAAGGGAAAAGGATTAATCCCATTTTTATTTCTCTTTCACATTTTTTTTTTACCAAATGATTAAAAAATATCATTTTCTTCAATTATTATTTTTCTTTTCATTTTGCTTTCACTTTTCACTCATTCAAACCAATCCTAATTAAAACATTGCGTTCCCTTTTAATTTACAATTTTGCATCGGAAGTGGAGTGGAGAGGGTTGAGATTCTTTTTTACCATGCCTGGACGTGATGCTTTGTTTGGGAGAAGGCAAAAAATTAGTTTACTATTACGGATGTATTCGAGTTGAGTCGATTTTGAGTATTTATATATTTAAACTCAAATTTTATTTTTTTAATTCAATTCGAATTTAACTTGAAAATTCGATTATTATATAATATATTAATATATTTTATTTTATTTTTATATTATAATTATATATAATATATATTAATATATGTAATTAAATTATTTATTAATATTAAAATTATATTATTTGAATTTGATTTCGTATTAAACTTAAATCAAATTCAATCAAACTCGAATGAAGCTATTGATCGAACGACTTTAACTTGACCCTTTGCGTATAATAACTCTATTCGCTGTGATTCGATCGCACCGCTGCGTACGTGTGTGGCTTTGTATTTGGTTACGGCCGGGGGAGCAAAATTGGAAGGAAGCCGCCGACGAAGAATCAACCAAAAAATGTCACCATGAGAGAGAGAGAAAGAGAGGGCGCAAAATTGGATTGAGGCCTCTCTTTCGCTTCCCTCCTACCCCTGCATTACATACACACCCCATCGTATTAATTCGTACCTTCATTCTTCGTTAATCTCTCTCTCTCTCGCTCTTTCTCTCTTTGCTCCTCCAACTCAATTCAAAGGTATACTTATATTTTCTTTAATAGTTATTATTCATCTTCCTCACCTCACCACACCCCCACCCTCAATTCCCACAAATTCTTTAGGGCTTCTAATAAAAGTCCCAAATTTCAATTATCAATTGCGACTTCATTAGCTTCTATGGCTTCGTTCTATTTGTTCTCGCTTCACTCGCAGTTTGTAACACGGTTATAAATGCATTATAGGGTTTAGGGGCCTTTTTGAATTTTATGACGTGATATACTGAATTCTTTGTATTTTGCCCTTAATTTTGATGACAGGATCTTTTCCTTTCCCTTTTTTTTTTCGAATTCCGTGTCTGCCTAATGCTATGTTGGCCGTGGCCTCAAAGAAAGTTATAGCTATATGTCAATCGGGTGGTGAGTTTGTGGAAGGAAAAGATGGGACCTTGACCTACACCGGCGGGGAGGCCTACGCCGTCGATGTCGACCAACAAACCCAGTTGAGGGATTTCAAGTTTGAGGTGGCTGAGATGTTCAACTACAACAATGTTGACACCATGACCCTCAAGTATTTCCTCCCTGGTAACAAGAAGACCCTCATCACCGTCTCTAAGGACAAGGACCTCCAGCGCATGATCACTTTCCTTGGAGATTCTACTACCGTCGATATCTTCATCTTCCCCGAGGAGATTGCTGCTGCTCAGAATGTCTCCAACATGCCAGCCAGCAGGTACTCATCCTCCCCCCCCCTTTCTCTTAATTCTTTTTGAGCCCCAAATCTTATGGCCTCCCCGGCCCCCCCTCACGCTGCTCCACGTATCAGTTTGGTATTACATTGCGGCGGCTCATAACAGGGTACGGAAGGTTGTGTTCCCATTTCACCGGATAATTTTTTTAAAGGTGAAATTCCACTTTCTCTTTCAACACCATACCATGTTGTGATACTCTGTGATTCTGAGCCAAAATGAGTTGCTTTGTCATTCACTCGAGGAGTTAAAAGAGTCCTTTGCGGACTTCCATTGAAGTCTGATGGCATACTTGATCATGCAGGTCGAGTCACACAACTGCATCTGAGGGAGTGGTTCCTGCAGTTGTCCCTGCTGATGATGTTGTTGATACCACTCAGACTAATGATCCCAATGATATCAGCGCGTGTGATGACGAAAGTCCCCTTGCTGTCCCCCCTCTTGCTTCCATCGAGGCCAAGCATCATAAAGCTGCACAGCAGTGGGAAAATGCTATAACTGGTGTGGACCAGAGGTTCAACAGTTTCAGTGAGTTCCGTGAAGCATTGCAAAAGTACTCAATTGCACATGGATTTGCCTACAAGTATAAAAAGAATGATAGTCATCGAGTAAGTGTCAAATGTAAATCAGTACTCTGTCCATGGCGGATATATGCCTCCAGGTTGTCAACCACCCAACTTATTTGCATTAAGAAAATGCATGCTACACACACCTGTGGTGGAGCAGTTGTGAAAGCTGGTTATCAGGCAACAAGGGGTTGGGTTGGTAGTATTATTAAAGAGAAGTTGAAAGCTTCCCCTAATTACAAGCCAAAGGACATCGCTGATGACATCAGACGGGAATATGGAATTCAGCTAAACTATTCTCAGGCATGGCGTGCAAAAGAGATTGCAAAGGAGCAGCTTCAGGGCTCTTACAAAGAGGCATATAACCAGTTACCATATTTCTGTGAGAAAATAATAGAGACCAACCCTGGTAGTTTTGCTAACCTAATGACTAAGGATGACTCCAGCTTCCATCGCCTCTTTGTTGCATTCCACGCGTCAATAATTGGGTTCCAACAGGGTTGCCGCCCTCTTATCTTTCTTGATAGCACGCCTTTGAACTCCAAATATCAAGGAACCTTGCTGGCTGCTACAGCTGCAGATGGGGATGATGGTGTCTTTCCGGTGGCCTTTGCTGTGGTGGATGCAGAGGAAGATGACAACTGGCGATGGTTTCTGCAGGAACTTAAATCTGCAGTGCTGGTCACACAAAAGATAACCTTTGTTGCTGATTTTCAGATTGGGTTGAAGGAGTCACTTGCATCAATATTTGATGATCCTTTCCATGCACACTGCTTAAGCTACCTTGCTGAGAAGCTTAATAAAGACTTGAAGGGGCAGTTTTCCCATGAAGCAAGACGTCTTATGGTCAATGATTTGTTTGCTGCTGCACATGCACCAAGGCTTGAGGGTTTCCATCAGTGCGCTGAAAACATTAAAGCTATCTCACCCGAAGCTTACAATTGGGTGTTACAAAGTCAACCGGAACATTGGGCAAATGCATTTTTTGGAGGGTCAAGGTATAACCATATGACGTCAAACTTTGGACAACTATTCTACAGTTGGGTTTCAGAGGCTCATAAGTTGCCAATAACCCAGATGGTGGATATGTTACGAGGCAAGATGATGGAGTTGATCTACAAGCGCCGTGTTGATTCTGCTCAATGGGTAACAAGGTTAACACCATCAAAAGAGGAAAAGCTAAGCAAGGAGACACTGAAAGCACGATCACTTCAAGTGTTGCTCTCACGAGGAAGTACCTTTGAGGTCCGTGGAGAGTCAGTTGATATTGTTGATGTAGATCATTGGGATTGTAGTTGCAAAGCATGGCAGCTTACTGGTTTGCCTTGTTGTCACGCCATTGCAGTATTTGAATGCATTGGCAAGAACGTGTATGATTATTGCTCCAGCTACTTCACAGTCGAGACTTATCGCTCAGCATATGCAGAATCAATTCACCCTGTTCCAAATGTTGATAGACCTGTCCAAATTGAGTCAGCTCCGGTGCCTGTTACTGTGACCCCTCCACCAACTAAACGCCCACCAGGACGGCCAAAAATGAAGCAAGCTGAAGCAATAGACTTGGCAAGACGCCAACTCCAATGTAGCAAATGCAAGGGCCTTGGTCACAATAAAAAGACATGCAAAAAATCATAGCATCTGGAAGCAGGTAAAAACTCCACCATTCCCTACATGCATCTTGGAAAGTAAGTGGGCTCGGATTTGCACTTTGCCCTGCAATTGGATCATGTGCATTATAAATCCTGCATGTTTGCTTAAATAGCTACATAACTTGCCACTGCCTTTGGTTTATTCCTCTGCCTAAAAAGGTTTCGATTACATTTTATAGATTCATGTTGTCATAAGAAATATGCATATGCATGTGTATATGAATCATCTGTGCAATGACACCCGAAGCATTGCTACAACTTGGCTTGTTTTCTGGCCAATGCCATTCTACCTTTCATTGGTGATGTTTAGCAAAGACATGGTTAACATTGTTCATGTTAGTCGTCTAGATTTGTGAGGACATTCTTTTGGATGCTTTAACTTGAATTGTCAGTATTTGTGTTCTAATGGCCACTCTGCGCTTGGGCTGGATGTCTTTGTTGGATACAAGAAAAAACAAGAAAGGAGAGGAGGGAAGAAAAATTTAAAAGGGCAAGATGAGAAAAAATCTAGAGAACAGTACTTAATTGGTTGTACCTCCACGCGTTGCGATAGATTAATGCCCTAATTAAGGCACTACTTTTTGGTGGCCTAAGTGTAGATGATTGGTTAATGAAGCACCGTCAATCAAAAATTGAGATGATTGTAAGTATGTTAGGGAAACTTGCACCCACCATAAATAACATGCATCTGCGGCTAAAATTAAATCAAACATAACATGCAAAATTTATGCGGTCTGGTCATCATGCTTACATCCATAATCATCCACTATCATTTGCTTCTGTATTCATACCATTCTTACATTCAAATTAACTTCACATTCACTTACAACTACTGTATCCTTTTTCTCAATTACATCTCATTCAAACATAGACTAACCCCACAATCATATACTTTACAAATAGCACCCCTGGGTAACACTTTGATGTACAGGCAGCTACCCATGACTGACTTTCGTCTTTACACATGATAAAAGAATCCTCCTTAGACTATCCAATTTTTTTGTAATCTCTCTTAGACCACATATCTCTCCTTGTTAAGCTCACTGGCACGCTACCCTGTATTTGGTGAAATCCAATAACCACATTCTAATTGTTTAACAATTTTCTCTATTTATACATGCGACATGTTTGGGCACCACAATTACTTATTTTATAATTCTCAACCATACACTTCCAACCTTTCATCCCTTTTCTTCATTTCTTCATTTTTCTTGTTTTGAATTTTGATTTTTTTCTTTCATTTTTGTTCTTTATTTTTTTTTTTATTTGGATTCAACCAAAATCTAACAAATCTCTACCCTAACTCAAATACATCTTGACCACAAAATCAACCTCTATCAATTCTTCAAATCTCAAATGTAATAGAAACTCTATATTTGCAAATTTTCCCATAATGAACCATGCGTAACAACAAAAAGTTTCACCATGAAAAAAAAAAAAACTTGTCAAATAAATTACATGCATGAGAATTAGATCGAACATAACACTCAATATTTTATATGATTTGACTAACATGCTTATATTCATCATTATCTATTATCATTTGTTTATTCATTTATACCATTCTTATATCAAATCAAATTTTCAATTGCTCACTATTACTATACTTTTTGCTTATTTACCACCATCTCTTATACACTAAGCCCATGATTATACAAGATAAATGGCATCGTTTAGTAACACACCCTCATAGTTGCTTACCAATAGCAAACTCATATCTCGCCAATGATAGAGTTGTCTTTAGAGTATTTATCCTTTTGGTAATCTTTCTCTACTAACGTTTGTTTGCTTTTAATGGTGGTGACTAACAGAAGTTGGAAAGTTTTCTCTTACCTTAAAACTCGGTGCAAAATATAATTCACTAAAATATGGTATACGATGTGTTATTAGGAGCAAAATATACAATGCAAACTGTAATTTTACATTTCTTATTTACTCATTGATAATCTACTTTGTGAGTGAGAGAGAAAGAGTACCACAACAACAACAAACTAAACCTTAATTTCAAATTTTAGGTCGATCATTTGAAAGACCAATATAGCAGAGAGGAGAAAAATAAAAGAATAATATAAAATTAAAGTTTGAAAACAAAATAGAGAAAATAAAATTAAAAAACAAAAATAATGAAAAGAAAAGATAAAAAAATAAACTATACATAGAAACTTAAAAATAATAATAATAATAATAATAATAATAAATTATTCAGTTGGTTCAGATTCTCTTATGTCACTTATTTATATTTAAAGTAATCTGTTCAACTAAACTTTTGACATTCATATGTTCATGAATAATTTTTATCTACATCTTCAACGGTCTATCTAGATATTTCAATAAATGTTCTACATTTAAGATCTTGCTCCTCCTGACGAGTGCATTTTTGGGTCGTTATTGCAAATATTCAAATCACTTTAGACGATACTTTTTTATCTTATCCACAATTAAATTCACTCCCAACTTAATATGTATCTTTTAATTTTTAATCTTATCTTTTTTAATTTTTACCACATATCTATATGAGTATTTTCATTTCAATTATAATCATTTTATGTTCTTATTGTTGTTTAATGGTCCAACACTCTATATCATATAATAATGCAGATCTTACCGCGATTCAATAATACTTTTCCTTTAACTGCAATAGTATCATGCAACCATAAAAAACTCCAAATGCATTTCTTTATTTCATTTAACCTATTTGAATCCGATAATTCACATTTTCATTTGTATTGTCATCGCTTTGAATGATAGATCTAAGATATCTAAAATGTTCACTTTTTGTTACATCATGTTTTTTTAATTTAATCGTTTTTTCATCATTTTGATAATTGCCACCAAACATATATATATCATATACTTAGTTTTTAACTAATTCAATTTAAATTCTCTGAATTTTAGTATATTCCTCCATAACTCCAATTTAACATTAATATACTCTCTTGTTTCATCGATCTACTCTATATCATTTGGAAAAAATATACACTATGGTAGTTCATGTTGAATGATCTTTGTTATTTCATCTATCACTATTGCAAAAATAAGAAAATTTAATGTCGAATCTTGGTGAAATTCAATGTTAATCGGGAAACTATCACTTAAACTCTCGCAGGTTCTTATATTGGTAACACGTTCCTCATATATATCTTTGATGAGGTCAATGTATCTCAAAGCAATTCTGTTCTTCATCAACATTTATCACAGTATATCTCTGAAAACCCTATCATATGCTTTTTTTATATAAATGAATATCATATACAAGTCTCTTTTCTATATTCTAAACGTTTTCATCAAATGTTTGAGTTAGTGAATGGTTTCAATAGTGAATCGTACTGACATAAATTCAAATTGATTATAAGATACACTTATTTTCAATTTCAAACTATACTCCATCACTCCCTCCCATAACTTTATAGTATGACTAATAAGTTTAATCTTTGTAATTAGAACAATTTTGTACATCTTCGTTATTTTTATGTAGTGGTACAATTTTGCTCTCTCTCCGTATTTGGAGTATTTTCTTGGTTTGTCAGATTTTGTTAAAAAGATATGTTAATATTTTTATCCTCATTTTACCCAAACACTTATCCATCTCAACATGGATATTATCGAATCTTATGATTTTATTATTTTTCATTTTCTTTAAGGCATCCCTTCATGAAAACGAATTTTGCGTTTAAAATTCTTATTGATCTCCTCTACAGGTATTGCGATATCGCCGATATTTTTTGTATTCTTAATATTAAAGAGGTTATCAAAATAATCTCTCCAACACTTTCTTGTGTCCTTGTGCCTTACAATGACACTACTGATCTCACTCTTAATACAAGTAACACCATTTAGATCTTTTCACTTTTTATCTTTTAGTTTGACAATTATATATATATATATATATATTTCTTTTTTTTCATCTTTAGTCTCTAGTTTCTTATATAATTTATTTTATATATTATTTTTTGATTTGTGAATCTTTTTCACTTTTTTTTGGCAATCTTGTACTCCTCAAATTTATTGCTACTTCTCTTATTTTTAAGATTCCTATAATACTCTCATTTGGTTCATATAACAGTTTGGATTTTCTCATTTTATCATCATGACTCTTGTCTTGGTGCCTGACCTTTAAATATGCCAAGAACCTCCTTACCTAAATTCTTAATATTATTAGACATTTCTATCCATATAATTTCCAAATCATTATTAGCAGATCAGGTAGCTACTTAAATTAATTTGTCTCTAAAGTTTGCTACCTTTTCCTCTTTCAGATTTCACTATTTAATTCTTAACTCTATAAATTGGTGATCTTTCTAGGCCTTTTAGGCACATGCATCCCTAAAACTAAAAATCTATATTGAGTTGTTACACTTTCCCCTTATATAACCTTACAATCCCTATAAGTCTTTCTATTGTCCCTTCTGGTGAGGAAGAAATCTATTTAGCCGGTATTTGACCCACTTCTATATGTAATTATGTACGATTTTCTTTTCTTAAAGAAAGTGTTTACGAGTATTAAATCGAATATCATGGCAAAGTCTAAAACGGTACCCCTGCCTCATTCCTATTATCAAAATCAAAGTTTCCATGTATGGTTTCAAATCTCTCGTTATTCTCATTTACATGCTCATTTAGATTTTCAATAAATAATTTCTCCCCACTAGATATGACATGTATAAATTAATCTAGATGTTTCAAAAAATGTTGTTTACTAGTTGTGTCTATACTTAAACACTGACTATACTAATTATGTTTTCTTCACTAACTAATTTGACAAGCAAAATTCTATCTCATTTGCTTTTGATCTCCGCTACATTCTCTTGTAAGTGTTAATGGACAATTATCCACTAGAGAGAGTACTAGTAAAAAAATTGTCAAAGCCATATTTTGAAGTTTGTTGAATTGTAGTATAAATATCTATATTTTATATTTTGAATAACTACTATCTCTTTCAAAAGATTAAGATATTGGAGGGAGGCGTTATTAATTATTCTTTTATTCTTAACACTTCCTCTTATGTATTGGGAAAAGATTTTTTAAATAGAATAAAGGGTGCTCCGTCGCTCTGATACCATATTATATTTTGCGTTTTCAAAAGCTTTTTGTGTTTCTAAAAGTTTAAACTAGTGCAGAAAGATATTGTTTATTATTTTGTAATTTAATACTACGCATCTTGAGAAAATGACCATTCCTAGCTTAGCATGTCATATTTAATAGCTTCATGAGCTTAAGATAATCTAATAAGGGCATTTTCGTTGAGAATTGTTTCATCATCAAAACAACTCAGGCAGGTAACTAGGCCAACATTTCACACTTCTATGCATGTATTTTTTTAAGTTTGTTGTATTGACATATCTGTATCTATGCTTCTTTGGCACTCGTATGTCATATTCATGGCTTAGCTGAGATTACCATTATCCTATGGGAGCATTTTTTGTTGAGAAATGTTACAACAATGACACAATTCGGTCAGGGAGCTAGGCCAATGTACATGTAGATCTTCATGTATATACATAGATAGAGATGTAAATTTATATAACACACACACACACACACACATAATTATTCCAGTTGGATAATGAGCAGTATGCATATTTACTAAATTTATAATTTTCAAATGGTTGAACCAATTTCACCATTTCTGCGCAATAAACTAATATTTCTAGATTCAATTTGTTGTGATTGTCATTTATTGAATTATATTTAGTTGATTATATGTTTTGGGCATGCTCACCCTATTACTTCAACTTGTAGGGCGATTCTCTATATTTGCGTGTCTTCTATTTTTGTTAACACATTTTTGTTCCTTTTCTGGACAGCATTCAAAAGAAAAGGAGAAAAAAGAAATGGAAAAATGAGCCGTCTCAATCCTATTACGCACATCGACTGGAGTGGCTTGAATTAGATGGAGCGCATCATTTCAGTTGGATTCTTATGTGACATCTAACAACTGATTTTAGGGTCTTTTTTTTGATCTACCAAATGAAGAAAGAAGAGCCTCTGAACCGTTAGCTCAAAAGACTGCTTGGTAATTTGATTTGATTACAAATTTAAAATAAAATTTTGAATTAGGAAATCTACTTGTCTGTTCTGGCAGAAAGTGAGGTTTATGTAAGATATCCCTTTTCTTGGTAACTATTTAGTAGAGTTCCAATTATTTCCATATATATGTATATGTACTGGCCATGTCCATTGTTTCGTTGTTGAAGATGGGGTTGGCTTGGAATTTCTGATAATTGGGTTCATGTTGTTTGTTTGGACATGCAAAGACATGGGATTTCTAATTTGGGCAAATTGTAACATATAAATGCTTGTGGTACTGGTGTTGGGGACGGAAAACTGACACAGGATTCAGGACACCATTTGGCGGTGTGCTGCCACCAGAGATCCTACAGGCATTTATTTTCAACCGGACAGATATGACGCATATAAGCATTTGTTTTCCCTTTCTCCGTGTATTGGTTATACGGTAGGATAGTCTTATTCTTCTTCTTTTTCTTCATTAATTGTGTTGTCATCTGTGCTGTGTTGCACTCCTTCAAAAACCCCGGACTGTTCTCGTTTCCCTAGTCTTCTGAATTCTATCCTAGAGCCGAGCCAAACCTAGTTGGAAATTGTTCTTAGCGCTAGCACCTCACTCCTCGTGTCTCCTCTTGATTACTTTTCCTACTTAGTTTAACTGTCTCTCTCTCTCTCTTTTTCTCTCTTGAAAGTTTATATAGAAGTGGTTCTTAGCAACCGGGCGGAGCCTGAGATTCAATCCTCTCTCCTAGGCCACCGCATTGACTCATTCTTCTCAACTTTTTTTTTTTTTTTTTTTTTTTTGGTAAATACTCATTCTTCTCACTGGGAACAGTAGAAGATGGCTTTGTCAAAGAAGCCGGTTCCTCTTATTACCTTATTTGTAGGGATGTTGTAGCTGTTGACGATGGGGTTGCTTCCCTCTGCTCATAAAGAAGAGGACGCTAAGATGAGAGCGGAAGAAGCCACGAACAAGGCAGCGCAGTCTGGGAAAGAAGCCGAAGAAGCATCTGAGACTTGGGCCAAGTGGGCTAAAGAAAAACTGTCTGAGGGTCTCGGCTTCAGTAGGCCCACCAAACCCGGAATAAGCTTTGTAATTTATACTTTAAGACAGCAAACACCCCGCAGCATCATGAGTGCAAAGCGAACTATTCTTTCACTAATAAAAGCAAACACCCCCTTCTTTTTTTCCGGTCTTGTTAATGGCGCCCGGATACTTGTTAAAATCATATTTTCTTAAATAATGATCCAAATATGTTTGGTTGAAATTCTTCCGTATGTCCGGGATGGCACCATATCATGGTTATATGGTACTTCGAGTCATCAATTTCTTTCCATTTGTCAATGGAAATCCACTTTAATAATTTAAATCATGCTCACTCTGAAAACTGTTTTCCGTTAAACAATATAATTTCAACTTCTTCATTTGATTCTCCTCCTCGCATTAAAGCAAGGGTTCGTGCAATGTCCTGTGGCAATTCTCATCGACTCATGTTCAAGTTCATATGCTTATGCCCTAGGGGTTGCATCTTCTACTCAATTTTTCTTGCTTAAAAATCAACAGATATACATATACGAGTGTGTTCCCCCCCCCCTGCCCCCCAAAAAAAAAGTCACATGGGTGCAGCTTGACTGCTGAGTCGAGGTCATTGTTGGTGTGGAGTGGAGGTGCCTCTACAATCTGTACCAAGGAAGGATCCTATTCTCTTACACACACACAGATTATTATTATTATTTAGTTGCAGATACATTAGGATCGGGAGCAGGACATTACGGTACAGACAAGGCTGCGGGAATGGGGGATGGTGCAGCTGAAAAGCTTCAAGAGGCCAAGTCTTTGTCCCACAGCGCCCAGGAAGCCAAAGGCAAGGCCTCCCACAAGGCTGGAGAGGCCGTGGACAAGACCTCCCAAACAGCACAGGAAGCCCAGGAGAAGGCATCCCAGAAAGTAGGAGAGGCTGCGGAGAAGACCTCCCAGACGGCACAGGCAGCCAAGGAGGTCTCTGCAACGGTCAGCAGAAACAGCCACTCTGAGCTAGACAAAAGTAACTACCATGGTAACAAACTTACAAACTGTCTAATTGTCTAACCATCACTAACAACTCCATAAATAGTGGTTAGGATCAACTAAAAATCAGAATGGTTAGCAAGTCCTTTCAGCTCTACAAATGATAGCTGGATGTATAAATAGTCTGGAAAGTATGAAGAGGAGCAAGGAATAAAATCACAGAGATTCTCTCTCTCTCTCTCTCTCTCTCCTTTTCTCTCTTTCTCTCCTCATTCTCTTCTTTCAAATCTCTTCTCTGCAGAAAGTTCCTCTGCAACCAGATCTTTGCCCTCACTAGTACCTTCATTAAATTATCGTCTAAATCACTACTCAGTAACTATTTCCTGCTCTTAGTCAACTTGCAGCTTGAAGACATAGGCCGTGACAAATTTTGGTATCAGAGCCATAGATTCTTGGCAGACAATTTAGATGGCAGAGGGAACAAGATCGAAGATGATAGAGGATCAATTCAAGAAACAGGATACCAGAATTCAAGAAATGGCTATCAAATTCCATGAAAGGCATATTGAGTTAGGAAGGAGACTCGATGAACAAAGTAAGACACTTGAAGAACAAAATAAGAAAATAGGCAGCCTTGTAGCTATTATGGATGATCAATTCAATACCATCATGCAGATGATGAATAAGGATAGAAATGAGGAGTCTGAAGTTGATCGACTATTGAAAACTCCTATTCTACCCACACCAACAGAAGGAAGGCTGAAGGGAGATGCACTGAACTTCACAACCAAGAAGGATCTGCTCCCAAAAAGTGTTATTCCGAACCTGCCAAGGATAGAATTACCTTTATTTACTGGGCATAATCCACATACCTTGTTGAGGAAATGCCAAATTTTTTTTTCAATCTATCAAATATCTAGACAAATGTGGGTGTGTACAATTGAGATGTATCTGGATGGTAAAGCAGAAGTATGGTTTCAGGGATTAAAGATGGTCAAGAAAGAGATTGAATGGGAAGAATTCACCAGATTACTTTGTCAGCGATTTGAAGATAAAGGAGTTCAAGATGAAATAGAAGAGTTTAATAAGTTACATCAAACTAGAACAGTAGCAGAATATCAGGAAAAGTTTGAAGAGCTATGGTCAGTCATGTTGAATAAGAATCCCAATCTCACTCAATCTTTCTTTATCTCTAGCTTTATAAGTGGAGTAAAGGAAGAAATAAAGCCTGTTTTGAGAACGATGAAACCAACATCCCTACTACTGGTATTTGAAATTGCTATGCTACAAGAACAGGCCATTGGATTCAGTAAACCCAGGAAAGGAACAACAAACAAAGGTTGGGAAGTACATGATTCAAAGGTGGGTCAGGCAGGAGTCACGAATAAAGGAAAATTGGGGCCAGTGGTATTCTTGAAAGTAAAATAGGTACAGTATCCTCATAAGAAATGCAATTTAGAAGGGCCAACAACTTGTGCTTCCAATGTGAGGAAAATTACTCTCCAAGACACCAGTGCAGGCTTAAGTCTCTCAACCTAATGATAACAGCAGAGGAAGAAGAAGAGGCAGAGCTAGAGAACAATAAAGAAGAGGCAGCACTTACAGGTGAAGTTTATGAGGTTCCTTTATGTGCTCTATCTGGTTCTTTTAAAAGGCAAACTATAGCATTGCAGGGTACTACAAGAGACATCCTGATAGCTATACTGGTAGACACTGGGAGTTCAAATAGTTTCTTAAATCAAAACTTGGTAGAAGAACTTAAGTTGAGACCAGAAGTAGCTAATCACTTACATGCCATATTAGCTCATGGGAGTAAAGTAAGTAGCTTTACTCAAGTAAAGGGAGTTAAATGGACTGTACAGGGGTACGAATTTTCTTTTGATTTAAGGCTAATACAAATGGGTAGTTGGGACATCATACTAGGAGTGGATTGGATGTATGATTTTAGACCAATAACCTTTGACTTTAAACTATTGCAAGTTAAGCTAGCTAGAAAGGAGGGTGAAGTAGTCTTAATGGGCATGGTTAAGAACTCTAGAATGAAGCTTATTCATGGGAAAACCACTAGGAAATTCATAAAGCAGTAGCTCCTGTAACAACGACACTGCGGTGTCTGTACTAGTATTCCTGTTCATGAAATTAAATAAAATATTTCTCAGTTTATATATAGAGAGAGAAATTTTTAATTATATTGATTTTCGATTTTGAGGTATGTAATTTGAATTTTTGGTATATTTAAAGTATCCGTGTTTTCGATTTGCAGTTTATCTTATTTTGTTAAAAAAATTTGAAACCTTGAAAAATAAAGTGAGTATAAAAAAATATATATATTTCCTTTATTAATTAAATTACTTATTTACTCATTTATTTATTCATAAATCTATTTTTATAAAAATATATATATATTAATAAATAATAATAATAATGATAATAATAATAATAAAAAAAAATTTCGAATTAGGGCTAATAGCCCTAATTCCTCTCCTCTCTCTCTCTCTACTCTCTCCCTCACCCGCCTCTTCACCTTCCTCCTGCGGCGCTTCCTCCTTCGCCGCTGCCGCCGCCGCTGCGACCGTCCGCCTTCACCACCACCCACGGCCACCCGCAACCACTGATCACTTCTCTCCACCTCCCCCTCGGTCTCACTCTCTATCGCTCTCTTTCCCTCTCTATCCCTCGCGGTCTTGCGATTCACTCTCTCTCTCACCCCCGATTTCGCAACCACCACCACCGCCGATGTCTTCCTTCAACACCACCAACCACCGTAGCCCCACTCTCTCTCTCTCTGTTTCTCCCTGTCTCTCTCCCTACGCACGCGATAGCGCGCGACAGCTCCTTGCGCGCGTGTAACTGCTTGCACGATAGCCCTGCCCCAGTGCTCGTGAGACAGCCCCTACGGGCACGTGACCCCGCGCGAGACTGCCCTTGCACGCGCGCGATGGCCCACGGTCTTTCCCCTGTTCTCCTAACCGTGCACCACTCACTGTTGGGAGCCTGTTTCGATTATCCCAGAGCCCAAGCCTGTAGTGCAGACCTTCGAAGAACCCTAGGCTGCCTACAAACTCCATTCTTTGCGTTAGGTAAGATAAGTTAATTCTAGTGTTTCGATATGCTCTTGATGATTAATCTAAATTTCTGAACCTTGCTTCGAATTTGAAGCATTGCAGGTCCTGGATTGAGTAGAACAAAGTTTGGATCACAAGATTGTGAATTGCGAAGACCCTACATGAGGATTTCTAACTCACTCGATTTATTTGGACGAATTTAGGGTAAATTAGAGCAAGAGTGTATTGCATATGTTAGGATGAATGTTAGAGTAGATTTGAAATGCGTTGTTTGATATTATATGTTATTATTTAGGTTAAGTATAGAATTTTATACGAAATTGAGCTGTTTCGGATGATAGAATTGAGTTAAATTGATTTAAATGGTTTCTCTTATAATTTAATTTGACGAATATATGAAAATAGTCGAAATTTGGGATTTAAGTTTAAGGATTGATACAGTCTTTTCATTATAAGTTGTCCTACGTATAGGAAATCAAAATACAACTTTTGTATTAAGAAAATAGACTCCAATACCTTAAAAATGACATATGGTTTGAAGCATTTGGATAGAAATTGAAAAGTGTATGATTTTTTAAAGATTTTTCTATTTTGTACACAATTTATTAATTTACGCATGTTTCCGACTTTGAGTAGTTTTGGAGTTGAATTAGACTTGGTTTTGATCGTGTTATTTATTTATAAATGAAATGCAATTGATGACATTAGAGTCTATTCATAAATTGGAGAATTGAGATTTGTATAAAATTTGGGGAAATAGATAAACCCTAAAATATTTGGAAATTAATGACGAAATTGTGATTTTGTGTTAGGAAAATATGAAAACCCTTGTTATGGGATTTTATTTGATGATAATTGCGATGTTTAATTAGGCTAATCTTTGGGGGACTTGAAAGGACTCAAATTGAATTAGATCCGATATGTGTAGGAGAAGTTACATCAATTTCTCTGTGGCTGTACAAATGCAAATTCTGAATTGTTTTAGAAAATGATTTTAAGTGGAATTGATGTTCAATGCCTTAGGATAACATGTTCGGGTTCAAAGGAGGAATTTGATTTGGTTTGGTTTGGAATTTGGGAGTGCACACCCTCCCGTATACTATGAGTGAGACCCTAATCTCTTGCATTAAATAGTGAAACCTGATTTTATCGTGTTTTTAATAAAAACATGCTTTTGATATGCATTGTCTCGACATATGGAATTGAAATTCAAATCTGTTTTGTGATTATTGGAGTGTCGTACTTATATTTTCTACGATTATGCATCCATGTTTGAAAAGAAATGAAATTGTGCCATGATTTGAGAAACGGAATGTTTGCTATTCGACCATTGCATTGGTTTGTTGAATTTAAATGATTTCGATGAAATTGTTTTGGCACACGAATTTGAAATGTTTTAAAATCTGTGAGGGCACTGGGATGCCCACTTGTGATGATATGATTCTTACTTGCGGGACGTTGTGCCCTTGTGATACTATGATGATGACATTGATGATTCCGTAGCTACGAAGGGACTTTGTAAAGGCACGGGTTGCCCGGATACGCTTCTGCAGGAGGTATCCACAAACGTCAAGTTTATATTTATTCATAGGCGCGGCCGGTTGAACCCACATCGGGGGAAGACGTGTGTGACGCCACCGTCTAGCACCGGGCGGGGTCCTATTTGACGAGTCTGGGTAAGCGAGGAGCTAAGTCTACGGCCAACATCGGGGTAGAGAGCTACTTTTGAAACACTTTACATAAGAAAACCCCTGATGCGCATGTCCTTGATCATGGTTGACCCTTGTTAGGATTCTTTCTGCTTGCTCTACGTTATACTTGATTTTAAATGGATGCATATATGTATGATATCGTGTGATTGAATAAATGAGTTCATTTTATTGAACATATCATGATTTATTGCGAAACTTGAGTTATTGTTTACGAATGATATTATTTGACACTCCAATGTTCACCACACTATTAGTACTTGAGATTAATCCCCTCACTCACAAAGTATCCTCCCATAGATACTCACCCCTCCTCTCTCCCTCCTCAAACAGGATTATTATTGTGCCGGAGCGACGCATCAGATTTTGGAGTTTTTGGTGGATTTGGGTGATTCACGACGGTGAGATCTTAAGTTAAATTTGAAAGATGAATTTCGTATTTTATTTTCGACCCTGTGAGGTCTTGTTGAGGTTCGTAGTTGGCCGTGTACTTATTTTGGGATGACTGTATAATTTATGTATGTTTATTTGCGAAACTCTCATATTTCATTTGCATTGAAACAATTGTACGTATTTGAATAATACTTGGGAAAATTATTATAAATTGAATAAAAACTTAGGTCCACTCGGTATAACGGCTACTCATGCTCTAGTTGGGCATGACAGTAGAGGTCTGTGGCTAGGATTGTTAGTAATTTATTTAGCCTTACGTTGTTCTGGATGTCGGTTGCGGGATTTATTGGTTTTGGAGAGGACGAGATGACCATTTGTTTAATTTACAAGATGATTTTAAATTATACAGGTTTATTTGTACATAGGAGACCTCCGATTTATGGGGAGGTTCTGCCTGATTTTTTGTAGAAATACAGCCGGTATCCAGGGCAACGGGCGGCTGTTCACGATTCCCGGTTCGGGAAGTGACAGTTCGGTTGGTATCAGAACTCTAGGTTGAGAGTTGTGTTTTATAAAAGAGTTTTGAAAGTATTCCCAAGTATGATTTAAAAGTACTCAATGCATATGAGAGTTTCATTTCAGTCATGGGATCCCAGTACATGGTCTTAGGCATATGAGTTATTCTTTTAGGGGGTTAGATACGGTGCGTGTCAAGTCCCAAATCGGGAATCGTGAACAGCCGCACGTTACCCTGGATGCCGACTGTATTTTTACAGAAAATCAGGCAGAACCTCCCCATAAATCGGAGGTCTCCCATGTACAATTTCACCTGTTTAATCCTGTAAAATTAAAAATCATCCTGTAAATTAAACAAATGGTCATCCCGGACTCAAAACAATCCACCAAATCTCACCACCGACATCCAGACAATGCAAGGCTAACAAATCACCAACAGTCCTAGCCACATACCTCTACTGTCATACTCAACTAGAGCATAAGCAGTCGCTACACCAAGCGGGCCTAAATTTATGCAAATGTATTACAAATTCCCAAGTTAACACTTTAAATATTTACAAATGCCTCAATGTAAGTGAAATATGAGAGTTTCGCAAATAAACATACATAAATTATACAATCATTCCAAAATATGTACACGGTCAACTACGGACCTCAATATCAAGACCACGCAGGGTCGACATAAAGTACGAAATTCATATTTTCGATTAAAACATAAATCTCACCGTCGTAAATACCAATCCACCAACAAGCTCCAAAATCTGAAGCGTCGCTCTAGCATCATAATCCTGTCTGGGGAGGGAAAGAGGAGAGGTGAGTACTCAGGGAAGAATACTCAGTGAGTGAGTAGGTCAATGTAATCGTGTAATATGGGGTGTAAAACTGGAGTGTCAAAACATAAGTATACAAATCATATTTCAAATCATCATGCTTTTCATTTCAACAATATATCATTAGCACACATTATCAAGTCAAATATGCATCCAAAACACTGTCATCAAAATCATAGAGCTGCCAGCCGAAAATGTCCCAGCAGAGGTCTACCACGACCTATGACAGGCGCACCAGGGGTGTTATATGCGATTTTATTTAAAAGTGCTCTCTACCCCGGCGTTGGCGACGAATCTCGTCCAGGTTCTAGACTTGGAGAGTGTATCCAAATCCTCCCCCTTTCGGGTTCAACCTGGCTAGTACCGTGTCGTAAATATAATCTCGACAACTCGTGGGATACCCCAGGCCTAGGCATATCCGGACGCCACCCAAGCGCCTCTCACGGTGTCCTTCGTAGCTACGGAACAATACATACCACTGCCCTCAAGGCCAAAATCAATATCATATCAAATACGTGCCGTAAATCAGGTTCACAACAAAATGCAACATATAGCATAAAATGACACATTATACATTTCAACCACATGGATGCATATTTTTCATATTTCAACCAAATTTTTGGACACTCCATCGGTTCACAAAAATCATTTCCAAAACCAGTCAAAACATTTCAAGCACACGATAAATCATGCTCATTTATCAAACTGTTTTAAAGCAGGGTTTACATATTAAACGAAAATATTGAAATAAATCCCACTCACAGTTTTGGGAAGGATAGCCCACTCCCCAATAAAACCACAATACATAGAACAAAGCTTCCCTCAATCGAATCACCAAACAAGTATGAAGGCAAACCGTCCACAGATTTCACACCTGCGTAGTCATGGGAAATAAGCTATAACTTCTGCTATACAAGTCCAAATCAGATGGTTCTTATCTCAAATTAAACATAAGACCTAGACCTAAAACTTTCTTGTTTTGGGCTAATAGTGAGTCAGATCAGAAGAGGTCGCTAAGTGAGTCACAAGGTCACTGCTAAAAACAGGACAGAACATAATTTTTTTTTTTTTGTAAATGATATAACTTTGAAAATCCACTAAAAATTCAACTCATCTCCAAATCAAACGGGCCATATCTCAGGATGTCTAGAATCCAATGCAGAAAACCTCATATCATTTGGAGTTATGTTAAGGAAGTTATGATAAAAAGAGTACATGCTGTCCCAATGTCTAAAATGCATGTATTTTCCTTCCAAATTTCTCATGCCATATCTAAGTTGTTTAGGTCATTACCTTAACTCCATGTGTTTATTTATACCTACAACAAGTCTACAAAATTTAAGTGTTGGCATACTTCAAATGCCCTTAGCAAAAATTAACTCAGCACACAGCATGCTCCATCTGCCTGTGCACCAGTGTAGCACCCGGCGCCCATGCGCATGGCACCCCTGCACCCAACATCCATGGAAATGCTCACAATTTAAGCACATGAACTCTCTAAACTTCAACACATTCCAACATCAAAAACCTTCCTTTACAAGCATGAAATGGCATCCCTTTGATACACACAATAGTGCAGAAATTTCTGCACTTTTACACACACTTCTCAAGTCTCTAAATGTACAAACAAACACTCAAACACTATTACTAATTCAAGCCAAATTCTGCACATGTTTGCTTCCCATTTCCATGCCATAATGCATACATTTTCACACCACTTACATACCAAAAGTCTGCACACTTTTGCATCTCATTCATATGCCAAAACACACATAATTTCACACCATTTTCATACTAAAAATCTGCACATATATAGGTTCAATTAAGGACATATTTTTATACTCAAACCAAAGCTAAAAACAAGTCCAAACTTCCTGCACATAAGGCCATGCCTCCAGCTCACTCAAAATGCCTCAATTTCACATACACATAGTCAATAACACACCACACTTCAATGCCAAAAACACAAGTACATCAAATCCACATTTTAACACTCAAAATCACATTAAAACCCATCAAATTTCATACTCAAAGTTATAAATTTTTCAATACATGTTTCCTTAGGGTTTCCCCCCTCAATATGTGCTCATTTAAGACTTAAATCAAACATTTACACAATCACCTTTCTAGATTCTCATTTCATCACTTTCATTCCATTTATAAACAATTAATCAAATCAAATTCAAGTCTGATTCAATCTTAAAACCAATCAAAATTGGAAATACGCTTAAAATAAATAAGTTTCCTACGAACTGGAAAATCTTTGAAAAATCATACACTTTTCAATTCTCATCTGATTTCTTCAAACCATATGTCATTTTAAAGGTATTGAAACCTATTTTCATAATATACAGATTGTATTTGACTTACCTATATGCAACACCAACTATAATGCAAAACAACGCACCAATCCTTAGGCTAAAATCCCAAATTTTGACTGTTTTCATACATATGTCAAATTAAACTCTAAAAAACCATTTAAATCAATTCGATTCGATTCTATCACTCCTTTAACATGCTCCTTTCATATCAGACACTAGACTTGGCCTTATTGTTCAAGCATAGGATTTCAAAAATGTATTTTATTCCAATCAAACATACATTCTAAACCTATACAACACTTTCTTATGCTAATTTCACCCTAAATGCATTCTAATTTCATTCAATTAATGAAAAGACCAAAAATCTCTTTACCTAGGGTTTCCGCAGTCCACAACCCTAACGTTCGTGCGCCTACAACTCAGTACGGACCTGCAATACTTCAAATTAAAGTAAATTTCAGTAGTTAATCTTAATTTATATAAGAATCAAAACCCTAAATCTATAGGTCAGAACTTTCGTCCTTACCTTCACAAGAAATGAGTGCAGGCAGTCTAGAGTTTTCGGTTGGGGCTTCCGCAGGTGGCAGAACCTGCTCGCAGCAGAGGGAAACAAGTGCATGCGAGCGCTAGGGCAAGGACAGTTGCACGAGCAGTTGCGCGCTGTCGCGCGCGCGCACAGGAGAGGGAGGAGCAGAGCGAGAGACTGAGAGACAATGAGCGAAATAAAGAGAGAAAACTCACGGGAGGGAGAGAGAAATAGCGCAACAGAGAGATCGCGCAAAATAGATTGAGTGAGAAAGGCCGAAATAGAGAGAGACAGAGAGTGAGAGATGAAGGCGGGTGGTTGTTCAAGGTGGAGGGAGGTGGCGGTGGTTGCGATGCGGCGGGGAACGCGAAGGGATTCGCGAGGGAGTGAGAGAGAGTCGCGGGTGAGAGAGAAGCCGAGAGAGAGAGAAGGAGAGAGATAGAGAGAGAAGGTGGGTCGGCGACCGTGGGGCGGTCGATGGCGGATGGCAGCGGCGGCGCGGCGGGGTGGTGCGGCGCGGGAGAGGGAGAGGAGAAGACGGATAGAGAAAGAGGGAGAGAGAGAGGAGAGAATTAGGGCTTTTGAGCCCTAATTCGATTTTTTTTTATTATTATTATTCTTATTATATATATATATATTTGGATAGATTTGGAAATAATTAAATGAGGAAATAAATAATTTAATAAATGAAAAGAGAAATATATTTATATATTTATATATACTTTATTATTCTATTTTAATAATTGAATATACCAAAAGTTTGAATTAAAACCCCAAAAATCGAAAATCAATGCAATTTAATTTAAAAAAAAATTTATATATATAAACGGAGGAATATTTTATATATATATTCCATGAACTGTATATTTGTACGAACACCGCTATGTCGGTGTTACAGTGCGTATCTAACCTAGCATATTGGTTCTATCAGTTCTTAAACTGATAAGTTTATTCATTTAGGGGGTTAGTTACTTCGTAACTAACCCTAATCTTTGAATCATTTCTAATTTAAGGTCTTCCTTTGTAAGGCTATGATTACTAGACGAGGTACTAGATTTGTACCTGAGACATCTAGAATACTCAAGGATGTTTCCTCGTCAGGTGTACCGTTTTAGCACTCTCTCAGCCAGCTATTATAGCTATGATTCTATCACCATCATTTGATGCATTTATGCAGGTGTATATGTGGTACACCTCCCATTGGATTCGAATACCTTGATTCATAACTCAAATTCTTTTTAGGGGGTTAGTTACTCCGTAACTAATCATAATCCTTGATTTTCACTTAATGAAAAGGTGCTCTGTATGTAAAACTATGCCGCCTAGACGTAGTAGGCGCGGTGCATCAGGTGCACCACTAGAGAGTCCCTCAGTGTCTGATGCACTTGTGGCACCCAAGATTCCACGAGTACCACAGGATGCTTCCTCTACTCACGCACCTTCACTAGTGCCACCCTCAGCACCTCCACCGGCTGGTACAACTGAGATTTCTCTGCCACCACTCGATAGGCAGTGACAGGAATGGTTCAGTAGATATGGGCTGCAGATGCCCTCACCTCCACTACAGACTTCAGCGACCGCACCTGCGGTCGTACCTACTCCTACGACACCGGTTACTGCTCCAGTGGTCGGTCCTTCTATTTCTACTCCGACCGATGAGACGTTAGTTATCTTGAGGCGCATCCACGAGCTTACTCAGTTGGTGACAGAGTTACGACAGCTCAGATACATAGACTTTTCAGGATCTAGTGATGTCGTAGCGGCGAAGCACTGGATCTATAGGATTCGCAGGATCCTTACTGATGTGGGATTGTCAGAGGAGCTCAGATTGAGAGTTGTTGAGAGACTCCTCAATGGTGATGCCCTCACTTGGTGGGAGGCTATTTGTGACAAGACTATTGACTCACTGCGGTAGGAGGACTTCTTGAGAGAGTTCGACCGCAGATATTTTACGGAGTCCTAGTAGGACCATAGAGGGTTGAGATCCAGACGAGCCAGAACTCGAAGTGGGGTAGGACTTCTAACTTTTAGGGAAGCCCCTCTCACTTTACATCAACACAGGTTGGACAAGGACCACGTCCCTAGAGTTTTAGAGTACATGCCCTTAGTGCCTCTAGTTAGTCCATAGCACAGCACCATCCTATCTGCCGCGACTGCGGCTGATGTCATTTTGGAGCTTACAGAGCTCCCCTTAGATGCTTCTAATATACGAAGCAAGGACGCATTTGGAGTACTTGTCCTAACCTAGGTTTTAAAGGTCAGGTGTCACAAACACACATGGGTAGACTATGGATAGGTCAGCAGGGAGCACCTGCACACTCAGTACACACCGCTCCACGGACTGCAGCCGGGAGCAACATTGCACTAAACTCCTCACAATAGCAGCCGAGGGCATAGGCCCGCGTATATGGTATGACACAGGACGCTTAGGCAAATCCAGATGTGATCATGGGTAATATTTCCACGGATTTTATTATTTAGGAGCCTTTATGTGCTCTTCTTTTTGAGATCATGTATATCATGTCCCACTATGATTAGTTAAAGCTCTAGAAGCTTAACTATTTGATTCTCTTTTTGAAATCATGTACACCACGATGACATGTACGAACATAGTTAGTTAAAGCCTTAGAGGCTTGACTACTTTATATATATATATATATATATACATATATCTTTTGCGTATCCTATATTGGTTTCTTTTTCGATTTCTCACATCATGGGTACCATGAAAATATTTAGAGTCGATGTCCGTGTTTTTATTAACACTAGTTCAGATTGTTTTTACGTGAGGACTTCTTACACTCAACAGTCGGATAGGCTGTTATAGCTACTAGATGTCACTTCTCTTGATGAGAAGTTAGTTAGAAATTCAGTATATAGGGAGTGTTTATCTCTCTTGCTGATAGAACTCCGTGCATTAGGAGTCATTTTGACTAGTGATGATCGAGCTATATTACTAGCTTGATTTGAAATGAGGTCGACCTTGCTCGACCGTATTAGAGAGATTTAGGGAGCAAATGAGGAGCTCAAAGGTATTCTTGATAGATCTGTAGAGATGATGACAGAGAGCTTCGAGTCCGTGATAATGGACTAGTAGTATATCGATAGCGGGTTTGCACTCCCGCCGACAGTGAATCTTCGTAGAGATATTCTAGAGGAAACTCATTCCTCCATTCACGTTATGCATCTGAGAGGTACAAAAATGTACCTAACTATCCGAGATAGTTATTAGTGGTCTGGTATAAAGAGAGAGTTCGTTGCTTGATGCCTAGTTTGTCGGCAGACGATGGCCAAGCATCAGTGACCCATAAGCGCTTCGCAGCCTTTTCCAATTTGTTTCGGTAAGGCTTTCTTTCAGTTTCGAGGACGAAACTTATTTTTAGGGGGTTAGAAAATGTAACACCGACACTGTGGTGTCCGTACTAGTATTCATGTTCATGAAATTAAATAAAATATTTCTCAGTTTATATATAGAGAGAGAAATTTTTAATTATATTGATTTTCGATTTTGAGGTATGTAATTTGAATTTTTGGTATATTTAAAGTATCCGTGTTTTCGATTTGCAGTTTATCTTATTTTGTTAAAAAAATTTGAAACCTTGAAAAATAAAGTGAGTATAAAAAAATATATATATATTTCCTTTATTAATTAAATTACTTATTTACTCATTTATTTATTCATAAATCTATTTTTATAAAAATATATATATTAATAAATAATAATAATAATGATAAAAAAAAAAATTCGAATTAGGGCTAATAGCCCTAATTCCTCTCCTCTCTCTTTCTCTACTCTCTCCCTCACCCGCCTCTTCACCTTCCTCCCGCGGCACTTCCTCCTTCGCCGCTGCCGCCGCCGCTGCGACCGTCCGCCTTCACCACCACCCACGGCCACCCGCAACCACTGATCACTTCTCTCCACCTCCCCCTCGGTCTCACTCTCTATCGCTCTCTTTCCCTCTCTATCCCTCGCGGTCTTGCGATTCACTCTCTCCCTCACCCTCAATTTCGCAACCACCACCGCCGCCACCGCTGTCTTCCTTCAACACCACCAACCACCGTAACCCCACTCTCTCTCTCTCTGTTTCTCCCTGTCTCTCTCCCTACGCGCGCGATAGCGCGCGACAGCTCCTTACGCACGTGCGACTACTCGCGCGATAGCCCTGCCCCAGTGCTCGTGAGACAGCCCCTACGGGCGCGTGACCCCGCGCGAGACTGCCCTTGCACGCGCGCGATGGCCCACGGTCTTTCCCCTATTCTCCCAATCGTGCACCGCTCACTGTTGGGAGCCTGTTTCGATTATCCCAGAGCCCAAGCCTGTAGTGCAGACCTTCGAAGAACCCTAGGCTGCCTACAAACTCCATTCTCTGCGTTAGGTAAGATGAGTTAATTCTAGGGTTTCGATATGCTCTTGATGATTAATCTAAATTTCTGGACCTTGCTTCGAATTTGAAGCATTGCAGGTCCTGGACTGAGTAGAACAAAGTTTGGATCACAGGATTGTGAATTGCGAAGACCCTACGTGAGGATTTCTAACTCACTCGATTTATTTGGACGAATTTAGGTAAATTAGAGCAAGAGTGTATTGCATATGTTAGAATGAATGTTAGAGTAGATTTGAAATGCGTTATTTGACATTATATGTTATTATTTAGGTTAAGTATAGAATTTTATACGAAATTGAGCTGTTTTTAATGATAGAATTGAGTTAAATTGATTTAAATGGTTTATCTTAGAGTTTAATTTGACGAATGCATGAAAATAGTCGAAATTTGGGATTTGAGTTTAAGGATTGATGCAGTCTTTTCATTATAAGTTGTCCTACGTATAGGAAATCAAAATACAACTTTTGTATTAAGAAAATAGACTCCAATACCTTGAAAATGACATATGGTTTGAAACATTTGGATGAAAATTGAAAAGTGTATGATTTTTTAAAAATTTTTCTATTTTGTAGACAATTATTAATTTACGCATGTTTCCAACTTTGAGTGGTTTTGGAGTTGAATTAGACTTGGTTTTGATCATGTTTTTTATTTATAAATGAAATGCAATTGATGACATTAGAGTCTATTCATAAATTGGAGAATTGAGATTTGTATAAAATTTGGGGAAATAGATAAACCCTAAAATATTTGGAAATTAATGACGAAATTGTGATTTTGTGTTAGGAAAATATGAAAACCCTTGTTATGGGATTTTATTTGATGATAATTACGATGTTTAATTAGGCTAATCGTTGGGGGACTTGAAAGGACTCAAATTGAATTAGATCCGATATGTGTAGGAGAAGTTACATCAATTTCTCTGTGGCTGTACAAATGCAAATTCTGAATTGTTTTAGAAAATGATTTTAAGTGGAATTGATGTTCAATGCCTTAGGATAACATGTTCGGGTTCAAAGGAGGAATTTGATTTGGTTTGGTTTGGAATTTGGGAGTGCACACCCTCCCGTATACTGTGAGTGGGACCCTAATCTCTTGCATGAAATAGTGAAACCTGATTTTATCGTGTTTTTAATAAAAACATGCTTTTAATATGCATTGTCTCGACGTATGGAATTGAAATTCAAATCTGTTTTGTGATTATTGGAGTGTCGTACTTATGTTTTCTAAGATTATGCATCCATGTTTGAAAAGAAATGAAATTGTGCCATGATTTGAGAAATGGAATGTTTGCTATTCGACCATTGCATTGGTTTGTTGAATTTAAATGATTTCGATGAAATTGTATTGGCACACGGATTTGAAATGTTTTAAAATCTGTGAGGGCACTGGGATATCCACTTGTGATGATATGATTCTTACTTGCGGGACGTTGTGCCCTTGTGATACTATGATGATGACATTGATGATTCCGTAGCTACGAAGGGACTTTGTAAAGGCACGGGTTGCCCGGATACGCTTCTGCAGGAGGTATCCGCAAACGTCAAGTTTATATTTATTCATAGGCGCGGCCAGTTGAACCCACATCGGGGGAGGACGTGTGTGACGCCACCGTCTAGCACCGGGCGGGGTCCTATTTGACGAGCCTGGGTAAGCAAGGAGCTAAACCAACGGCCAACGTTGGGGTAGAGAGCTACTTTTAAAACATTTTGCATAAGAAAACTCCCGATGCGCTTGTCCTTGGTCATGGTTGACCCTTGCCAGGATTCTTTCGGCTTGCTCTACGTTATACTTGATTTTAAATGGATGCATATATGTATGATATCGTGTGATTGAATAAATGAGTTCATTTTATTGAACATATCATGATTTATTGCGAAACTTGAGTTATTGTTTACGAATGATATTATTTGACACTCCTATGTTCACCTACACTATTAGTACTTGAGATTAATCCCCTCACTCACTGAGTATCCTCCCATAGATACTCACCCCTTGTCATGCCCCGAACCGGGAATCGTGAACAGCCGCCCGTTGCCCTGGATACCGACTGTATTTCTACAAAAAATCGGGCAAAACCTCCCCATAAATCGGAGGTCTCCCATGTACAATTAAACCTGTATACCTGTATAAATTAAAATCATCCTGTAAATTAAACCAATTGCCATCCCGGCCTCTCCAAAACAATCCACCAAATCTCACAACCGACATCCAGACAACGCAAAGCTAATAAATCACCAACAGTCCTAACCACAGACTCTACTGTCATGCCCAACTAGAGCATGAACAGCTGTCATACCGGGCGGGCCTAAATTTATACAAATATATTACAAATTCCCAAATTAACACTTTAAATAGTTATAAATGCCTCAATGCAAGTGAAATGAGAGTTTCGCAAACAAAAGTCCAAAAAATTAGACAGTCATCCCATAATATGTACACGGTCAACTACGGACCTCAATATCAAGACCACGCAGGGTCGACATAAAGTATGAAATTCATATGTTCAATTAAAACTTAATCTCACCGTCATAAACACCAATCCATCAACAAGCTATCATACCTCTAGAGCCAAATGCGTCGCCCTAGCACCATAATCCTGTCTGGGGAGGGAAAGAGGAGGGGTGAGTACTCAGGGAAGAATACTCAGTGAGTGAGTGGGTCAATGTAATCGTGTAATATGGGGTGTGAAACTGGAGTGTCAAAGCATAAGTATACAAATCATATTTCAAATCATCATACTTTTCATTTCAACAATATATCATTAACACGCATTATCAAGTCAAATATGCATCCAAAACATTGTCATTAAAATCATAGAGCTGCCAGCCGAAAATGTCCTGGCAGAGGTCTACCGCGACCTATGACAGGCGCACCGAGGGTGTTATATGCGATTTTATTTAAAGTGCTCTCTACTCCGGCGTTGGCGACGGACCTCGTCCAGATGCTAGACTTGGATAGCATCCAAATCCTCCCCCTTTCGGGTTCAACCTGGCTAGTACCGTGTCGTAAATATAATCTCGACAACTCGTGGGATACCCCAAGTCTAGGCATATCCGGACGCCATCCAAGCGCCTCTCACGGTGTCTTTCGTAGCTACGGAATCATACATACCAAAGCCCTCAATGTAACACCGACACTACGGTGTTCGTAATTCCGTTTTTGAATTTAATAAAATGATCCTCAATATATATATGGAAAAATATTTAAATTTTATTGATTTTTGATTTTGGGGTTTTTAATTTAATTTTTTGGTATATTTTAAATACCGTTTCTGGGATTTGTAAAATAAAGGTAGTATCAAAATATATATATATGTAAATAATTATTTATTTATTAATTTATTTATTTACTCAATTAGCTATTTATAAAATCTATTTATATAAAAATATATATATAAATAATAATAATAATAATAATAATAATAATAATAATAATAATAATAATAAAAGGGTCGAAATTAGGGCTTAAAGCCCTAATTTCCCTCTCCCTTCCCCTCTTTCTCTCTCCGTCTTCTCCTTTCCCTCACCTGCGCCGCCGCTGCCATCCGCCGCGACTTGGCGCCACCGCAGCGACCACGGCTCTCCCTTCTCCATCTCTCTCGGTCTCACTGTCTATCTCTCTCCTTCTCTCTCTCGTTTTTTCTCTCTCACCCGTGAATCCTCTCTCCCTCCGCCGCGACTTGGTCGCTGTCCACCGTCGCAAACCGCCACCCACAGCCACCCCACACACCGACGCTTCCATTCTCTCTCTACATCTCTCTATTTCGCTCTCTATCTCAATCTCCCTCAGTCTCTCTCTCGCTCTGCTCCTCCCTCTCCTACGCGTGCGCTACTGCGCACAACAGCGCGCGTCCCAGCGCTCGCACGATAACCAGCCCCAGCGCTTGCGCAACAAGACGACGTTCGCGCGCCGCAGCCCCTGGCGCGCGACGGCAGCGGCGACTGGCCCCTGCGCGCACGACTGCAGCGCTGCTTTGCCCTTGCTCACACGCTCGAGCGCCCTGCTATCTCCTTCGAGAGCCCACTGAAATCTTGTGGCTTATTCACTGCATAGGTAAGGGTTGGTCTCTTAATAACCCTAAAGTTTAATTCTTTAGGTGATTTAGTTTAACGGGTAGAATTTATTTCAATTGGAAATACTATAGGTTCCAGAATGAGCTGAATGGCGCATGGAAGGTAGATCTGCGAACTGTGAAAACCCTAGGTGAGGGATTTCTAACTCATTCGATTTATTTGAATGCATTTAGGGTGAAATTAGCATAAGGAAGTGTTGTATAGGTTTAGGATGTATGTTAGATTCGATTAGAATACATTGTTTGACATTATATGTTATTATTTAGGTTAAGTATAGAATTTTATACGAAATTGAGCTATTTTGGATGATAGAATTGAGTTAAATTGATTTAAATGGTTGCATTTAGAGTTTAATTTGACATGTATGAAAACAGTCAAAATTTGAGATTTTAGCCTAAGGATTGGTGCGTTGTTTTACATTATAGTTGGTGTTGTATATAGACAATCAAAATACAATCTCTATATTATGAAAATAGGTTTCAATACCTTTAAAATGAGACATGGTTTGAAGAAATCGGATGAGAATTGAAAAGTGTATGAATTTTCAAAGATTTTTCTAATTTATAGGGAATTTATATATTTAGTCGTGTTTTCGATTTTGAACGATTTTAGGTTTGAATTTAACTTGATTTTGATTTGGTTAATTACTTATAAATGGAATGGAAATTGATGACATTGGAGTTTATTCGTAAATTTGAGAATTTAGGTTTGTATCAACTTAGGGAAAATGATAAACCCTAAGAATAATTGAAAATTTGATGATTTTTGTGATAATTTGATTAGGTTAACTTTCTTGGAGATTGGAGGAGTCGATTGGTTCGATTTTGGAATATAGGGAGTGATCACCCTCCCTAGAAAGTGAGTGGGACCCTAATCTTTTGTATGAAATAGTGAAAATCTGATTTTACCTTGTTTTTAAACAAAACATGCTTTGATATGCATTAATTCGATGTGTGATATTAAATCTCAAATCTGTTTTGTGACTATTGGAGTGTCGTACTTATGTTTTCTACGATTATGCATCCATGTTTGAAATGAAATGAAATTGTGTCATGATTTGAGAAATGGAATGTTTTATATTCTACCATTGCATCGGTTGTTGATTTGAAATGATTTTGAAAAAATGTATTTGGCACACGGATTTGAAATGTTTTGATGAACTGTGAGGGCACCGGAATGCCCACTTGTGATACTATGATGATGACTTGATTGATTCCGTAGCTACGAAGGGCGTTTGTAGAGGCACGAGTTGCCCGGATACGCTTTGGTAAGAGATATCCGCAAACGTCATGATTGTGATATGTACGGGCCCGGTTGAACCAGGTATTGGGGAGGTCCGTCAGAATAGGCGGTCTAGCACCGGGAGTTGCTTGTACATGATTGTGATGTTCCGTATGGGCCCAGTTGAACTGAAAGGGGAGGACCGTCAGAATAGGCGGTCTAGCACTGGGAGTTGCTTATACGTGTCAACGTCGGGGTAGAGAGCTACTTTTGAAACACTTTGTATATTAAAACCCCCGATGCGCCTGTCCTTGGTCATGGTTGACCTTTGCCAAGATTCTTTCGGCTAGCTCTATGTTATACTTGATTTTTAAATGGATACATATATGTGTGATATTGTGTGAATGATTAAAAGAGTTCATTTTATCGAACATATCATGATTTATTGCAAAAACTTGAATTATTGTTTACGAATGATATTATTTGACACTCCAATTTTCACCTACACTATTAGTACTTGAGATTTATCCACTCACTCACTCACTGAGTATTCTTCCCCGAGTACTCACCCCTCCTCTTTCCCTCCCCAGACAGGATTATTGTTGTGCCGGAGCGACGCTTTAAATTTTGGAGATCTTGGTGGATTTGGGTGATTCAGGAAGGTGAGATCTAAAGTTTAAATTGAAAGATTAATTACGAAATTTATTTCGATCCTACGAGGTCTTGTTGAGGTCCGTAGTTGACCGTATACTTAATTTGGGATGATTGTATAATTTATGTATATTTATTTGTGAAACTCTCATATTTCATTTGCATTGAGGCGATTGTATGTATTTGAATGTTACTTGAGAAATTTGTTATACATTTGTATAAACTTAGGCCCGCTCGGTGTGGCGGCTGCTCATGCTATAGTTGGGCATGACAGTAGAGGTCTGTGGCTAGGTCTGTTGGTGATTTGTTAGCCTTGCGTTGTCTGGATGTCGGTTGTGAGATTGGGTGGATTGTTTTGAGGTCAGGATGACCATTTGTTGATTTTACAGGATGATTTGAATTTCACAGGTTTATACAGGTTTAATTGTACATGGGAGACCTCCGATTTATGGGGAGGTTCTGTCCGAATTTCTGTAGAAATACAGCCGGCATTCAGGGCAACGGGCGGCTGTTCACGATTCCCGGTTCGGGGCGTGACACTCAAGGCCAAAATCAATATCATATCAAACATGTGCCGTAAATCAGGTTCACAAACCAAATGCAACACATAGCATAAAATGGCACATTTTTACATTTCAACCACATGGATGCATATTTTCATAATTCAACAAATTTTTGGACACTCCATTGGTTCACAAAATCATTTCCAAAACCAGTCAAAACATTTCAAGCACACGATAAATCATACTCATTTATCAAACTGTTGTAAAGCAGGGTTTACATATTAAACGAAAATATTGAAATAAATCACACTCACCATATACAGGAGGGTCAATCACTCCCTACAATGCACAAGTGTCGAAATCGTGCTTCCCTCAATCAGTCTCTAAGCAAGTCACTACAATTATAACACATCACATATTTCTCACACCTCGACCTCAATTATATCCATATACATTCACAACATCACAAAAATTATGCACACTTTTCAGCCCATAAACATTTGCATATACTCACAATTCAATCAAATGAAATCTTACTCGATCCTCGATTGACCCTTCCTAATACAAAATCATAATTATGTCATCAATTTCCATTTTCTCTAATTTTTGTACAAATCTCAATTCTTCAATTCATGAATACACTCTAATGTCATCAATTGCATTTCATTTATAAATAAGTAACACATTCAAAACCAAGTTTAAATCAACTCCAAAACCACTCAAAGTCGGAAACATGCGTAAATTAATAAATTGTCTACAAAATAGAAAAATCTTTGAAAAATCATATACTTTTCAATTCTCATCCGATTTCTTCAAACCATATGTCATTTTCAAGGTATTGAAGTCTATTTTCATCATACGGAAATAGTATTTTGATTGCCTATATGCAAGACAACTTATAATGAAAAAGACTACGATAATTCTTAAACTATAACCACAACTTTTAAGCCATCCTTCATATACATATTATTTTGCAAATCAACAACTCAAAACAACCTAAGAAAGGCATGAAATGTACAATATTCTTCATTTTACGGCTCATTTCATTCCAACCCCAAAACCATAATACTTTATGTATATTTCAAATTAAATCCGAAGGAAACCCTTCAAATCAAGCAAACATGATTCTATGATCCTATAACATGCTTCTTTCATATCAGACAATCTAATTTCTATAACATTCTATACTTAACCTTCATAATCGCATATAACATTTCAGAAATTGTATTCTATTCATATTCCACTTACATTCTAAACATATACAGAACCTTCCACTTTAGATTCAACCCTAAATTCATTCAATTTATCAAATAGAGCAGAAATCTCCTCACCTAGGGTTTTTTCGCAGCTCACAACCCTACGTCCGTGCGCCTACAATCCTGCAATGTCTCCAAATTGAAACCAATTTTAGTAATTAAATCTAATTACCAAAGAAATTTGAAACCTAGAGCTAATAATCAAAAACTGACCCTTACCTACGTAGAGAGAGAATACAATCTTGGCCTAAGGTTTCAAATGTCTGGTCTGTTGTGAATCTTGGGGGCTCTGCAAGGGTTGCAGAAGATTGTTGAAGCGGTGAAGCAGCGCCGCGCGAGTGAAGGAGAGCCGACAGTCGCGCACAGAGGAGAGAGAAAGGAGAGCTCTGTCGTGCGTGAGAGAGAGAAAACAGAGAGAATGCGAAGGAGAGAGTGAAACAGAAGGAGGGATAGAGAGAGAGTGAGCGGAGGCGATCGGTTGCGGCAGAGGAGCGGCGGTGGCGCTCAACAGCGGAGGAGAAGGAAGCGGAGAACGCGAAGAAATTCGCGAGGGAGTGAGAGACGAAGAGAGAGAGAGCGAATGAGGGAGAAACAGAGAGGGAGAGAGTGGCGGCGATGGTCGTTCGTGGTGGTGGGTGGTGTGCGGTGGCGGAGAACCGCGAGAGGGAGAGAGAGAGAGACTCGCGGGTGAGAGAGAGAAGCCGAGAGAGGAGAGAGATAGAGAGATGGAGATGGTGGTGGAGGGGTTGATCGGGTGGAGGAAGAGCTGCGGCGGCGTGCAGTAACTCGCGGTGGAGGCGGCAGTGATGGAGAATCGCGGGAGAGGGTTGCGGTGGGGGAGGTGAAGAGTCGCACGGGAGAGAGAAAGTGGAGAGGAATTAGGGCTATTAGCCCTAATTCGGATTTGTTTTTATTTATTTATTTATTTATTTATTATTATTATTATTATTATTTATTAATATATATATTTGTATAAAAATAGATTTATAAATAAGTAAATGAGTAAATAAGTAATTTAATTAATAAAGAAAAAATATATATATTTTTATACTCACTTTACATTACGAATCGCAGGAACGACATTGTAAATATACTAAGAATTTAAATTAAAAACCCCAAAATCGAAAATCAATAAAATTAAAAATTTCTAAATATATATATAAATTGAAAAATATTTTATTAAATTTCATGAATAGGAACACTAGTACGGACATCGCAGTTTCGGTGTTACACCCCTCCTCTCTCCCTCCTCAGGCAGGATTATTGTTGTGCCGGAGCGACGCTTCAGATTTTGGAGCTTTTGGTGGATTTGGGTGATTCACGACGGTGAGATCTTAAGTTAAATTTGAAAGATGAATTTCGTATTTTATTTTCGACCCTGCAAGGTCTTGTTGAGATCCCTAGTTGGTCGTGTACTTATTTTGGGATGACTGTATAATTTATGTATGTTTATTTGCGAAATTCTCAGATTTCATTTGCATTGAGACAATTGTACGTATTTGAATAATAATTGAGAAAATTATTGTAAATTGAATAAAAATTTAGGCCCGCTTGGTGTAGCGGCTGCTCATGCTCTAGTTGGACATGACAGTAGAGGTCTGTGGCTAGAATTGCTGGTAATTTATTTACCCTTACGTTGTTCTGGATATCGGTTGCGAGATTTGTTGGTTTTGGAGAGGCCGGGATAGCTATTTGTTTAATTTACAGGATGATTTTAAATTATACAGGTTTATTTGTACATGGGAGACCTCCGATTTATGGGGAGGTTCTGTCCGATTTTCTATAGAAATACAGCCGGCATCCAGGGCAATGGGCGGCTGTTCACGATTCCCGGTTCGGGGCGTGACAGCTCCAAAGTTGTGCCACAATTATCATGGCTGGTGAAGGTGAACACAGTAGGATGCTGCAAGCTATTGATAAACTATTGAAAGATTTTAAAGATGTATTTTCTACTCCTAGTACCTTACCCCCAAAGAGATCATATGATCATTTAATTCCCCTCAAACAGGATGCACAACCCTTTAAACTTTCTCCTTATAGATATCCTCTCTCTTAAAAAGCTGAGATAGAAAGAAAAGTGCATGATTTGATGAGAAATGGAATCATCAGACATAGCAATAGTCCTTTTGCCTCCCCTGTACTACTGGTTAAGAAGGAGGACAACACTTGGAGATTTTGTGTGGACTATAAACAACTTAACAACCTTACGATCAAAGATAAATATCCTATTCCTAATATAGACGAGTTGTTGGATAAATTGCATGGCTCGAGATTATTTTCCAAGATTGATCTCAAATCCGGATACCATCAAATAAGAGAAAACTCAGCTGACATTGCCAAAACAGCTTTCCAAACTCACAATTGGCATTTTTGAATTCTTGGTAATGCCTTTTGGGTTGACTAATATCCCAGCAACCTTTCAAGTCCTGATGAACCATATTTTTTAGCATTACCTCAGAAAATTTGTATTGGTTTTCTTTGATGATATACTCATCTATAGTACAGACTTGCAAACACATGTTGAGAACCTTAAAGAAGTCCTCACGTTCTCGGACAGCATCAATTGTTTGCAAAATTTTCAAAATACACTTTTGCTCAGACATAAGTAGAGTATTTGGGCCACAGTGTGTCAGAGATAGGAGTAAAAATGGATCCTGAAAAGGTTGATTGCATCCTGAAATGGCCAGAACCAGCCACTATTAAAGTATTAAGGAGTTTCTTAGGGCTCACGGGGTATTACAAAAGATTTATTAAGCACTATGGAATGATTGCTAGACCCCTTCATAATCTACTCAGGAAAAACAGCTATAGTTGGAATGAAGAAGTCAGCAAAGCTTTCCAAGCACTCAAAATGGCAAAAAGCACAGCCCCTATCATGTGATTACCTGATTTCTCAAAACCTTTCATTGTAGAGACTGATGCATGCTCAAAGAGGGTGAGGGTTGTCTTAATGCAAGAAGGACAACCCATTGCTTTCCTTAGTAAAGCCCTAGAACTTAAGAACTTAGGACTGTCCATATATAAAAAAGAGTTGATGGCAGTGGTGATGGCTGTCACTCAATGGAGGCACTACTTGGTTGGCTATCATTTTATCATTAGAACTGATCACCAAAGTCTGAAATATTTGTTAGAGTAGAGAATAACTAGTACCCTACAACATAGATGGCTCATCAAACTACTTGGGTTAGATTATAAGATATAGTACAATAAAGGTGCAGAAAATAAGGTTGCAGATGCCCTGTCTAGGAAGGATTGTTCAGAAGGAGAAACCATGGCAATCTCTATTATTCAACCATAATGGATTAGAGAGGTACTTCAGAGTTATGAAGATAACTAGGAGTGCAATGCATTGATAGCAAAGCTTATACTTGAACCTGTGAATAATCCAGACTTCTAACTACAAAATGGAATCATAAAATATAAAAAGAAAATTTTTGTAGGGCAATGGGGGGTAACCTCAGAGATAGGATCCTTCAACAGATGCACAGTTCTGTAATTGGTGGGCATTCGGGGCAACACAATACTTTGCAGAAAGTAAAGACAGTCTTCTATTGGCCTTCGATGAAAGTAGATGTAGTGAAATTTGTCCAAGAATGTGAAGTGTGTTAGAAGAATAAGCATAGAATGTTCCTTATCCAGGTTTGCTTCAGCCTCTACGCATACCATCTCAAGCTTGGTCCCAAATAAGTATGGACTTTGTAGAAGGTTTACCTGAATCTGAAGGGTACAATACTATCATGGTAATTATCGACAGATTGACTAAATTTAGCCATTTCATAGCCCTTCAACATCCCTACACTGCACTCAAGGTAGCTCAACTATTTGTGGATGGTGTTTTTAAACTGCATGGATTGCTTGACTCAATTGTAACAGACAGAGATAAAATTTTTGCTTGTCTTTTTTGGCAAGAACTCTTCAAGCTATTGGGGATTCAGTTGAACCTGAGTAGTGCCTATCACCCCCAAACCGATGGCCAAAGTGAGAGATTGAATCAATGTGTTGAATGCTACCTAAGGTGCATGAAATCTGACAGGCCGGGACTTTGGTACAAGTGGTTGAGCCTAGCTAAATGGTGGTATAATACCACTTATCACTCCAACTTACAGATGACTCCTTTTGAAGCATTGTATGGCTATAGTCCTAAGTCCATTCCTTGGGGGCCTTATCTAGATACAACAACTCCAGCAACAGTTAATTTTGTATAGAACAGGCAGGCAATATTGCAAATCTTGCGAGACCATCTGGCTAAGGCACAAAATAGAATGAAGAAGAAGGCTGATTTGAATAGAACTGAAAGGGAATTTGTGGTAGGAGATTGGATCCATCTCAAACTTCAGCCATACAGACAATAGTTATTTGAACTTAGGAGGCAGCTCAAGTTATCTCCAAATTCTATGGGCCATTTCAGATTGTGGAAAAAATTGGGAAGGTGGCTTATAAACTACAGCCACCAGCAGGATCGAAAATTTATCTTATATTTCATGTATCCATGCTAAAAAAGAAGTTAGGATCCAATCACAAGATCATGCCTACACTACCTCTTATTGGGACAGATAAACAAGCCATAGTGGAACCTGAAGCTATTTTGAAGAGACGAGTCATTTTAAGGGACAACAAATCAGTTACTTAATGGCTTATAAGATGGATCAACCTGAGTCTAGAGGAAGCTACATGGGAGGACATGAGTTTCATTCGATCTCTGTTTCCAACATTTCATCCTTGAGGACAAGGAATGTTCAAAGGGGGGAGGATTTGTAACGGTCAGCAGAAGCAGCCACTCTGAGTTAGACAAAAGTAACTACCATGGCAACAAACTTACAAACCGTCTAACTATCTAACAATCAATTAACAACTCCATAAATAGTGGTTAGGATCAACGGAAAATCAGAAATGGTTAGTTAGTCCTTTCAGCTCTACAAATGATAGCTAGATATATAAATAGTTTGGAAAGTATGAAGAGGAACAAAGAATAAAATCACAGAGATTCTCTCTCTCTCCCTCCTTTTCTCTCTTTCTCTCCTCATTCTCTTCTTTCAAATCTCTTCTCTGCAGAAAGTTCCTCTGTAACCAGATCTTTGCCCTCATTAGTACCTTCATTAAATTCCTTCAATAGCTCTAAGATAACTCATCGTCTGAACCACTACTCTGTAACTACTTCCTGCTCTGAGTTGACTTGTAGCTTGAAGACATAGGCTGTGACAGCCTCCCAGAAAGCAAGAGAGGCCTAAGTGAATACTTCCCAAGCAGCACAGGCAGCCAAAGAGAAGGCCTCCGAGCAAGCCCAAGATGCTGGGGATGGCCCAGGAAGCAGAGGAGAAGGCTGTAAAGGCTACTGAACTTTGGAAGATAAACAGCTAGTGGGTTTGAAAGTTAGTTTAGTTAGTTTCTCAGGTTATTGACTTGACTATTAAAACCAATTAACTGAAGTAATTGAATCTGTTAAGATATAGTTAAATATTATTCTTTAAATACTTGTAACAGATCAATAAGCAAATATATGATGAACAAGAATAATCTTTCTACCTCATTTGTTTCTATTTTCCTCTCTCTCTCTCTCTAATCCCTCTCCTTTTCTCGACTGTTTCCTCCCCTCATCCTCCTTCTTTTCTTCCTTCCAGCTTCTATTCTTTCACTTCAGATCACCTTCTGCGACTTTCCTAGACGTCCACAGTGAAACCTCAGTTCACATCCTCTACCAATTCCACACTCTGTTTTCTGCATCAATTTAAATTCAACAGCTACAACCTATATTTCATTAAGCAAGCAGTTCGAGTAGTGACAAATTTGGTATCAGAGCTGCGAATCCTTGGATATTGGCAGAATCAATGGCAGAAGGAACTAGGCAAAAACATAACGAAGATCTAATCAAGAAACAAGACGCAAGGATCCAAGAATTGGCTAATGAAATGAAAGTAATCAATCAAAAAGTCGATGAGCAAAACCAAAGAATGGAAGCCTTTATGGCTCACATAGAAACCCTACTGTTGGGATCAACTCCTCGAGACCAAAAGAAAGAACCCAAAACTAACTGAGTGTTGAGTTCACCATCACTACCCACTCTTAGTGATGGATGAATAAGAGTAGAAGTAGATCCACAAGTGGCCAAGAAAGATACCAATACACGAGGTGTGGCTCCCAACCCTCTTAAGATTGAGCTTTTTTACAGGAGGAAATCATTGTGTTTGGTTGCGCAAATGTCTAAAACTCTTTACTATGTACCACATACCTGGCCATCATGGGTTGAAACCATCGAAATGTACCTAGATAGAAAGGTGGAAATCTGGTATGAAGGCATAAAACTATCCAAGAAAGATATCAGTTGGGGGGACTTTTCCAGAATGCTATCTCAACGATTTGAAAGTAAGGGAATTCAAAATGTAGTGGAAGAGTTTAATAAGCTTCAACAAAAGGGATCTTTAGCTGACTACCAAGAGAAATTTGAAGAGTTATGGTTAGCCATGCTTCAGAAGAATACACAACTTTCAGAGTCATATTTCATTTCCAGTTTCATCAGTGGGCTAAGGGAAGACATTAAGCCTATGATAAGGATGATGAAACCCACCACTCTCTTATAAGTTTTTGAGATTGCATCATTTCAAGAATAGTCTCTTAAGCTAACTAGAAAAGGAAAAAGGTAATATGGAGGAAAAACCAACCAATAATATGAAAAAAGGTAAAAGCAAGTAGTTCGGATTGTGACAAAGGCCTCGGACACCGCTCAGAAAGCCAAGGAAAAGGCCTTAAAAGCAAGAGAGAGGGCCAAGAATGGGGAAGCATGGGGGAACAGAAGCTAAACTATGCAAAGAAGAAGGCCTGGGAAAGGTACGAGGCGGCCAAAACCAAAGTAGAGGAGGCAGTGAAGAGTGCCAATGACATCATTGCCTTAAACATAGAAGTCGTTAAGCACAAGACCCAAGCCATCAAGGACAACATCGTTGGTTCCCTTAGCTCCACCTCCATAATGAGGAGCTCTAAACCAAAGTGTCTCCGCTCTCCCCCTTGTTTTTTCTTTATTTTTTTCTTCTTTGTGTAACATATAGGTTTTAGGCTTTGTGTATGTTTTATGATGTCTTTCTCTTTGTACTAGATGGAACATGACCCAAAAGACCATTATCATAAGATTTGAGATCTTTCGAACTCATAGTCCAACAAGTCAGAATGCACCAAAATGTGTTGTGACATGGCATATATCTCCCAATCGAGTAAACATAGCTCACCCTCTATATACCTATCGACCAGACACTTCTAAGGTAGTCGGCTGATTGACCTAACACTTCTTCGATGTTCGATATTGTCATTTGATCAACTAAGGTAATATTCACTTTTCCTTAAATCGTGGAAATAACATCCCATAATTAGGAAAACATCTTTAACTCTTATTGATAAGAAAAGAAATCCTTGACAATTTAGATTTTTATAACTAATAGGATTTTAAATTTTTTAAAAATCTTTTACTAAGAATTTCGTAATCTCAGGACACTTTCATAAGGAAACTATGGTTTCTACACTACGATAGCATACGAGGCTTACCATGTACGCAAACTACATATAAATCATGAAGGCCACCGGCTAGGTACATTCTCAGGACTCTTCACCTAGCACACAAAAGATATTTTAGAATTCTCTCTCTTTCAGTCTATTTCTATTCTCAAAATCGCTCTATGACTTCAGCGCTGGAGTTTCTCCCGTCGAAACACCCTCCGATAGCTTTTTACAAGTTCCATCAATTAGACAGTCCAACAACTGGTCACCCTATTCAAGTTAGTGCAGCTATTATCTATAGCATGAAATACACCTCCAATAGATTAATGCAGTCCATGGAAACAGATTAATTTTTTAGCCGAATGTGCTTCTCGTCCTACTCCTTTTGTAGTCATGATGCTGACCAAAAGGAAAAGGCTGGCGATCAGTTTTGATGATGATGATTTGGTGGACTCGACATGAACTGAAATGACCCATTACTCATTACTACTAGAATAGGATCATATCTCGTTAAAAGAAACTTTGTCGATTAAGGAGCAGGTCGAGATCTTCTCTTTTGAGATGCCTTCCAATGAATAGGCGTTACTCCATCTCATCTTCAACCCCCTAACGCACCTTTAAAGGGAGTTGCCAATGAGTGCATATTTCCGGGAGGTACTATTTCACTTGCTATAACCTTAGGAATACTTTCGCACCATGTTACTAATAGAACCACAATTCATGTGGTGAAACTCCCATATCCTTACAACGTTATCTTTGGCCCTCCTAGTTTAGACGGTTTAGAAACATTACCAATCACAAAACACATGAAAATCAAGTTTAAAACACCTCTTGGGGTTGCAACACTTCACGCTAATCCTAACCTACTTACCATCCCCTAGCGGAAAAGAACGAGAAATTCTTTTAGTAGAAAAATTGGAACTTAGAGATGAGGCCAAGAAACTGTCCAAACGTCAACTCAGAGAGGAAGTGATCGAAATTCCTATCACGGATGTACCTAGATAGACAGTCCAAATTGGAGTCTGCCGTCCCTCCAGAAAGCAATTGTGGATTGTCTTTGACGACATTTTGAAGTCTTTGCATGGTCTTCGGAAGACATGGAAGGTATACACCCTTCGGTTATAGTCCACAAACTAACTGTGGATACAAGCCGTAAGCCTCTAAAGTAGAAAAGAGGGTATTCGCGCTGTAACACCAACGTGCGACATAAGAGGAGGTCCAGAAACTCTTAATAGCAGGATTTATTCGAGAGGTAGAATATCCTAAATGATTAGCCAATGTGGTTATAGTGAAAAATGTTAACAAAAACTAGAGAATGTGTATATATTTCACTTATCTCAACAAAACATGCCCGAAGGACTGTTAACCACTTCCTCATATCGACAAACTAGTGAACAACTCTTTAAGCTACCAACTCTTGAGTTTCATGAAAGCTTACTCTGGTTACAATCAAATACACATGGTCCCAAAATGTGAGGAGAAGATTAGTTTTATCATGGAATTTTGCACTTATTGCTATAAGGTCATGCATTTTGGCCTAAAAAATGCAGGGGTAACTTTTTAACGATTTGTTAACAAGGTTTTCAGTAGGCAACTCGGCAGAAATATAGAAACCTATGTTGACGGCATACTCATCAAGAGTGCTAATGCCGAAATCACGTCGCAGACTTGGAAGAAAGATTTCAAATGCTGTAGCTTTATAACATAGGATTGAATTTGGCAAAGTGCACATTTGATATCACATCAAGAAAAATCTTAGGTTTCCTAATTACCAACTTGGGGATTGAGACAAATCCAGAGAAGTTACAAGCCATATTAGACATGGACACCAAAGTATCAAACAGTATTTGAACAGCTCAAGTAAAACCTCACGTCACCCCCGCTACTTTCTCAGCCTATTTCTAGTGAGAAACTCTATCTTTACCTCTCTACTTTGCTCTGTTCTTGTGAGGTAGGAATCCATCACACAAAAGCCGGTATATTATGTCAGTTATATACTTCAAGAGTAAGAAGTTAACTAACAACCTATCGAGAAAATGGTATTTGCTTTAGTTATTACTACCAAGAGTCTTTGGCCTTGCTTCCAAGCCCACATTGTAATATTAATCAACCAGCCTCTGAAACAGATCTTACAAAAGAGGGATACCTTAGGTCGGCTCATTAAGTGGAGTATCAATTTAAATGAATCTGTTATCAATTATTAACCGAGACTGACGATTAAAGGCCAAACCCTTGCTAATTTATCCTCAGATGTACATTCTCGACCTCCTCCTAGCAAGACCTTGTCGATGACCAAGAAGAATGCTCACTATTGGAGTGGACACTCTATGTGGACGAATCATCAAACTCCTTAGGAAGTGGTGTTGGGCTCATACTCATCGGTCTGGATGATTTCAAGGCTGAATACATGCTTTATTTCAATTTTCTGGCAACTAATAACCGAGCTAAATACGAGGCCCTCCCGACCAAACTACTGATCGTAGCATCACTGGGAGCCCAAAACATCCGGATCTTCATCGATAGCCAATTTGTCATCAAGAAAATTATAAGAGTTGATAAAACTAAGGAGTCAATGATAGTGAAATACTTATCCAAGTTACAAGAACAGATAAACAAATTCGATAGAGTGGACATATAGTAGATTTCTCAGTCAAAGAACACGTGAGCCGACATGCTCTCCAAGATAGCCAGTTCTAGCTCGATTACAACCAGCCGACAGGTCTATATCAAGAGCTTGTCGTACCTAGGCATTGATAAACTCGAGTACATCTTGTTAGTAAACGATTCACCAAGCTGGAAGGACCCCATAGAAGCCTATTTAAGATACGGGCAACTACCAATCTCACTTTCAGAGGCTACTAAGCTGAGATATAAAGCCGCTCATTATACTTTATCAATAGGGACCTTTACAAAAATTACTTCACCCATCCGTACCTAAAATACTTGACATTCGAGGAAGAAAATTATGTGCTCAGAGAAATCCATGAAGGGATATGTGGCAATCACTTAGGCGCTCAAAATTTAGCAAATAAAGCCCTATAGACGTGATAAATGTCAACGTTTCTCTTTAGTACCACACTAGCCCTCCACTAACCTCTGCCTAATAGCAAGCCCATAGCTATTTGCATAGTGGGGAATGGACATCCTTGGGCTGCTCCCATTAACTATCGGATAACAAAAATTTCTAATCATGGCTATCGACTCCTTCACTAAACGTGTGGAAGTTGAACCGTTGGCTCAGATCACCATCAGAAAGATACAGACTTTCGTATGGACGTTTATCATCACTAGATTGGGTGTACCCCACATTCTAATCACTGACAATGGCAAATAGTTTGACAATAAGAATTTTCAGGACTTCCACAATAAACTTGAAATCTAGCATCAATTCACTTCCATCGCATACTTGCAAGCTAATGACATTGCCAAAGTAACAAAACCAAACAATATTACAAGGACTTAAAGCTACACTAAATGAAGTTAAAAGTCGCTGGGTAGATGAACTCTATAGTATCTAATGGACCTATCGAACAATGCCACGAAGGGCAATGGGAGAAACACAATTCAATCTAACCTATGGTTGCAAAGTGGTAATATCAGTGGATATTGGAATTCCCTTGCTTTGGGTAGGTTAGTACGACTATGGACAAAATGAGGTTGCATTATGTGAATGGCTAGACTTGCTTCTAGAACTATGGAAGACTGCGTCTGCTCGAATGACCGCTTATCATTAGCAGATGGCATGATACTACAACATGCGAGTCAAAACTAAAATGTTTAAGCCAAGAGATTTGGTTCTCCGGTGAGTAGAAGCCACTGGTTAACCCAAACTGGGGGGTAAACTATCGCCAAATTGGGTGGGCCCTTTCTAAATATACATGATGATCTACCCAGAGACATGCAAACTCAATCATCTAGATGGTTTGGCCATGTCGAGAACGTGAAACTCAAAGAACTTACGCATATCTACTATCAGTAATCTTTATTATTCTTATTAGCTTTGATATTTGTTATCTCTCGATTTATCAATAAGAATACTATTTCCTTCGTATTTTGCTAACCAACTATTGAGCTAAAAAGTAGTTTAGGCCTTCATGCCTAACAAGCCCCAATATATTTTTTCTCCCCCTGCAGCACCAAACATGTCATCAATAAGGGAAATACCCTTGTTTGAGCAAACATAGCCCACTCTCTCTGTTATACACCCCGAAATGTGATACCAATAAGGGAAACACTTCTATTCGGGCAGATGCGGCCTACTCTCTCAGAAATACACATCGAAATGTGTCATCAATAAGGGAAGTACCCATATTCAGGTAGAAACGGCTCACTCTCTTGATCATACGCCTCGAAATGTGTTGTCAATAAGGGAAACACCTCTTTTTGGGTAGACACGACTCTCTCCCTCAATTATACACATCGAAACATGTCGTCAATAAGGGGAGCACTCCCTATTCATGTAAACACGACACACTCTCTTGGTTATACATCTTGAAACATGATGTCAATAAAGGAAACACCCTTGTTCGGGTAGACACAGCCCTCTTCATTGGTTATACACGTCGAAACATATTGTCAATAAGGGAACCACCCTCTGTTCAGGTAGAGATGGCCTATTTTTTTGGTTATATACACCGAAGTGTATTAAAGATAACAAGGTGCTACATCCAACAACTGGGCAAGTCAATTAACCCATTATTACCCCATCAGTCGAATTACTTACTTAATAGCACAGCTCTCATATCAATGTTCTAAAACTACTAATGGACAAGATTGTCAAGTAAATTTTCTTTTTCTTTCTTGTTTCAAAGCAATAAACACACATCGGAGTACATAGTTGGGTACAACAAAGTAGAAAGTTTATATATTCATAAATCAAGCTAGATTACACCAAAAAGAAAAACCAAAAGAATGTGCCGATGAGTATATTCATCTTTCCAAATGGATTAGCTTGTAAATCTAGATGTCTTCTTCTTGATAAAGTGTCCAATGCATTCTTAAACAAATTCATAGATAAACTGTAAGAATCTCACAACCCTTATTTAACACCCAATAAGATATTAAAATTAGAAAAGTAGTTAGATGCTAAACAGAAACTGGAAAAGACTTTGTAACCTAACAAGATACTCTCAAATCCTAATAACAAAAGAGTGTAAAAGCAACGGTGAGCTGGAGGAAGCCCAACAGAATATAACAGAGCAAGATTGTCATAACGGTAGTCTATACTTTCCAACTGTTGTGACGAAACCTTTCACCTGTGGTTCATTGACGGAGCCTTGTACCCGTGGACTTCGCTGCCACCACTCTTTTAGAAGCCAAACCCATAGAGAAGAAAAAAATTCTTTTCCAACCTTGAACGCCTCTAGAAAACACAATCCTTTCTTCGCCCTTTCTAATGCTCCCCATTACCTTTTTTTTTTGGCTCACCTATAACATTTCGTGCCTTTTCGGTTTCCCTAATTACTACTACATTTATACATATCCCTAATGCCAAATGATGATACTGACAATATTGCATTTAATACATCGCATTAGCATCTTTTTGAATTCTTATACATTTAAAACTACTCTTGAAGCCCTTCCTTCAGAGCGACATCAAGAGTGGAAGTAAAGTGATGGAGCATATTGAAATGTGTTGTGTATATGGGATGTATCTCCCGGTCAAGTAAACATAACTTACCCTCCTAGTACTTATTGACCAGACCTTTCTTAGGTAGTCGGCTAATCGACCCAAGCACCTTTTTGCTGTTTGGTATTATTATTTGATCAACTAAAATAATATTCACTTTGCCTTAAATCGCGAAAATAACATCCCATAATTGTGAAGGATCTTCAACTCTTATAGATAAGGAAAGAAATCCCTTAACAACTTAGATTTTCCTGATTAGTAGAATTTTAAATCTCATGAAAATCTTTCACTAGGAATCTTGTAATATTGAGACACTTTTGTAAGGAAACTAGAGTTTTTACACCCTAGTAGCATAGGAGACTTACCATAAACGTAGACTATATATACATCATGAAGGCCGTCGGCCAAATATGTTCTTAAGACTCTTCACCTAGCACACAAAAGGCATTACAGAATTCTCTCTCTTTCAGTCTATTTCTATTCTCAAAACCTCTCTTTGACATGAGCATCAGAGTCTCCTCTACCAGAGTATCCTCCAGTTGCTTTTTGTAGATTCCATAAAGTAGATGGTCCAATAATTACTCACCCTCTTCAAGTCAACAAAGCTACTATCTATGGAGTGAAACTCACCTCTAACAACTACTATTTTGCTACTATTGGAGAAGACCTCCTGATATTTTTTGTTTGCAAATACACATCTCAACCTTAATTCTCTACCATTAAAAATTATTCTCCACAAAATGTATGTCAATATATATATATATATAACTTTTCGTACGCGTGAAATTATTACTTAAAAAAAAACAAAAGAGGTTAAAATTATTCCCCCTTCTAATATGAATTTTAGAACACTATATGGAATATTATGATCTTAAAATTAGAAGTTCTTTAATTGATAATGATGGGACTCCATTCAAAAGGCTCTATACTAAAAATGTCCAATATAAGGCCTACGATTCATAAGGTCCAATAAGCTTAAACATAAATGGGTCTGTGTCGCTCCGCTCTATCGATGGGATATATCTCCCTGATTGGATCATATCGCCTCGACCCACTAAGGGGATCTATCATTCGTGATATCTTATCTGCTGTTCGGCTAGCTCTCTATGAGGTCTATGTGATTCGATCCATAAGCACATTCGGTAAGACCAAACAGCTATTTCCTTCATTCGATTGGTGATTATCGAATACTAAAGGAATCCAGCACTTCGACTCCTAAATGGTAATACTCAACTGAATCTTATCTTGATTAGACTTCCTATTTTAGTGCGAAACATATCCCTTAGATAAGGAAGGAAATCTTTGAGAATCTAATCGATAAGGGAAAGGAACCTCTCGTATAATCAGACTTCCTAAATAATAATGATTTTAAATCTCTGATGTTTGAAATCCGAAATTTTCGGATCTCCTTGTAAAGAAACTAGAGGTGTAACACCTCAAATGCACATGGCTCTCACGACATCTCGTATAAAAGCCTTCGATACATCAAATCAAGTAAGTCCTATTGACTTTACACAGGACACACAAGTCACAAGAAGATCCGTCCTCCCTTTTCTTAGTCTGTTTTTCATTTCATTCGAAAATTGCTCTTTCTAACTTGAGTTTCAGAGTTCGGAGCACCCTCCGACGGTCTTTTATAAGTTTCAAACCTCTTCATCAAGCACTTGTTCGAGTCACAATGAGTTGGATCTATGGGGTCAAGACTTACCTCCAATAGATTGATGTTGTCCATAGGAAACAGACTAGAAAATCTTTATTGAGTTATTAGGATTACCTGACCGATATGTCTCCAAAGCGAAGAGTCAAAACGGTATCGAAGGTTGCTTCTGCCATGGTATAACGAAACCGACAAAAGCCATGAGTAGCGCATGAGAAGTTTTCACAAAAGGACACAAGCAAAAGACACCAATTTAGAAGGAGGTTTGCAAGGACAAATCTTCGAAGGAGGTTCACAAGGATAAATCTTTGAAGGAGGTTTGCACGGACAAATCTCCTCAACCAAATGCCACCAATGAAGAGTCATCAGTCCCATCCGAGCAAATGCCACATTTGAGAAGTCCCTTAAGTATCCAACAAAGTGTTCAAGCAAAAGCAAGCATTGCACGAGCAAACTCACATGGCACCCAAGCAACCGTTCACTAAAGGACGCGAGCCTTGAGCCAAAGGTCATGACCTTTCATGTCACACCGAGCTACCATCAAGCAAAAGGCACCGAAGACATGAAAGAGTCATGCCAAGGCCAAAAGACGTATGCAATAGGTGCAAGTGAAGAGTCACAAGTCACCAACCAAAGGACACCATTACATGAGAGCCCATTGAGCAACCCACGCACGAGAACATACAAGACATGTGCAAAATGATGCCACAGCATGAGGAGTCACCAACCAGCCCATGCGAAGAGTCACCATTGCATGTAAAGATGCGAGCAATGAGGAACCAGCACAAGCCATGGCCTATTGGAGACAATGCAATACATGATCCAACTTTAGCACACCATGAGCAAGGTCACAATGCTATGGAATCAAGCCCTAATAAACAAGCACATGAAGAGCCACAAGTAGGAATGCTAATGCATAAAAAAACACCCCCTTTGCTCGAAGAAATAGAGGTTTCGCTTGATAGAATGCCCCTGCATAGTAGCCAGCATGCACCACTACTCAACCAAGCCTAGGCAACCCATCCAATCCGTGTGCAAGCAGTATGCATCAGCAGCGAAAGGCCATCAATCTCCTACATGCAATAACTATTTTTATGAATTAATTCCATATATTTTTCAAGAGATTTAAGTCCTGTAATAAAGGCATATAAACTTTCTGGTAGTTATTAGGAATTAATGCATTATAGGAACCCTTTAGCATGAAAAGACTTACATAATTGAGACTCTTAGCCTCCCAGCCCTCAATTATAAATAAGGGCTCCCTCATCCTCTATAATCATCACAATTTTAGAAATGAAATATCAGAGTGTTCTTCTCAAACCATTGAGAGACATAGGGCTTAGGAGTGCCTTGCCTTCTAAGTAACATCACCCTAGCGTGATAGGTTCTTGATCTTGGACATACTCGCTAAGGCAAGTTCAATCCCCTTCTACCATTATTCATTCTATCCTACTCTATTTACCCTATTTCTCTGAGCCATCCTTTTGCATAAGATCATCTTGCTGTGTAGGAATGGTACTCCAACCATCACCCTAACCTCCCCAAGCCAAACCGTAAACTTTCTTCAGCAAACTTAAGGCCATACAACCAGTTTTGGTGTAACAGCCACACGATTCCCTTTTACATGCACGGCCACACTGCCACCCCCACTAATGCAGCCCTTCTTGTGGTACCCGCTCGCTCTGTTAATAATCCTCCCGCTCATGTTCAACCTCCTCACTCAGAGCAGATTCCATAACTTACGGCTCATGAATGCCCAGCCATGGCTCCTATGTTGGTATCCCAAGAATGAGTCAGCCAACTTTAAATGAATAGGCTAGAGTCCAAGATTCAGGACATAAGCAAACAATTGGAGGGCCTTAGTCATGCCATGAGGCTAGAGGACCAGTCCTCTTCAGGAGGATCGGGATAAGCACACTCACGAAGGTTCATGCCTTGATTGAACCATGACCATCGGTAACGTCTCGCTAGGATTCTGATGATCTGAGAAAGTAAATTGAACAACTTGTTACAGACAAGCTCAAGCGAGCGAATGCAAGAAGAAATGATTTACCCCTATATACCTCAGCCATGTCACCTTTCAACCTAAAGATGTCCTCAAAATTGGTGCCTTGGGATATACTTCTACCCCCTATGGAGAGGTACAACGGAACGACTGATCCCTATGATCATACAACTTATTTTGTAATGATGATGATATCAAGAGACATAACGAATGCCTCTATGTGCAAACATTTTCCTACCACCCTCAAGGGTAATGCACTAACATGGTTCAATTCATTTCCACCGCTTAGCATCTGGAGTTTCTCCAAGCTTTATCAGTAGTTCGAAGCACACTTTGTAATTAGCCAAGGAGCCAAGAGGAAGTCTTCCTCCTTACTATTGTTATAGCAGAAAGACGATGAGCTTTTAAGAGACTCCTTAGAGAAATTCAAGACCGAGATGATGAAGGTCCCAACCTTAGACCATTCCATTGCATTGGTTGTGCTTTTTACTAGATTGCGCCCATCGGGCATGAAGACATAGATCATAAAGAATTCTCCTTCAACTATCCAAGAGTTCTATGCTTGCACTGAGAAATACATCCTAGCTGAAGATGCTGAAGTGTTCAAACGATGGAAGAACCGATCATCTAAAAAAGAAGTAGTCGATCGCCTTAACAGCTAACACCAAAAGAGAATCAACTAAGCCCTCCACGTTAGCTAAAGTTCAACACTTACACCTTTCTGAGCGAGCCCCCCCAGCCAAGTCCTATTTCAAATCAGAAACAAATTGTATGTAAGGTGGCCACCTTATCCCATCGAGGATGATCCCAAAAAAGACAGATCAAAGTACTATCACTACCATCGAGACTACCGACATATAACCGATGACTGTAAAAGGTTCAAAGACAAATTGAAATTATTGGTCCAAAGTGGAAAGCTACAAAAATTTATTAGTATGGAAGGAAAAACATGCCTCCTCCTAATCGGCATGGTCTACCATAAGGAAAAGAACTAAACGATTTGACAGTCGAAAGACCATCGTACGATAGGCAAGACGGAGTGATCCTCCAGATCCATAAACCACAGGTCCAGCATGAGCCCTACATTCCAACTTATGCTTTTCTGACTTATGACCCGACGTTCTCTGCCTCCCTTCTTGAGTAAATTCTAATGCCCTCCCCTTAGAGGATGTTTTTTATAGTATCTCGTAGCAGACTTTGTGTTTACATTCAATCTATTCAAAATTGGTTTCTTTCTGTGATAAGACATGATGGCGAATTTAATGGGTCTCTGTCGCCCCGTCCTATCGAAGGAATCTATTTCTCCGAATGGGCCTTTGTCACCCTGTCCTACCGAAAGGGATCTATCTCCCTAAATGGGCCTTTGTCGCTTTGTCCTACTGAAGGGATTTGTCTCTCTGAATGGGCTTCTATTGCCCCATCCTATCGAAGGGATATATCTCCCTGAACGGGTCTCAGTCATCCCGTCTTATCGAAGGGATCTATCTCCCCTAACGGGCCTCTGTTGCTTCATCCTATTGAAGTGATCTATCACCCAAATGGGCTTTTGCCACGTCGCCTCGACTCACCAATGGAAACTATTCCTTCAAACGAATTAGTGTTGCCTGGCCAACCTACACAAAGATCCTTCCATCAAAGCTACTTCCTTGAGTAGGGCTCATATCGCCCTGATACGTTGATGGAATCCACCGTCCCAAACAAACCGATGTCACATTAGTTAGTTCTTCTTCATTGAAGCATCGATATCTAAGCGACAGATGAAACCCGATCTTCAGTATGATCACGACTGGACCGAATTGCCCTTCTAACATAGGAGATGCACTTCCGAGTAAGTTAGCAATACCCCACAAACCAATTTGCACAAAAAAATCATCAACAAGACACATATGGAATATGCAAAGAAAAGGATGCATTCTACATTCAATTGAAAGAAGAACTCTTACAAAAGAAAAATATACCATAAGGGCAAAAGCCTTCCGAACGAAAAGTATACAGTTATACTGGGTCAGGGAGAAAGAAGCACTAAGATCTCTCGAGAAGAGGACTCCACGACCACTTGAACTATAGCAAGCCGGCATGATCACCATCTGAGCCATAGGGATGGGGCTTTGGCTTATCACCACCCGACCAGTTGTCCCCTCCAAAGAGGCAAAGCCTCATACATCCCAGCTTCATGAGCTATTGCCTCAGCACGCTTTAGTCTCTCTAATAACCTACGTTGGGAATGCCTGAGGGCTAGACCGGACTCTTCAAGATGTGATATCCTCTACTCAGCCTCCCGAAAAGATTCTTCCTGCAACCACACCAATATCTCCATAGTTATTAGGCTGCCAATGTGAAGACACCGCTTGAGTTCTAACTCCTTGCATCGCTTTTCAGCCAACACCAGCTTTTCTCCCAAATATCTAATCTGCTCATCCTTTTCAACAAGAAAGGCACTAGAAATGTTCTTAACCTGGGCATTTTTCTCTTCCAAGGTATCCTGTAATACTAGGATTTGATTCCCTAGGTAATTGGTCTACTTTTCCTGCTGCTTCCTTCGTTGCCTCTTGAATTCCGCTAAAGCTACAGTTTAAGGAAAAAATTACATAACACAAGTCAATTAAAGTGAAGAACTAAACCGGACTAGTTCTGGTTAGAATAGCACCGTCAAACAAAGAGACTGAAGGGCTTTGTCCACCAACTCTGGAGAAGCCTTCAATAACTTCAAGTTAGTATCCCAAAAGTCGAACTATTCAGCCAATCAGAACGTCCCTTCGGCATCGACACAATTGAATCTTTGGCCCCTCATGCAAATAACAATGGATCCCCCTTCTTGCCTATCCTTTTGGATGTCGAAAGGTTTAACGGAAACAAACAATGGAAACCCCTCTTCCTCTATTCTTTCACAATGAGGGCTTTGTGGCTCTATAAGAGACTGAACAGATGTCTCGCCCATATGTGCAATAGGAATATGTGACCCCACTGATGAACTCTCTCTTACTAATGGGACAGTTGCATTTGAAGGCACCTTTGCTTCAGGAGCTTCTCCTATTGGGACACCCTCTTCGGCATCCTCTGTTGAAGATGATACACCAAGTGGCCAACTACTTACCCCATCAGTCTCTACTCTTACGGATGCGGAGCATTTCGACACAGCAAGAGACATATACTCTTCAACTCCCCCATGATCCCCTTTTTCCTCAAAACGCCTCGAGGAAACCGGGGATATGTGCTCTTCGACCTTTTCGTGTGACTCCTCTTTCTTGAGAGACTTAGGAACCTGGACTTTTCTTTTCTTCGACTTTGATGGCCCCATCTTAGGAGGTCCCTCAGCGTGCTCACGTGGTCTTTTAGAATTTGGCCTCACTTCCTTATCGGTCGAATTACATCCAAGATGGAATGTTTCACTAATTTCAGATCATCGACCAACTCCTTCTCCCTCTGCTCTAGCAAGATGGGCCTAACGATTTTTCTCTTCTTATCAATTAGCAAGCCTGCCAAAAGCAACATTTAGTCATCTACTAGCAAGTTCACCCAGATGTTATGACGTGTGGACTCACAATAGTGTCTGACAGATCTTAAAAACTGAGAATGACGAGTAGGAAGCGGAGGCTTCCCCTTCAACAAGGGTTCCTGTTCTGAATTCGACAATGCAAGCAGAAGGTCCTTATTTAAGAACCTCACAAAGATATACTTTTGTGCCCAGAACTTATCTTTTGATTTGCTATAGTAAAACTTCCAATGGGAATCTGAACGAGTCTATAACCGATACCAATCATGGGTAGAGCCTTAATCCTTATATCGTATCAGCGAAAAAAGAATTGTTAAAATCTCCACATCAAAATGAAAGCGAAAAACCCTAATAGAGAAATTATCGCAACAACAAAACACCAAGCGCTAGAAATGAGCAATGTGGGGTAAACCCTCTAATACTGTATCACCTCAGTGAGCAGGCCCGTATACAAGATCTTCACTCCATACTTCACGGCCTGCCTATACATAGGGACACAACTGTCAGGCGCTCTGTTCACCCTATCTCTGTCAATGGGTAATACCAGTGCAAAGTCACCTCCCAAAGCCATATCCGATTGTACCTCATTAAGATCCTCCTTTGTCATCGTGTTTTGAATCTCACTAATACTTTGGTAGGAAGAAGACGAACCCTTCAGCATTTTTCAAAAGAACTTTCACTAGATGAAGAAAACATTTCGTAGGCAAAGATGCAAAGTATACAATATGCCTAGACACGTGACCTTTAAAGGAGTACTGAATACGATTCACGAAAATCGAAAGGACACTTATTGTATTAAAAGTCTGGTGTCTTTTCAATAAAATCATTACTCATTGCGCCTTTCTCACGAAATGATATAACGAGTCGGGTGCAAATAATGGGACTCCCTTCAAAATGTTCTATACTAAAAATGTCCAATATAAGGGCTACGATTCAAAAGATCCAATACACTTAAATGTAAATGGGGTATGTCACCCAACTCTACCGATATGATATATCTTCTTGAATGGATCATGTCACCGACCCGATAAGGGGATCTATCATTCGTGATATTCTATCTGTTGTTCGGCTAGCTCTCCAAGAGATCTACGCGATTCGATTCATAAGCACATTCGATAAGACTGAACGGCTGTTTCCTTCATTTAACCGATGACTACCGAATACTAAAAGAACCAAGTATTTCGACTCTTGAATAGTAATACTCAATTGAATCTCGCCTTAATTAAACTTTCTATTTTAGTACGAAACATATTTCTTAGATAAGGAATGAAACGTTTGAGAATCTAATCGATAAGGGAAAAGAACCTCCCCATATAATCAGACTTCCTAAATGATAATGATTTCGAATCTCTGATGTTTCAAGTCCAAAATATTCGGATCTCCTCATAAGGAAACTTGGGTTGTGACGCCCTGAATGCACATGGCTCTCACGGCATCTCGTATAAAAGTTTTCGATACATCAAGTTAGATAAATCCTATTGACTTTACACAGGACACATAAGTCACAAAGAGATCTGTCCTCCATTCTCTCAGTTCGTTTTTTATTCTATTCGAAAATTGTTTTTTCTGATTTGTGTGTCAGAACCTGCTCCGTCGGAAGACCCTCTGAAGGTCTTTTGTAAGTTTCAAAACTCTTTATCAAGCACCCGTTCGAGATGCAAGGAACTGGATCTATGAAGTCAAAACCTACATCCAACAAATAATATGAATGGTAACATGAGTTTAAATTAAAATTTTCACAATAATATTTTTTAACATCTAATTATTATTTTTAGATTTTCGTATCTAATATTTCATTGCCATTTAAGTTGATGCACTAAAATATTGTATTTATTTATATAAATTATGTTATTTTCTAAAAAAGTTCAAATATGGTGCAGTATAGTTTTGAGTATCATATATTTAAACGTATATATATTAAAATAGCTTTTAGTTAATGAATTGAATCATTCATAGTTCACATAATTTGTTCCACATATTTTTAAGCATGTTTTTCATTATCTTAAAATATTTTTAAGAAATGTCTTTTGAAATTTAAAAAATCGTATAAAAAACTTTACAATTCTTTGTTTAATTTTTTTTTTAATATTTCTTTAATGAATGTCAATGCCAAACATATGAAAGTGAAAATTTCAATCGTTAAATGCTTGACACCAAACGATCGGCCCCGTCTCCTCGGATACTAAAAATTTCAAACTTTTGTATCATCACATTTTCAATTATTTAATTTTATTGAATGTATTGTCTAAAAAGATGATATCTAAAAATGGTTGACGTGTCTTTCATTGGCCGATGGTGCTAGATAAATTTAAAATAATTTAGTATATTTAATTGTTAGAAATTTAGGATTGTTTTGTTAAGTATTTTAATTGTTATAAAATTGTTGAATTTATGGTTGTTTTGTAATAAAATTATTGTTATAATTTAGAGTTGTTTTGATAAATAATTTAATTGTTATAAAATTGTTGAATTTAGGGTTGTTTTTGTGAGTACCCTCACTCCCTTTTCCTTTTTATTTTATTTGTCATATGTAAATATTTCTTGATTAAAAAACTTAATTAATTAAATTATAATAAAAAATAATAATTAAAATTAAAATTTAAAGATATAGATTTTTTATCCCTAAAATTATGGAGAAAAAAAAAGTTGAGTTAAAAAAGATAAATTGAATTTGAATTAAAGAGATAAATTTAAAACCCTGTTAAATCATCCTAATCCATAAAATATCTCTTAGATCTAAGTTAAATAGGGTAATAAGAGTTTTATCAAGCACCCATTAGAGATGCAAGGAACTGGATCTATAAAGTCAAAACCTACATCCAACAAATAATATGAATGGTAACATGAGTTTAAATTAAAATTTTCACAATAGTATTTTTTAACATCTAATTATTATTTTTAGATTTTCATATCTAATATTTCATTGCCATTTAAGTTAATGCACGAAAATATTGTATTTATTTATATAAATTATGTTATTTTTTAAAAAAGTTCAAATATGGTGCAGTATAGTTTTGAGTATCATATATTTAAACGTATATATATTAAAATAGCTTTTAGTTAATGAATTGAATCATTCATAGTTCACATAATTTGTTCCACATATTTTTAAGCATGTTTTTCATTATCTTAAAATATTTTTAAGAAATGTCTTTTGAAATTTAAAAAATCGTATAAAAAGCTTTACAATTCTTTGTTTAATTTTTTGTAATATTTCTTTAATGAATGTCAATGCCAAACATATGAAAGTGAAAATTTCAATCGTTAAATGCTTGACACCAAACGATCGGCCCCGTCTCCTCGGATACTAAAAATTTCAAACTTTTGTATCGTCACATTTTCAATTATTTAATTTTATTGAATGTATTGTCTAAAAAGATGATATCTAAAAATGGTTGACGTGTCTTTCATTGGCCGATGGTGCTAGATAAATTAAAAAATATCTAATATAATACAATATAATATCATCGAATCAGTTTTCAAATGATCCACTAAATGATCCAAGGCGTGATTTTCAAAAGAATCAGTATATATTTTATATTGTATAAGTATAATTCAATTAACTAATATCAAATACCCAATATAATGACCATTGAATCATAAAAAGTCACACTCGTAATATATCACTGACTTTTCAAGTTTATCCATATATATCTAATATTAAGGACACAAATTATATATAATTGTAGGGTGTCAATTTCTATTATAGAGCATTTGAAGAAATTATATTACATGCCCTCTTTAATGCCACCCACTACGCTAGCTTTTATTAAGTTTAAACTTCATACCATGATGAAGGTAAACCATTCCTAACTAGCACGAAACTCTCAAACTATATCCTATATAAGATAAAGTGTTTAAATTTATCAATTGGTTATGAATTTTATTTTAAATTAATATAATCATAATTTATATTTACTATATCTATTGTCAACTCCATTACATATATAAATCATTTACCTTTATCAATTACAATTAATATCTAGTCTTTTACTTAATAAATATTATTTTAACAAAAAAAATCAATGTATATTCTTTTAAACGTACAAAATAATAAAATTAATATCTGGTCACTACACTTACCTTTATCAATTATTATAATTAGTATCTAGTCTTTTAGCTAAATTAAGTTTTTAATAACGCGGAGAGGAGGGTAATGGAGCGGTCTCAACTCCCGCATTAGTGTTGCTTCTACGCTTTAAGTCAAACGAGGTTCGCCTACACTACACACTACCCTATAAGTGCCATACTTTCTTAAAACCTAAGGGAAAAATACAAAAGAACATTTCTTGCACTCTTCCTCTATTCCTTCCTCCTAGTTAGGGACTTGCACTCTTCCTCCATGCCTCTTCCATTGTCCACCTGGGTTACTATTTTTTTTTTTTTTATAACTCTAACAAGCCTTTATCAATTATTACTAATTCCCAATATAATTATAATTAATGAAAGAGGAAAATTGGAATAAACAAGGAAAAAACAAAAAAAAAAAATGGAAGATCATTCCGTGTTCGTAAATTTCACATGCAAAGATAACAGTTGAAGTGAAGGATAGCGTTAGTGTTGGATTAGTCATAACAAATAAATGAGCTCTCAGACACTTTTAGATTAATTAAATATATAACGATTGATGAGTAATAATAAGAGTAATTATCAAAATTAGGAATGATTTAATTAAAACACAATAGTTTTAAGAAAAAATTGTTAAATTTTTTAATCAGAATTCAGGCTTAAATGTTAGGAATGAAAGACTCATGTTTGAATATTTAAAATGAAAAAATTATATTATAAGAATTTTTTTTATTAAGAATTTAATTATAATTTAAATTAAATTAATTAAAATATAATTTTAAATATTAATTCATAAAAAAAATTCAATACTTTAAAAAAAAAAATTTACTATTTATTTTAGTATTAAGAATAATCTATATTAGTCATTTCTAAGACACTCCCGTACGGTAATGAAATGGAAATGATGGATCTGCGATCAATGTTCACATTTTAAATTGGGAGGGGTCGAGGTCGGCGCTTGTGCTGTTGTTCCTTCCTTCAAATTGAATCTTCTTCACATCATTTTTGTGCTTGAGATGTGGGGCTATATCCTAGAGACATACTTTTTAACGTGAACAAACAAAGTGGTTTGATCATGGACAAATAATCAACAAATCAGAGAAGGGTTCTTTCTTTTTCCTTTTAAGAAATAAGTAAGTTAAGGAAAAAAAAAAAAAAAAAGGAGGATCACGTCTATTGAGAAGAAAACGAATATGATTGGGGATTATTAGAGATAGATTTCGACTCCACAAATTTTGATTCTATCAACTTGAACGGTTGCTTCTAGAAATGGACGAAAAAACTATAAAAAGCCACTGGAGGGTGATTCGGCTGGAGAGATTCTGACGTTCAAATAAAAAAAAGTAGTTTTCGATTGGAATGAAATAGACTAAGTAATACAGAGAGAGAACTCAGTAACTTGAGTGTTATGTGTTAGGTCTCCGAAAGCGTACCTAAGATTCTGTGTTCCGAAGGCTTATATTGGCTTGTGCTTCAGGAGCCATATTTATCCAGAGTGTTACAATTCTAGTTTTTTTATGAGAAGATCTAAAAATTTCAAGATTTTATAGTTAAATATTTTTAAGAAAATTGTGATTTTTATCACTTAGAATATTTAGTATTATAAGAAGATTTCTTCTCTCATCGATTAAATTTCAAAAATTCCATTCCTTATCTAGAGAATTGGCATGTTGCCTACTACCGATAGGGATGATGTTTGACCCCTTACTAATACAGTGAAGGCGCCCTCTTCCTGGGTGTACCGAATACGTTTGAGGGTCACTAACTGACTAGCTTATTACCAATGGCAACCATTGGATGTATTGGGCCGTGTCCGTCTTTCGAGGAGATTAATCCTTAATTGCTGATATGTTTAGACGTAATATGTCTCTTTGGATTGTGGACTGCATAGAACTGAACACCTTTTGCATTGGACCAAATGATCATGTCTCATCATTTACTTCCAACTCCTGGTATCGTTTCGTGAGAAAGGCACCATGAGTGATTATCATTGAAAAGGTGTGAAGTTTTTAGTGCAGCATGTGTCGTTTCAGGTCTCATAAGTTGTCTTCAGCACTCTTTATAAGACTGGTCATTCGAGTGGATTAACACTTTCTATTCTTGTATCCGTTTTGCTTTCTTAAAAACCATCGTTGCGTAAAGAAAATCTTTTTCAAGTAAAATGGCAAGAGGCTTTGCTTCTTAGATTCATCCAGACATCAGCGACATTCGAAGTGTTATGACGAGGGAAGAATTTCAAGAGGTCCAAACTAATATGTTGATGGGTAACGATTATATCTTGGTGTTGGCGACAAACATGGACAGGGCCAACAGAGCGCCAGAGCGCTGCGTTTTGATATATAAACAGTTAGTGATATTTGGCCTGAAGACGTCGTATACCAGCCCTTTCGCAGAGGTGTTACGCCGTTTAAACTTGTACCTAATGCTACTGATTTCCAATGCTTGACGCCTAGTCGCTGCTATGATTTCTTTGTTATGGTTTTGTCGCCTTCGCTTCAACTTTGAAATTCTGACGACTATCTTTTTGCTGGTGAGATGTGTGAGTAATGGCTCTACCTAGGGTTGGTATAGGCTACAAACCTGATCCGAGTCCAACTAGGAGTTTTATTATAAGGAGTCGATTAATAAAAGTTGGTTGCACAAATATTTCTTTTTGCAATTCAGGGATAGGGAGCTTGTGCTAGTACTGCCTAGCGCCGATGAGGAACCATTGTTAGGGTTAAAGCCTTCGACCCCTTCTTGCCATTTTCGTTTCATGCGATAGGTCGATAGCTATTGTAAGTCTACTCGAAGGAATATTTGCATCGATTCCCAGGTAGATGACCAAATATTGTCCCTTACGGGCCTGCTGATAGGAGAAAGAAGAAAGATTGATAGGCTTATTCTGGTCGAGAGGAAGGAGATCGGACTGGTTGACATTCTGTTTTCCTTGGAGGATGCTATATTGAAAGGGGTTACAACCATTAAACAGGTACGGCCAAACGTAAATAAATCTTTGAGGAAGACTGATGGGACATCTGAGGTTCGATTAGAGCTCGCATCTCCTTCGTAAAAAAAAAAAAAGGAATATCCAACCGCCCGAGTCTTTGGTAGAAAGAAGGCACGAGAGAGTCGATGAGGCTAGAGAGCATGTGTCCCCTGCTTTGACAAGATGTTCGGAGTTGGTTGCAGCCAAACCAGAGGAGGTTGATAGCTTGGCGTCTGATGATCATCTATCATCTGCTGATTATGAAAGTGTTTCTGTGTCAAAGGTACCTAAAGTGAAGATACTTGAGGATGTTCTCACACCAAGTGTCGAGGCAAGGCCACCAAGAGAACCGGAGGCTTCTACTGTTGCGATAGAAGAAATGTCTTGGCCATCGTTTGTTATTCCCTTGTGGCCCCACGCAAAGGGAAGTATAAAATACCGGATGGAACTGTCATGGAACTGTCATCCCTCTTTCTACTCTTGTTTAGTCTTTCGACGGTAAGAAAAGTTTAAAAGAGAGGGGAACAGTCGCTAACTGTGCGAGAGACAAGTGGTATAGCTACGTCAACTTGGCCGAGGGAGGTTGAATAGTCGATCGATTCGATTTTTATCATTTGAAGTTGGAATTACACAGGATGTCCTTGAAGCAAGTGGATGGGAAGTCTCTCAATTTTATGGTATTATTTTCTCGTACTTGTCGTGTTTCACTACTTTCTTTACTTTCTGTTGATCTGATTTCCTTAAGCCATCTAACGTATGGTTTGTCTCTAATCTAGAGCAAGACTTGACTAAGAGTCTCATTCAGAGGAGTATAGGTGTTGAACCTTTCTGGGGTGGTGGTCCTTGTCGGTTTTTCTTCAGTGAAGGCTGTCGGGACGATCGGCTACATTCTCTTCGAGATGATCGGTTCCTATATCGGTCGAATGTTTCAGTGTCTTCAACTGTAATATACTTTTCAGTACGGGCATAAAACTCCTGAATGGTAAAAGGAGGATTCTTCATAATGGATATCTTCATGCTTGAAGGGCATAGTCCTGTAAGTAAGGTGGCTAATGCAATGGAATGGTCCAAAATTGGAACTTTCATCATCTTCGCTTTGAATTTGTTCAAAAAATCCCTCAATGGCTCATTATCTCTTTGTGGTAACGACAATAAAGAAGTGGACTTCCTTTTGACCCCCGGCTAATTACAAAATGGGCCTTAAATTGCTGTCAAAACTGAGAAAAGCTTTTGATGCTAAGAGACAGGAGCATGCTGAACCACGTCAATGCATTACCCTTAAGAGTGGTAGGGTAATGTTTACACATAGCGGCATCCATTATGTCTCTCGAGATCATCACTATCATGAACTGGGCCGTATGGTCATGGGGTCGGTCGTACTGTCATATCTTTCCATAGGAGGCAATAGCACATTACGGGGCATCGGTTCCGAAGAGACCTTTGGGTCGAAGGGCGACATGCTGAAGGGATAAAGGGGGCTTTGTCCCCTCGTGTATTGCTCCGTTTGAGCTCATCAGCAACGAGATGCTCGACCTGTCTTCTCAGGTTGTTAGGATCGTGGCAGGAAGTCACTAAGGGTTCATAGTTTAATAAGGGCATGAGGCATCGGGAATATGCCTGTCTTAACCCTCCTGATAAAGATTGTCCTTGTAGTCTAATAGCATAAATAAGTCTTTCTAATTATTTGATCATATTTTGTATTCTGGACTCCAACCTTTCTAACTAGGGATGATTGGCTCCTTCCGGAGACATTGGCGTAGGAGGCGTGAGACCTGCTCTGGACGAGGGGATTGTGAATAAGCAGTAAGATTATCAACAGGGTGAGTAGGTGTCGCTGGTAAGGCGGTGTTAGTTGGAGTGGCAATATATCCATCCGTGGCAGGTACAGCCTTCGAGGTGATTCTGGTTCTCCTTTTTGGAGGTATGGTTGTTTGGCAACTCAAGGCGTTTGTTGTGATTGCTCTAATCTGTTCCCACAAACGGCGCCAATCTGTTAGAGGTGGGTTTAGACTCCACAGATTTTAACTCTTTTAACTCAACCAGTTCCTTCTAGAGATGGACAAAATACCTACAAAAGATCACCGAAGGGTATTCCAGTAGGAGAAACTCCAACACTCAAGTTAGAAAGAGCGGTTTTTGATTAGAATAAAACAAACTGAGCAAGAGAGAGAGAGAGAGAAAACCCACTGGTTTGTGTGTTAAGTTTCAGGTCTCTGAAAGCATAACTTGTTTCCTTATGAGAAGGTTCCAAAATCTTATAATTCCGAAGTCAAATATTCTCAGAAAATTTTTTATGTTCATCATTTAGAAAGTTTAGCATTACGGGGAGATTTCTTCCCTCATCGATTAGGTTTCAAAAATTCCCTTCCTTACCTAAAGAATGGGCGTATTTTCTGTTATCGATAGGGATGATATTTGGCCCCTTACCGATGTGACAAGAGTAGCCTCATCCTGGTCGTACCAAATACGTCAGAAAGTTACTAACTGACTAATTTATTGCCGATAGCAACTACTGAATGTATTGGACGGTGTCAATCTTTCGAAGAGATTAATTCTTAATTGTTGGCACATCTAGACATAACATGTCTCTTTGGATCATAGGTTACACACAACTGAATATCTTTTGCATTGGGCCAAATAAGCATGTCCCATCAAAGACCATGACTTTGAGTTCGTATTATACATAAAGGCACAAGTGTAAGCTATTATATATATATATAAGGTATATTATAAACAGGCCTCTTCCTAGCTGTTGATTAGATACCCGATCGAGACGATTAACTTTGCTTACCAAATTGCATTCGGTTGGTTGGGCGGCTGAAGCCGTTCAGTTGGTCGGGCGACTAAGGCCCTATCATTCGAGAGATCTGGGTGACTAAGACCATTCGGCAGATAATTGTATTTAATCCTCGGTTGGTGGTTATCCTTTGGGTGACCTTTCGTGTGGGATCTTCTAAAATTGATTCATGGATCCGATTTTATGGGAACATGTCCCATCATCATATATCATTAATTTCTCAAAGATTATGCGTGTTGGAAAATACTTCAAATCAGGAAAAAAAAAAAAAAAAGATAGAAGTGGAGAGGGACCTCACCCCTCCACCATATTTTATTTATTTATTTATTTATTTATTTGTCCTTGAATTGGATATTATTTGTACGAAATAGTTTTGATGTGATGAACATTCATATTCATAAAATATGAAAGTGAAGTTTCCCTAAGAAAGGGCCTATGTCTATGTACTATAATTACCAAGATTTCAAACAAGCACCGTGATTGTGCTTGGCTGGAGTACATGTGGACAATGATTCCAATTAAACTATGTCTCTGTGGTCATGGCACCGCTTGTGGAAGGGAAGGAGGGCGGTCAAAGGCACCCCTACAAATCACGTGCGGCCACATGTATCATGCATGCTATGCTTGGATGTTCTGCTATATATAATAATATTATATAAAACCAAATGTTATGTGCCTGTGGGGGAGCAAAGCAACTTGTCCAACAAAACCCCGGGGGGGGGGGTGGGGAATTGGACTTAGATGGTATGTGCCGTGTAGGCAACCTCATCCACATAACGCCAATGTTCAACTACATTTCTAAATTATATATATATATATATATTATATTTTAAGAAAATTCTATTTACTTTTTCATCATCACGTAGCGTAACGTGTTAAAACTAATTAACATTTTATTATCAAAATTAACTAATTCCTATTTAATTCACTTGTATAATACCATCTAATCTATCAATCTCTCTCCTAGCCACTCATAATACAAACATATGCCATTTAATTTTCCTAATCCAACAACAACAATTTCACCAAATAAATCTAATTTATTTTTTGGATAATTAGCACTCTCTCCCTACATAATTATTCAATCTTGTCTCCTACTTTTCTCAAATCTCCCTCACATTTTTTTTCCTATTTATCTAGATATTGTGCAAAAGGAAATATTTAATAAAGATTTAAAAGTAATAAGCTATTAAAAAGAAATCACCCAATATTTTCTATTATATTGGTAAAATCTAACCATGATTTCGGACTCTTAGTTTATCCTCTAAATGACAATCAATAATACCAAAATTTCAAATTATAACAAATTTTTATAACCATTCTTTTCCTTTTGTCTCGTACCTGCCTATGTCTATTCAAACGCATAAATAAGGCAAATTTTAGTCAATATATTATCAAAACATAAGCTTTTTAGTTTGAAATTGATAGGGCATGATCGAAAGGACTATCGAAGCAATGCCCAAGAACCCAAAGACCCGTATCAGGAGTCACATCGATGAGGGATTTATCTCCCCGTTAGAGTGGCCGACAACTAATTGTTAAGTTAGCTCACAATGATGGCAGTTCGACTGGTTCATAGAAGCGTTCAACAAACTCGAACCGATGTCCTTTTCTTCTTGGCTGATGAGCAAGCGCTCCCTAAAAAACCGATTGTATTAACTGCTGATAATATTTGACTAAACTTTATATCGAACTTTTGTTTCCTATTTTGAAACGAAACATATCTCCTACATAAAGAAGAAAATCTTTAAAATCTAATCAATAAGGGAAGAGATCTTCCCGTATCATCGAACTTCCTAAATCATAAAAATCACGAATCTTTCAGAATATTTAATTATAAAATTTCATAATTTTTAGATCTTCTCAAAAGGAAACTAGAGTTGCAATACCCTAAGAATACACGACTCTTGCAGCTCCCCGTATAAAAGCCTTTGACATATCAAACCCCAGGTATGCTCTTTAAGACCCATACACTTAACACATAAGTCATAGGGAGACCAGCTATCTCTCTCTCATTTTCTTGCTCTCAATCTGTTTCTTTCCTATCGAAAACCACTCTTTTTGACTTGAGTATTGGAGCATGCCCCACCGGAATACCTTTCAATGGTTTTTTGTAGGTTTCAAATCATTCCTAGCAACAATCTAAAGAACTTTCACTAGATGAAGAGAACATTTCGTAGGCAAAGATACAAAGTATACAATATGCCTAGACACGTGACCTTTAAAGGAGTACTGAATACGATTCACGAAAATCGAAAGGACACTTATTGTATTAAAAGTCTGGTGTCTTTTCAATAAAATCATTACTCATGGCGCCTTTCTCACGAAATGATATAACGAGTCGGGTGCAAATAATGGGACTCCCTTCAAAATGTTCTATACTAAAAATGTCCAATATAAGGGCTACGATTCAAAAGATCCAATACACTTAAATGTAAATGGGGTATGTCACCTAACTCTACCGATGGGATATATCTTCTTGAATGGATCATGTCACCCTGACCCGATAAGGGGATCTATCATTCGTGATATTCTATCTGTTGTTCGGCTAGCTCTCCACGAGATCTACGCGATTCGATTCATAAGCACATTCGATAAGACTGAACGGCTGTTTCCTTCATTTAACCGATGACTACTGAATACTAAAAGAATCAAATATTTCGACTCTTGAATAGTAATACTCAATTGAATCTCGCCTTAATTAAACTTCCTATTTTAGTACGAAACATATTTCTTAGATAAGGAAGGAAACGTTTGACAATCTAATCGATAAGGGAAAAGAACCTCCCCATATAATCAGACTTCCTAAATGATAATGATTTCGAATCTCTGATGTTTCAAGTCCAAAATATTCGGATCTTCTCATAAGGAAACTTGGGTTGTGACGCCCTGAATGCACATGGCTCTCATGGCATCTCGTATAAAAGTTTTCGATACATCAAGTTAGGTAAATCCTATTGACTTTACACAGGACACATAAGTCACAAAGAGATCTGTCCTCCACTCTCTCAGTTCGTTTTTATTCTGATTTGTGTGTCAGAACCTCCTCCGTCGGAAGACCCTCTGAAGGTCTTTTGTAGGTTTCAAAACTCTTTATCAAGCACCCGTTCGAGATGCAAGGAACTGGATCTATGAAGTCAAAACCTACATCCAACAAATAATATGAATGGTAACATGAGTTTAAATTAAAATTTTCACAATAATATTTTTTAACATCTAATTATTATTTTTAGATTTTCGTTTCTAATATTTCATTGCCATTTAAGTTAATGCACGAAAATATTGTATTTATTTATATAAATTATGTTATTTTCTAAAAAAGTTCAAATATGGTGCAGTATAGTTTTGAGTATCATATATTTAAACGTATATATATTAAAATAGCTTTTAGTTAATGAATTGAATCATTCATAGTTCACATAATTTGTTCCACATATTTTTAAGCATGTTTTTCATTATCTTAAAATATTTTTAAGAAATGTCTTTTGAAATTTAAAAAATCGTATAAAAAACTTTACAATTCTTTGTTTAATTTTTTTTTTAATATTTCTTTAATGAATGTCAATGCCAAACATATGAAAGTGAAAATTTCAATCGTTAAATGCTTGACACCAAACGATCGGCCCCGTCTCCTCGGATACTAAAAATTTCAAACTTTTGTATCATCACATTTTCAATTATTTAATTTTATTGAATGTATTGTCTAAAAAGATGATATCTAAAAATGGTTGACGTGTCTTTCATTGGCCGATGGTGCTAGATAAATTTAAAATAATTTAGTATATTTAATTGTTAGAAATTTAGGATTGTTTTGTTAAGTATTTTAATTGTTATAAAATTGTTGAATTTATGGTTGTTTTGTAATAAAATTATTGTTATAATTTAGAGTTGTTTTGATAAATAATTTAATTGTTATAAAATTGTTGAATTTAGGGTTGTTTTTGTGAGTACCCTCACTCCCTTTTCCTTTTTATTTTATTTGTCATATGTAAATATTTCTTGATTAAAAAACTTAATTAATTAAATTATAATAAAAAATAATAATTAAAATTAAAATTTAAAAGATATAGATTTTTTATCCCTAAAATTATGGAGAAAAAAAAAGTTGAGTTAAAAAGATAAATTGAATTTGAATTAAAGAGATAAATTTAAAACCCTGTTAAATCATCCTAATCCATAAAATATCTCTTAGATCTAAGTTAAATAGGGTAATAAGAGTTTTATCAAGCACCCATTAGAGATGCAAGGAACTGGATCTATAAAGTCAAAACCTACATCCAACAAATAATATGAATGGTAACATGAGTTTAAATTAAAATTTTCACAATAGTATTTTTTAACATCTAATTATTATTTTTAGATTTTCATATCTAATATTTCATTGCCATTTAAGTTAATGCACGAAAATATTGTATTTATTTATATAAATTATGTTATTTTTTAAAAAAGTTCAAATATGGTGCAGTATAGTTTTGAGTATCATATATTTAAACGTATATATATTAAAATAGCTTTTAGTTAATGAATTGAATCATTCATAGTTCACATAATTTGTTCCACATATTTTTAAGCATGTTTTTCATTATCTTAAAATATTTTTAAGAAATGTCTTTTGAAATTTAAAAAATCGTATAAAAAGCTTTACAATTCTTTGTTTAATTTTTTGTAATATTTCTTTAATGAATGTCAATGCCAAACATATGAAAGTGAAAATTTCAATCGTTAAATGCTTGACACCAAACGATCGGCCCCGTCTCCTCGGATACTAAAAATTTCAAACTTTTGTATCGTCACATTTTCAATTATTTAATTTTATTGAATGTATTGTCTAAAAAGATGATATCTAAAAATGGTTGACGTGTCTTTCATTGGCCGATGGTGCTAGATAAATTAAAAAATATCTAATATAATACAATATAATATCATCGAATCAGTTTTCAAATGATCCACTAAATGATCCAAGGCGTGATTTTCAAAAGAATCAGTATATATTTTATATTGTATAAGTATAATTCAATTAACTAATATCAAATACCCAATATAATGACCATTGAATCATAAAAAGTCACACTCGTAATATATCACTGACTTTTCAAGTTTATCCATATATATCTAATATTAAGGACACAAATTATATATAATTGTAGGGTGTCAATTTCTATTATAGAGCATTTGAAGAAATTATATTACATGCCCTCTTTAATGCCACCCACTACGCTAGCTTTTATTAAGTTTAAACTTCATACCATGATGAAGGTAAACCATTCCTAACTAGCACGAAACTCTCAAACTATATCCTATATAAGATAAAGTGTTTAAATTTATCAATTGGTTATGAATTTTATTTTAAATTAATATAATCATAATTTATATTTACTATATCTATTGTCAACTCCATTACATATATAAATCATTTACCTTTATCAATTACAATTAATATCTAGTCTTTTACTTAATAAATATTATTTTAACAAAAAAAATCAATTTATATTCTTTTAAACGTACAAAATAATAAAATTAATATCTGGTCACTACACTTACCTTTATCAATTATTATAATTAGTATCTAGTCTTTTAGCTAAATTAAGTTTTTAATAACGCGGAGAGGAGGATAATGGAGCGGTCTCAACTCCCGCATTAGTGTTGCTTCTACGCTTTAAGTCAAACGAGGTTCGCCTACACTACACCCTACCCTATAAGTGCCATACTTTCTTAAAACCTAAGGGAAAAATACAAAAGAACATTTCTTGCACTCTTCCTCTATTCCTTCCTCCTAGTTAGGGACTTGCACTCTTCCTCCATGCCTCTTCCATTGTCCACCTGGGTTGCTATTTTTTTTTTTTTTTATAACTCTAACAAGCCTTTGTCAATTATTACTAATTCCCAATATAATTATAATTAATGAAAGAGGAAAATTGGAATAAACAAGGAAAAAACAAAAAAAAAAAAATGGAAGATCATTCCGTGTTCGTAAATTTCACATGCAAAGATAACAGTTGAAGTGAAGGATAGCGTTAGTGTTGGATTAGTCATAACAAATAAATGAACTCTCAGACAAGATTAATTAAATATATAATGATTGATGAGTAATAATAAGAGTAATTATCAAAATTGGGAATGATTTAATTAAAACACAATAGTTTTAAGAAAAAATTGTTAAATTTTTTAATCAGGTTTAAATGTTAGGAATGAAAGACTCATGTTTGAATATTTAAAATGAAAAAATTATATTATGAGAATTTTTTTTATTAAGAATTTAATTATAATTTAAATTAAATTAATTAAAATATAATTTTAAATATTAATTCATAAAAAAAAATTCAATACTTTAAAAAAAGAAATTTTACTATTTATTTTAGTATTAAGAATAATCTATATTAGTCATTTCTAAGACACTCCGGTACGGTAATGAAATGGAAATGATGGATCTGCGATCAATGTTCACATTTTAAATTGGGAGGGGTCGAGGTCGGCGCTTGTGCCATTGTTTCTTCCTTCAAATTGAATCTTCTTCACATCATTTTTGTGCTTGAGACGTGGGGCTATATCCTAGAGACATACTTTTTAACGTGAACAAACAAAGTGGTTTGATCATGGACAAATAATCAACAAATCAGAGAAGGGTTCTTTCTTTTTCCTTTTAAGAAATAAGTAAGTTAAGGAAAAAAAAAAAAAAAGAGGATCACGTCTATTGAGTTAACCTTTTAAGAAAACGATTATGATTGGGGATTATTAGAGATAGATTTCGACTCCACAAATTTTAATTCTATCAACTTGAACGGTTGCTTCTAGAAATGGACGAAAAAACTATAAAAAGCCACTGGAGGGTGATTCGGCTGGAGAGATTCTGACGTTCAAATAAAAAAAAGTAGTTTTCGATTGGAATGAAATAGACTAAGTAATACAGAGAGAGAACTCAGTAACTTGAGTGTTATGTGTTAGGTCTCCGAAAGCGTACCTAAGATTCTGTGTTCCGAAGGCTTATATTGGCTTGTGCTTCAGGAGCCATATTTATCCAGAGTGTTACAATTCTAGTTTTTTTATGAGAAGATCTAAAAATTTCAAGATTTTATAGTTAAATATTTTTAAGAAAATTGTGATTTTTATCACTTAGAATATTTAGTATTATAAGAAGATTTCTTCTCTCATCGATTAAATTTCAAAAATTCCATTCCTTATCTAGAGAATTGGCATGTTGCCTACTACCGATAGGGATGATGTTTGACCCCTTACTAATACAGTGAAGGCGCCCTCTTCCTGGGTGTACCGAATACGTTTGAGGGTCACTAACTGACTAGCTTATTACCAATGGCAACCATTGGATGTATTGGGCCGTGTCCGTCTTTCGAGGAGATTAATCCTTAATTGCTGATATGTTTAGACGTAATATGTCTCTTTGGATTGTGGACTGCATAGAACTGAACACCTTTTGCATTGGACCAAATGATCATGTCTCATCATTTACTTCCAACTCCTGGTATCGTTTCGTGAGAAAGGCACCATGAGTGATTATCATTGAAAAGGTGTGAAGTTTTTAGTGCAGCATGTGTCGTTTCAGGTCTCATAAGTTGTCTTCAGCACTCTTTATAAGACTGGTCATTCGAGTGGATTAACACTTTCTATTCTTGTATCCGTTTTGCTTTCTTAAAAACCATCGTTGTGTAAAGAAAATCTTTTTCAAGTAAAATGGCAAGAGGCTTTGCTTCTTAGATTCATCCAGACATCAACGACATTCGAAGTGTTATGACGAGGGAAGAATTTCAAGTGGTCCAAACTAATATGTTGATGGGTAACGATTATATCTTGGTGTTGGCGACAAACATGGACAGGGCCAACAGAGCGCCAAAGCGCTGCGTTTTGATATATAAACAGTTAGTGATATTTGGCCTGAAGATGTCGTATACCAGCCCTTTCGCAGAGGTGTTACGCCGTTTAAACTTGTACCTAATGCTACTGATTTCCAATGCTTGACGCCTAGTCGTTGCTATGATTTCTTTGTTATGGTTTTGTCGCCTTCGCTTCAACTTTGAAATTCTGACGACTATCTTTTTGTTGGTGAGATGTGCGAGTAATGGCTCTACCTAGGGTTGGTATAGGCTACAAACCTGATCCGAGTCCGACTAGGAGTTTTATTATAAGGAGTCGATTAATAAAAGTTGGATGCACAAATATTTCTTTTTGCAATTCAGGGATAGGGAGCTTGTGCCAGTACTGCCTAGCGCCGATGAGGAACCATTGTTAGGGTTAAAGCCTTCGACCCCTTCTTGCCATTTTCGTTTCATGCGATGGGTCGATAGCTATTGTAAGTCTACTCGAAGGAATATTTGCATCGATTCCAGGTAGATGACCAAATATTGTCCCTTGCGGGCCTACTGATAGGAGAAAGAAGAAAGATTGATAGGCTTATTCTGGTCGAGAGGAAGGAGATCGAACTGGTTGACATTCTGTTTTCCTTGGAGGATGCTATATTGAAAGGGGTTACAACCATTAAACAGGTACCGCCAAACGTAAATAAATCTTTGAGGAAGACTGATGGGACATCTGAGGTTCGATTAGAGCTCGCATCTCCTTCGTAAAAAAAAAAGGAATATCCAACCGCCCGAGTCTTTGGTAGAAAGAAGGCACGAGAGAGTCGATGAGGCTAGAGAGCATGTGTCCCCTGCTTTGACAAGATGTTCGGAGTTGGTTGCAGCCAAACCAGAGGAGATTGATAGCTTGGCGTCTGATGATCATCTATCATCTGCTGATTATGAAAGTGTTTCTGTGTCAAAGGTACCTGAAGTGAAGATACTTGAGGATGTTCTCACACCAAGTGTCGAGGCAAGGCCACCAAAAGAACCGGAGGCTTCTACTATTGCGATAGAAGAAATGTCTTGGCCATCGTTTGTTATTCCCTTGTGGCCCCACGCAAAGGGAAGTATAAAATACCGGATGGAACTGTCATGGAACTGTCATCCCTCTTTGTACTCTTGTTTAGTCTTTCGACGGTAAGAAAAGTTTAAAAGAGAGGGGAACAGTCGCTAACTGTGCGAGAGACAAGTGGTATAGCTACGTCAACTTGGCCGAGGGAGGTCAAATAGTCGATCGATTCGATTTTTATCATTTGAAGCTGGAATTACACAGGATGTCCTTGAAGCAAGTGGATGGGAAGTCTTTCAATTTTATGGTATTATTTTCTCGTACTTGTCGTGTTTCACTAGTTTCTTTACTTTCTGTTGATCTGATTTCCTTAAGCCATCTAACGTATGGTTTGTCTCTAATCTAGAGCAAGACTTGACTAAGAGTCTCATTCAGAGGAGTATAGGTGTTGAACCTTTCTGGGGTGGTGGTCCTTGTCGGTTTTTCTTCAATGAAGGCTGTCGGGACGATCGGCTACTTTCTCTTCGAGACGATCGGTTCCTACATCGGTCGAATGTTTCAGTGTCTTCAACTGTAATATACTTTTCAGTACAGGCATAAAACTCCTGAATGGTAAAAGGAGGATTCTTCATAATGGATATCTTCATGCTTAAAGGGCATAGTCCTGTAAGTAAGGTGGCTAATGCAATGGAATGGTCCAAAATTGGAACTTTCATCATCTTCGCTTTGAATTTGTTCAAAAAATCCATCAATGGCTCATTATCTCTTTGTGGTAATGACAATAAAGAAGTGAACTTCCTTTTGACCCCCGACTAATTACAAAATGGGCCTTAAATTGCTGTCAAAACTGAGAAAAGCTTTTGATGCTAAGAGACAGGAGCATGCTGAACCACGTCAATGCATTACCCTTAAGAGTGGTGGGGTAGTGTTTACACATAGTAGCATCCATTATGTCTCTCGAGATCATCACTATCATGAACTGGGCCGTATGGTCATGGGGTCGGTCGTACTGTCATATCTTTCCATAGGAGGCAATAGCACATTACGGGGCATCGGTTCCGAAGAGACCTTTGGGTCGAAGGGCGACATGCTGAAGGGATAAAGGGGGCTTTGTCCCCTCGTGTATTGCTCCGTTTGAGCTCATCAGCAACGAGATGCTCGACCTGTCTTCTCAGGTTGTTAGGATCGTGGCAGGAAGTCACTGAGGGTTCATAGTTTAATAAGGGCATGAGGCATCGGGAATATGCCTGTCTTGATCCTCCTGATAAAGATTGTCCTTCTAGTCTAATAGCATGACTAAGTCTTTCTAATTATTTGATCATATTTTGTATTCTGGACTCCAACCTTTCTAGCTAGGGATAATTGGCTCCTTTCGGAGACATTGGCGTAGGAGGCGTGAGACCTGCTCTAGACGAGGGGATTGTGAATAAGCAGTAAGATTATTAACAGGGTAAGTAGGTGTCGCTGGTAAGACGGCGTTAGTTGGAGTGGCAATATATCCATCCGTGGCGGGTACAGCCTTCGAGGCGATTCTGGTTCTCCTCTTTGGAGGTATGGTTGTTTGGCAACTCAAGGCATTTGTTGAGATTGCTCTAATCTGTTCCCACAAATGGCGCCAATCTGTTAGAGGTGGGTTTCGACTCCACAGATTCTGACTCTTTTAACTCAACCGGTTCCTTCTAGAGATGGACAAAATACCTACAAAAGATCACCGAAGGGTATTCCAGCAGGAGAGATTCCAACACTCAAGTCAGAAAGAGCGGTTTTTGATTGGAATAAAACAAACTGAGCAAGAAAGAGAGAGAGAGAACCCACTGGTTTGCGTGTTAAGTTTCAGGTCTCTGAAAGCATAACTTGTTTCCTTATGAGAAGGTTCGAAAATCTCATAATTTCAAAGTCAAATATTCTTAGAAAATTTTTTATGTTCATCATTTAAAAAGTTTAGCATTACGGGGAGATTTCTTCCCTCATCGATTAGATTTCAAAAATTTCCTTCCTTATCTAAAGAATGGGCGTATTTTCTGTTATCGATAGGGATGATATTTGGCCCCTTACCGATGTGACAAGAGTAGCCTCATCCTGGTCGTACCAAATACGTCAGAAAGTTACTAACTGACTAATTTATTGCCGATAGCAACTACTGAATGTATTGGACGGTGTCAATCTTTCGAAGAGATTAATTCTTAATTGTTGGCACATCTAGACATAACATGTCTCTTTGGATCATAGGTTACACACAACTGAATATCTTTTGCATTGGGCCAAATAAGCATGTCCCATCAAAGACCATGACTTTGAGTTCGTATTATACATAAAGGCACAAGTGTCAGCTATTATATATATATAAGGTATATTATAAACAGGCCTTTTCCTAGCTGTTGATTAGATACCCGATCGAGACGATTAACTTTGCTTACCAAATTGCATTCGGTTGGTTGGGCGGCTGAAGCCGTTCAGTTGGTCGGGCGACTAAGGCCCTATCGTTTGAGAGATCTGGGTGACTGAGACCATTCGATAGATAATTGTATTTAATCCTCGATTGGTGGTTATCCTTTGGGTGACCTTTCGTGTGGGATCTTCTAAAATTGATTCTTGGATCTGATTTTATGGGAACATGTCCCATCATCATATATCATTAATTTCTCAAAGATTATGCGTGTTGGAAAATACTTCAAATCAGGAAAACAAAAAAAAAGACAGAAGTGGAAAGGGACCTCACCCCTCCTCCATATTTTATTTATTTATTTATTTGTCCTTGAATTGGATATTATTTGTACGAAATAGTTTTGATGTGATGAACATTCATATTCATAAAATATGAAAGTGAAGTTTCCCTAAGAAAGGGCCTATGTCTATGTACTATGATTACCAAGATTTCAAACAAGCACCGTGATTGTGCTTGGCTGGAGTACATGTGGACAATGATTCCAATTAAACCATGTCTCTGTGGTCATGGCACCGCTTGTGGAAGGGAAGGAGGGCGGTCAAAGGCACCCCTACAAATCACGTGCGGCCACATGTATCATGCATGCTATGCTTGGATGTTCTGCTATATATAATAATATTATATAAAACCAAATGTTATGTGCCTGTGGGGGAGCAAAGCAACTTGTCCAACAAAACCCGGGGGGGGGGGGGGGACTTGGACTTAGATGGTATGTGCCGTGTAGGCAACCTCATCCACATAACGCCAATGTTCAACTACATTTCTAAATTATATATATATATATATATTATATTTTAAGAAAATTCTATTTACTTTTTCATCATCACGTAGCGTAACGTGTTAAAACTAATTAACATTTTATTATCAAAATTAACTAATTCCTATTTAATTCACTTGTATAATACCATCTAATCTATCAATCTCTCTCCTAGCCACTCATAATACAAACATATGCCATTTAATTTTCCTAATCCAACAACAACAATTTCACCAAATAAATCTAATTTATTTTTTGGATAATTAGCACTCTCTCCCTACATAATTATTCAATCTTGTCTCCTACTTTTCTCAAATCTCCCTCACATTTTTTTTCCTATTTATCTAGATATTGTGCAAAAGGAAATATTTAATAAAGATTTAAAAGTAATAAGCTATTAAAAAGAAATCACCCAATATTTTCTATTATATTGGTAAAATCTAACCATGATTTCGGACTCTTAGTTTATCCTCTAAATGACAATCAATAATACCAAAATTTCAAATTATAACAAATTTTTATAACCATTCTTTTCCTTTTGTCTCGTACCTGCCTATGTCTATTCAAACGCATAAATAAGGCAAATTTTAGTCAATATATTATCAAAACATAAGCTTTTTAGTTTGAAATTGATAGGGCATGATCGAAAGGACTATCGAAGCAATGCCCAAGAACCCAAAGACCCGTATCAGGAGTCACATCGATGAGGGATTTATCTCCCCGTTAGAGTGGCCGACAACTAATTGTTAAGTTAGCTCACAATGATGGCAGTTCGACTGGTTCATAGAAGCGTTCAACAAACTCGAACCGATGTCCTTTTCTTCTTGGCTGATGAGCAAGCGCTCCCTAAAAAACCGATTGTATTAACTGCTGATAATATTTGACTAAACTTTATATCGAACTTTTGTTTCCTATTTTGAAACGAAACATATCTCCTACATAAAGAAGAAAATCTTTAAAATCTAATCAATAAGGGAAGAGATCTTCCCGTATCATCGAACTTCCTAAATCATAAAAATCACGAATCTTTCAGAATATTTAATTATAAAATTTCATAATTTTTAGATCTTCTCAAAAGGAAACTAGAGTTGAAATACCCTAAGAATACACGACTCTTGCAGCTCCCCGTATAAAAGCCTTTGACATATCAAACCCCAGGTATGCTCTTTAAGACCCATACACTTAACACATAAGTCATAGGGAGACCAGCTATCTCTCTCTCATTTTCTTGCTCTCAATTTGTTTCTTTCCTATCGAAAACCACTCTTTTTGACTTGAGTATTGGAGCATGCCCCACCGGAATACCTTTCAATGGTTTTTTGTAGGTTTCAAATCATTCCTAGCAACAACCATTGGAATCGAAAGAAGTCGGTATTTGCGGAGCCGAAACCCACCTTCAACAGATTGGTATCGTCCATGGGTAACAAACTAATTTCCTAAACAAACATATCATCTGTCCTTTGTCTTTGCTTAGAATATGACAGCCGTCAAGAGGAAAAGACCGATCATTGGTTTCGATGATCATGATTTAATCGAAATCGATCCTAATCGCAATGATCCTTTGGTTATTACGATAAGGATGGAATCTGATATTGTCAAAAGAGCCCTTGTCGACCAAGGGACAAACTATAATCTCCTCACTTGGGATGCTTTCTAGCAAATGGGTCTCAATTCGGCTCACCTTCAATCTCCTACCATGTCCCTCAAAGGGCTCTCTAACGAATGCATCTATCTGGAAGGTATCATCCCTCTCATTGTAACTCTAGAAATTACTCCTAACCATGCAACCACCAGGGTCATCTTTCATGTGGTGAAACTGTTTTCGCCTTATAACGCCATCCTTGGTCACCCTAGTCTGGACGAACTGGAGGCGTTGCCCAGTATAAGACATATGAAGATAAAATTCAGAATGTCGGAAGGAAATTCCACTCTTCGTATCGACCCTGGTCCTTACGTTCTCCTCGCAGCCGAAGGCAGGCAAGCGAACTTTTCGATTGACATTCTGGATTTCTGATGTTGAGCCAATAACTAAACCCGAGCCTGTGGAAGAAGCAATCAAGATCCCTCTAACTGATGACCCCAATTAGATCATGTGAGTTGGGGCTAATTTGTCAATATCTTTGCGAGAAGCCATTACCGAGTGCCTGTGCAAACATTCAAAGGTCTTCGCTTGGTCTCCCGAAAACATGTCAGTCATTCACCCTTCAGTCATAACCCACAAATTGATAATTAACGCCGAGTACAAACCCGTCAAACAGAAGAAGAGGGTATTTGCACTAGCATGTCAATAGGCCATACAATAAGAAGTTCAAAAACTGCTAACTATTGATTCATTCGTAAAGTCAAATATCCCGAATAGTTAGCCAATGTGGTCTTGGTAAAGAAAGCCAACGGTAAATAGAGAATGTGCATGGATTTCACAGACCTCAACAAGGCACGCTCAAAGGATAGTTATCCACTCTCTAATATCGACAAACTAATAGACAACTCTTCAGATCATCAAGTCCTAAGTTGTATAGACACCTACTCTGATTATAATCAAATACGAATAGTACCGGAGGATAAAAAAAAGACAAACTTCATCACTGAATTTGGCACATATTGCTACCAAGTCATAGCTTTTGGCCTGAAGAACGCTGGGGCAATCTTCCAACAGCTAGTCAATAAAATCTTTAAGGACCAACTCGACAGAAATATAGATTCATACGTGGACGACATGCTTGTCAAAAGCACCGATGTAGAGTCTCATGTTGGCGATCTCAAAGAAACCTTTCAGATGCTAGAACGTTACAACATGCGACTGAACCCGACTAAGTGCACTTTTGGGATTGCATCCAGCAAATTTTTAGGTTTTATGATCACCAACTGGGGAATTGAGATGAACCCTGAAAAGATACAAGTCATACTTGACATGTCGCCACCACAGACATCAAAGGAGGTATAGCGCCTCACCAGTAGAATATCATCTCTAAGCCGATTCATGTCAAAAATTGAGAAAAAGTAAAAATCCATCTTTGATGCCCTAAAAAGGTCTCAAAGGTTCACATAGATACTCTAGTGTCAAATGACATTTGAACAACTTAAGGAATATCTGACGACTCCTCCGCTGCTATCTCGTCCAATTTCTGGTGAGAAACTATATTTATACCTTTCTATTTCTAACCGGACACTTTGTTCTGTCCTTGTGAGATAGAACTCAAATGTACAGAAAACTAGTCTACTACATCAGTAAGATACTCAAAGAGTCTAAGGTCAACTATCGACTGATCGAGAAGATAGCATATGCCCTGATCGTCTCAGCTAGGTACTTTCAGCCATACTTTCATGCATATACCATTGTGGTACTTACCGATCAACAATTGAAGCAAATCCTTCAGAAAAGAGACTCCTTCAGCCGCCTTATCAAATGGAACATAGAGTTGGGTCAATTCGATATTCAATATTAGCCTAGACCTGCGATTAAAGGCCAAACTCTAGCCGATTTCATCATCGAATATACCCTTCCAGTCCCAGTTAAATGCGAGTCCATCGATAGCCAGCACAAATGGTTACTACCAGATTGGATTATGCATATAGATGGGTTATCAAATTTCTCAGGAAGTAGCACTGAACTCATACTGGTGGGCCCGGACAATTTCAAGGCCGAATACACTTTTTGTTTTAACTTCTGAGCCACTAATAACTAGGTGAAGTACGAAACCTTGATGACAGGATTCTGAATTGCAGCAAACATGGGAGCCCAAAGTGTTCGGATATTTACCGACAGCCAGTTGATCGTCATACAAATCGAATGGGTCTATGAGACCAAAGACCCAATCATGGCCAAGTACTTGATTAAACTACGCGAGACGATGAGTAAACTAGATAAAGTTGATATTCAACAAATCTCTCGGTCAGAACACGCATGGGCCGATACACTCTCTAAATTGGCAAGTTTAGATTTGGTCGCCTCTAGCAGAACAGTTTATATCGAGAGTCTACTATATCCCAATATAAACAAACCCAAATGGGTCCTTACAGTAGACTAGTCCCCTAGTTGGAAAGATCCTATAGAGGCAAATCCAAAATATAATCGACTGCCAGATTCACCATTGGTGTAGCCAAATTGAAACGAAAAGCCACTCGTTACACAATCATCGATGGGAACCTGTATCGGAAGTTTTTCACCCATCCGTACTTGAGGTGTCTAACCCCAAGAGAAGGAGACTATGTCCTCCAAGAGATCTACGAAGGGATATGCAGGAATCATTTAGGGTCTCGGAACCTAGTTCACAAAACTCTACGTCAAGGATACTATTGGCCGACCATAAAGACCGACTCCAATAATTACGTTAACAAGTGTGACAAGTGCCAACATTTCTCCTCGGTTCTATAATTGCCCTCGACCGAACTAAATCCTATGGTAAGCCCATGGCCATTCACCCAATGGGGTTGGACCATTCCCCCCATCCTTCAGACAAAAAAAGTTCTTCATATTGATAATTGACTACTTTACCAAGTGGGTGAAACCTGAACCTTTAGCCCAGATCACGGCAACCAAATTTTAATCATTTGTATGAACTCACATTATCACCAGATTCGGCATACCTCACATCCTTATCATAGACAACGAGAAGAAGTTTGATAACACTGGCTTTTACGAATTTTATAGCAAACTATAGATTCACCACCGATTCTCATCGGTTGCTCATCCACAGACCAACGGACTTATCGAGATAACTAACAGGACAATCTTACAAGGACTCAAGATGGTGTTAGATGAAGCCAAAGGATGATGGGCAGAAGAACTTTACAACATACTTTGGTCATATCGTACTACACTTTGAAGGGCAACCAGTGAATACTGTTCACTCTAACATATAGAAGCGAAGTCGTCATACGCGTGGAGATAGGATTCCATTCGCTCCAAGTAGTTCAGTACAATGCCAAACGAAATGAATCTGCCTTACGATTACGAGTAAACCTACTCCCAGAGCTACGGGAATCAGCATCTACTCAAATGGCTATGCACCAGTAGCAAATAACTCAGTACTACAATCGAAGAGTCATGAACCGAATATTCAAACTAGGTGAATTGGTACTAAGAAAAGTGGAAGTCGTCGGTCAACTCCAACCCGGGGCAAACTCACCCCCAACTGGGAAGTTCACTATTAGATACGCTTCGTGATCTGCTTAGTGACTTACAGCCTAAGTAACTTAGACGGGTCAGCCATGCCCAGGACTTGGAATTCAAAAACCTACACATCTATTACAAATAAATCGCACCACCTCCCGAGGTCAGAAGAGTCTCCCATCGAGTAAGTCCCCTATGCTTTTCTTTTTCGATTATTTTATCAACCATTTCCTACCATTTTCACTTCTATTGGTTATTATTTATCATTGGAATCTATCTTTCTGAACAAGCTTCTATCGCCCTAACCTACCGATGGGATCTATGTCCCCGAATGGGCCTATGTCATCCTGACATACCGATGGGATCTATCTTATCGGATGAGCGTGTGCCACTATGACCTACCGATTGGATCTATCTTCCTGAACGGGGCTATGTCGCCTTGACCTACCGTAGGGATCAATCTCCTCAAATGAGTCTGTGTCACCTAATCTGTTGATTGGGATCTCTCTGAGCTTGTGTCACCTTCATCGAATAAGATAAACACACTTTGTCTTACCGATCGAGCAGATATGAGTATCATACTTTGAATTATTCGTTGGTCTATCACATGGACATCCCGACGGTGATGTCATTTAGACAAGCACACAACATTATCAAAAGGAATTCAATCAGAGATAAAAATCAACAAGTAAAATAAAATTTCTCTTTTATTTACTTTTGATGAATACAAGGATGAATACACTTTACAAGTCTTTGAGTCAGACTGATTACATCAAAAGAAATATGTAGAGAATCTACAGTATTATTCCTGGACAAAGATACTACAATGCCACAGTCATTTGATAATACTGGAAAGTACAAAAATGATGAAAAGAGAAAACGAAAGAAGAAAATTTAAAACCTATATGCAACCAAACTTAGACAAGAAAACTGTCGAAAAAGGGACAGTTGAGGTGAGACTATGAGGATGCATCAGAATATTATCAAGATTCAAACTTTCTGTCATCCCCAGCTCCCTACACTCAACTAGTACCCCTGTCGTTCGATCCGAGGGGACAAAAGTCAGACGATGAACTCAACCCTGAATGGGAGCTTATTTGAAACTCCCTTTTGAAGTCGAGAACTTTTATGGGAACCTTGAAAGAACCAATCATGGCATCAGAGAGTCGAACGACATGACAAGATCTCAAATCCAAGGTTCCATTTTTTATGAAACCTCGCATCCACAAGAAGAATCTATACTTCTAGGCCTTGCAAACATAAGCACTCTATCGAAAGATCTCCTAAAGAAAAATAACTCCTAGCCGAAAAGAACTCTCAGACAAAAGGGAATACAAAAATTATTTTTGAGGTAACACGAGATCCAGCTATCACTATTTATAGCCGCAAAGGAGAAAGATCTCAGTGAATCACTAGACAGATGAAACGGTTCGATGAAAATTGTGTGAAATAAATGAAAGGATTAAATCTTCTTAACTTCCCACATTGCATTTACTTCGGAATTAATCATGGGAAGATATTACAGTAGAGAAAAGAGGGGGATTCACCTTAATTCCGCATCATACGAAATGTGCTGATGACGATTCGCACCATCTGAGGCGACGCATGTGACATTAAAGGTTCTTGTACCTTTCCAACTCCTTATGAATATCCATCACTCATAGCACCTTTCTTGCAAAATGACGTCATGAGTTAGGGGCAAATGATGGGGTATGATCCAAAGGATTATTGGAGCAATGCCCGAGGATCTGGAGACCCGTATCAGAACTCACATCGATGAGGGATTTATCTTCCCGTTAGAGTGGCCGACAACTGATCATTAGGTTAGCTCCTGATGATGGCAGTTTGACCGGTTCATTGAACCATTCGACTAGCTCGAACTGATGTATTTTTCTCCTTCACCGATGAGCATGTGCTCCCTAAGGAACCGATCACATTAGTTAAAGATAATATTTGACTAAATTTCATATCAACTTTTTTGTTTTCTATTTCGACATGAAATGTATTTTTTAGATAAAAAATGAAACTTTTAAAATCTAATCGATAAGAGAAGAAATCTTTCCGTATCACCAAACTTTCTAAGTGATAAAAATCACGAATTCTTTTAAATATTTAGCTATAAAATTTTGAAATTTTTAAATCTTCTCGAAAGGAAATTAGAGTTGCAATACCCTGGGAATACACGACTCTTGCGATGCCTCGTATAAAAACTTTCAACACATTGAAATATAGTTATATTCTCTAAGACCTATACACTTGACACATAAGTCACAGGAAAACTCTCTCTCTCTCTCTCTCTCTCTCGCTCTCAGTCTGTTTCTATCCTATCAAATATTGCTCTTTCTGATTCGAGTGTTAGAACATCTTCCGTCGAAATACCCTCTAACAGTTTTTTTACAGGTTTCAAATCATTTCTAACAACAACCGTTGGAGTCAAAAGAAGTTAATATCTATAAAATTAAAATCCACCTTTGACAAAAACGTCTAAGTTTTCATTTTTTTTCTTTTGTATAATAAAGATCTCCTCATCTCCCAATAATGTTTGATATTTCAAATATCCATATTGACGATTTCTCCGATTTCAAATTTTTTTTTTTTTTTAAAATAAATCTAAGGAGATAAAAATATTTCACATTTTCCCTTTTTTCCGACGCGGAAGAAAATTTATTAAGTAAATAGATAAATAAGAATCAATATAATCCAAAAGAAATAAAGAATAATTTTTTTAATTGAAAAAAAAAAAAAAAAAGAATGGTGAGAAGGAAATGTGAAGGAGCAAGGAACAAACGTCAGCCTTGCTATCCGGGGAACTATATATTGTCCAAGATTGGCCTTCTGCGCTATCGCTTTTTTGTTTCTTTATATTTAGTTTTGTTCGTCTCAAAAGTATTGTCACAACCAACTTTTCCGAATATTTGTGGTGATTCCGTTTCTCTCCCTCTCTCTCCTGTATGTACACATCAGATACATTAGTGAGGTTGCAAGCAAAGGTGTTCTCTTAGAAAGGGGAGAGAGGGAAGGGGAGAAAGAACTTGAAACGAAGAAGAAGAAGAAGGGGAGAGAGAGAGAAAGAGAATCGTGAATGGTGAAAGAAAAAGATAGCGGGCAAGAAAAGAAGGGAATGCGACTAGGGAAGTACGAGCTGGGACGCACAGTGGGAGAAGGCAATTTCGGAAAGGTCAAGTTCGCGAAGCACTTGGACTCCGGCCAGTCTTTCGCCGTCAAGATCTTGGAGAAGAACCGTGTCCTCGACCTTAAAGTCTCCGATCAGGTCCTTCCATTAAAAATGCCCATCTTTTCCTTGCTCTTAATTTTTCAAAAAGGAAAAAAAATGCGTTTCAGTTTCCTTTCCCATCCTCCCATCCATCCCCACCAATCCACTCGACGGTTATCTTATATCATGAATAATCGTTTCAGTTACCTTAAAATCTCAAAATCATTGTTCAAATTTGTTGGGCTTTTGGGGGGGGGGTTGGGGGCGTTCTTTATTGGCATTTAAAAAAAAAAAAAAACAAAAAAAATGGTAATTTTGGGTTTTGCTGGTTAGATTGGGGGCTTGGGATTCCTGTTTCAGGTTACCCGTCGACCTTATTCATTTTGCGCGTGTATATGTTATTTGTTTCTTAGTCATTTAGCGGGTGACGCAGTCATTAAAGTGGGCACGTCACCCTGTCTCTGTGTGATGCTGCTGGTTGAAGTTTCTCTGCTTCTGTCTCTGCTTTGCGAAATTTTGACTTTTCACATCAATTTGGTATCTTATGTTGGGGCAGATTAAGAGAGAAATCGGCACCTTGAAGCTTCTCAAACACCCTAATGTTGTCAGGTTACACGAGGTATGTCTCTCCCCCCCCCCCCCACCATACTCCCAGCAGTACAAAGAAACAAATTTGAGCAACCCACTGTTTCGTCCTTTTTTTTTTTTTTGGTTCAACTGATAGTACTCAAGCTCCGATTTTAGGATAAGTTTGATTAGGGGAAGGAGAGAGAGAAAGGAAGAGATTTATTTTATTTGATTGATGGAATTAAATGTATTTTTTTTGTTTTTGTTTGATAGGGATAGGATGGATGAAAATGGATGGTACATTTTTATATTTGATTAGAGTGACATCTTATTTACTATTTTATTATTATAAAATAATATTTTTAATATTTATTATTATATAATTTTTTAATTTTTGATTTAAAATATTATAATTTTTTTAAAAAAATAGTTATTTAATATATTTTTTTATTTTTTATAAATTATTTTTATTATTATTTTATATTAAATAAAATTAGAATGTTAATGTAAAAAAATAAAATTAAAAAAATAATTGTTCAATAAAATTAATGAAAGAAATTAAATTTAATTATTTTATATTAAATAAAATTATAATAATAAAAAATAATCGATAATTTCGTAAATATAAAAAAGGAACAGGGATAAAATTATTTGAGGATAGAAATAATTTTTTAAAAGAAGGGAAAAAGGATTACATCCTATTTTTATTTTCTCTTTACTTTTACCTCCTTACCAAACATCATTTCCTTTCATTTTTATTTTTTCTCTCTATTTATTTTCATTTTTTACTCCAATCAAACTACCTTCGTGCTGGGATCGAATATTTTCTTTACCAAAACTTTTTTATTGCATATCCCCCGAAATGGAAGGGGGCTGAAGCTGATTATTGGGTTTTATATCTTTCTGTGGCTTATATATTAATATTATTATATTCCTGGGAGGAGGAGGATTGAAGCGTATTTTCCAATGGTGTTTGCTCATGCCTCATGGAAATCGCAAGGCGAATTAATTACTCTACGAATTTACAAATCTTTTGGGTTCTCTTGTGCCCAAAGTCACTTTTTGCATGCAACCACAAATTTGGGTTAGTGATTAGGCAACATGTGTAGATAAAACAAATTTCATTTTTTTTTTCATATATGCAAGTGCACTAAATACTTGAAGAATATATATATATATATTATTAAGAAGATAAAGAAATATCAAAAGCTTGAGTGAATAATTAAAATGGATACTATAAAAGTAAATGGTTGCATATACATAAGACACCAAAATTTTCCTTAGCTACACAAGCTGTGAATGATTGAACGTGCTGCTTAAACACCACATGGTTTGTCGTCCCAATCAACACACAGACCTCCACCTTCTACTGTCAAAACAAACTCTATTCCTTCCCCACCTATCCATCCCCATCCCATTTATGACATTCACCCGTGGTTCTCTTCTCAATATCTATGTTTTGACATCCACTCATTCACTGCCACGTATACCAAATATTCCCACCACAGGCAGTGTCACAGACAGGACTACATCACTTTCAAATATTAACCACTTCTCTGCACTTCTTAATTTCCCCCAAATACATATTTTTATTGAGCATTATATAATTTAAGTCTGAGATCCCCCCTATCATCACTAATTAGTATCTTTTTTGACATGTATCAGTAGCACAAAAGGAAATTTTTTAAACATTTTCATCCACCTGAAAGTTTGACGGCTTCACCTGCATCAGGCTTCCTTGCTTAAATCTCGTTAACTGTTATAAGTTCCAGGCATTACATGCTAATCATCCCATGTGTCCAAGTTGTTTAAAGTTCTGCAAGAATGTGTGATTCCCTCGGGGGGGTTCAGCCAAATCATAAATTTAAAATTCGGATGCTATTGTTTATAAACAAGATGGCAAGGGCAGGAAATAACCGAATGCTGCTCGCTTTGCAGGTCTTGGCAAGCAAGACAAAAATCTACATGGTTCTAGAATATGTCACAGGAGGAGAATTGTTTGACAAAATTGTGAGCTGCACTTGTCATATTCCAACTGCGCCCCCTAGTTTTCACTCTTTTCCTATTCTGACAGCTGTTCAGCTTGTGCTACGCAGGCAACAAAAGGGAAACTTCCTGAAGCTGAAGGGAGGAAGCTTTTCCAACAGTTGATTGATGGCATTAGTTACTGTCATGACAGAGGCGTGTTCCATAGGGATCTCAAGGTTAATTTCAGCCCCCCCTTCAAATGTTATTATGTATGATTGGACATTCTTTAACAGGAAAGATGAAAAATGGCTTAATATTGACTCTCATCCTTGATTATCGTGCAGCTAGAAAACGTTCTGGTCGATGAAAAAGGAAACATAAAGATATCTGACTTTGGCCTCAGCGCATTGCCCCAGCATTTTTGGGTACAAAAATAATAACAAAATCATCCTCTTTCTGATTTAGCTAATCTTTTCAGTTTCTCATTCCTGATGCATTCAATTGTGCAAATTAGGATGACGGTTTACTACATACAACCTGTGGAAGCCCCAACTATGTTGCACCCGAGGTTCTTGCCAACAGAGGTTACGATGATGCCACCTCAGATATCTGGTCATGCGGTGTTATCTTATTTGTAATTCTTACGGGATTTCTCCCTTTTGATGATAGGAACCTTGCAGTTCTTTATCAGAAGGTGCAGTAACTCGCAAGTCCACTTGATATCTTTGTTTCTTCATTGAGAAAATTTCAGGTTTAATCCCTTAGGGTGAATTTCAGATATTCAAAGGGGATGTTCAGATGCCAAAATGGCTATATCCAGGTGCCCGCAACTTGATAAGAAGAATTCTTGATCCCAACCCCACCACTCGAATTTCAATGGTTGGGATCAAGGCAGATGAATGGTTTAAGCAAGGATATAACCCTTCTAGTGCTGATGATGATGATGAGGAAGAAGATATCCACATTGACGATGATGACTTCACAATACATGAAATTGTAGGTGCTTGCATAGACTAGCTAGTTTAAGGGTATCCCTCAAGTATAATATGCATCGGACTGAAAGCTGTTTCTTTACTCTTGCCGCAGACAGCAGGTGCCAAGAAGAACCCAGATTTGCCAACAATGGTCAATGCTTTCCAGCTTATTGGAATGTCCTCTTGCCTAGACCTATCTGGCTTCTTTGAGAAAGAGGTGATAAGAAGCTAAATAGTGGTTCACTTGAAGTTTTAGCAATTTTGTACTTATCGATGGCAGTTCACTTCTCAAAAATTCCAGGATGCCTCTCAGAGGAAAATCAGATTTACATCTAATTTTTCACCAAGGGATCTGCTGGAGAGGATTGAAGATACAGTTACAGAAATGGGATTTCGGATCCAGAAGAAAAATGGGAGGGTTAGTATCAAGAGTATTAGAACCAGAATCCCAGTGCTTAATATTTAGTGATTCACTAGAATAAGATTGTTCACATGGTTTTGTTCATTTTCTCTCGTTTAAAAATTGCTGGACTTTTTGAGTTAGAACTGGGGCACTTGAGGCATTAGCAAGCATCATAACCATTACATCTACTTTAATACACTGAGACCTATTTTAACAGCCAAGCTTCTTCTATTCCCCAACCATTATAAAGATTGATGACACTCATTTTAGGACTGAAGTATCCAAGTAGTTCTGATGCAACCAAAATGGTGCTGAAGTCTGAATAATTGCCCTTGTCTTTTGCAGCTAAAATTTGTACAAGAAAACAAGGGCAGGAAGAGCCCAGGTAGTCTTTCAGTTGCAACAGAGGTAAGCACTGCAAAAACTTATTATTCTAACGATCTGGCACCCTATTTAGTTGCACTATAGTAGCTGCCATGCCACGTACCCTGGTATTCTGTTCAAGTTTTGCTTTGAACCATGCCATTTGCTTTGTTGTACGGCAGGTATTTGAAATCAGTCCATCCTTGTATGTAGTAGAATTGAGAAAGTCGTATGGCGATTCTTCTGTGTATAGACAGGTTTGATTGCTCTCTCTCTCTCTCATAAATATAACTTGATCATTTATTTGTTTATTCATTTGCAGTTATGTAACAAGCTATCAGACGATTTAGGCGTCTCCCCTAGCTCAAGCCAAGAGTCATTGACACTGTAGGAGGAAAGTAACATCAAAAGAACATAAGAACAGCAGAACGAGAGAACATATGTTATGGGCATGGTATATAGTAAATGAAGCAGAGATTCATGTGATTCATTATTCTTTTGCTATCTTGGAGAAAGTGGATATACATAAGGATAGATAGATATACTAGTGATTTTGTTTTGAGTGTTAAATTGTTCTAGAAATAGAGAAAAAGGTTGGAGGGAGGGTGCTCAGCCTCTACAAATAAATAAAATAAAAACCTTTTTCCTGATTGAATTTGTGAAGTGATGATAAAGCGTTGTGCCAGTCTAGACTGACTCCAAAACCAGCTTTTTCTGACTGGATTAAAGTCGAACTCCTACGTGTTCAATTGAAAAAGAAGAAACAATGAGCAGTATTAGATTAAAGCAAAAGGACCTTGGAATTGGTTTAGTAGCTACCCTGCGGAGAGGGGGGGTTATGGTAGACAAACAGGCAGTGTGGAAAATTCTAATCCGATCGGCCAAAGAGTTGGATTCATTTGATTTGACTCATGCAAATTCTATGCAGTGCAACCACTGAACCAAAAGGCGAAGACATCCAACTCAATCCCCCAGTTTATGGAAATTACACTGATAGTAACGCCTACTACAAAGACATGAAACCACACTGGTCCATCATTGAGTGCAGGGCTTGTTGCTTTTTTAATGCAGTAAGAATTTACGATTGGCCCCATAGTGATGTGAATGCTAGATACAGATGTTTTGGCTTCTGGTCGCGGCTAGTGAAAAGAAAGAAAGGGTCCATATCATAATTTCAGACACAGCAAAAATCATACTTGGGCATTTTGCCTCCTCCAGTCTCCCTTTTGAATGAATTGATGACCTTTTCACACAATAGTTTTTGCGTCAGACTTAAATGCCCTTGACCAATATGCGGGAGTTGGACGTCATCGTGGTGTTTTACATGATAACAATCAAAATGTACAACTTCAATATATACAAGCAAGAGCAATGCTAGTCAACTGCAACTCTATCATAAAGAGCTTCTCCCTGAAGCTGGATCAAGCTGCTGCTGTCTGTGATTTGAAGCTTCTCAATCAGAATGGCCTTGTATTGACCATCTCTATCCTTCAAATTACGCATAAACTCAACCTGGAGGAACAGCAAAACAAGGGGGGAAAAATCACAATCAGGCAGAGTCCACCCAACTGAGATTAGGAGGAAAATAATATGCCCTGGTCATATGTGAACATGAAAATCCATTAGTTAGCAAACAGTAAACATTTCATGGTCAAATCTCTTAAGAATATTGATTAGCAGATTCTTCATCTATGTTCTCAAGCAAGCAAGTTTGATGGAGCTGCTAAATAACAGAACCTAGCATCCATAACTAGGAAAACAGTGCAACAATGAGAGTGTGAGAAGCTCATAAATATCCCTAGCGAGGTGGCCTTAATGCAACCAAAAAACAAAGGCAAACGGGCCGCTCAGTGTGACTTCAGTGGAATTTAAAGGGTCCTCCTAGCATTGCTTTGTCCAGGTGATGGCATCAACAACCACCAAATTTATGAGCTTGTGAAACATGTGAATAAATTGCCTTGATCACTATGTTCTACGAAGGTTCTAAAACCGTATTCATCCTAATCCTATCATTGGCTTTTTTTACCTGCTTCTGGAACAAATCAAATTCGTCAGAGCTCAAAGATCCATCACTGTTTGAATCCAGGAGTTGCATCATCTCCTGCGCATCTTTTCCTTCAGCACCCAGCTCTTCCATCACTTCCATAAGCTCCTCAATACTAATCCTTCCATCTCCATTCTTGTCAAGAAGACGGAACACTCTATGCCTGTGGTCAACCATGTTGCTTGGATGACTTGTTGATGGTAGATCTTTAAGACGAAATGCGGCAAGTTCAGCTGCAGCAATCATAATGGCCTTAAGCCGCCTTGCCTGAGGATCATCATAGGATGATAATCAGTTCAGTTACTAAAGCACGGGGTTGAAGATGAATACTATGCGAACCAAATTTCATTCCCTCTAACAAAATTTCACAGAGAGACCCCACCCTATACAAAAACCACAATAAGGCGGCTACTATATCTTACAGGGCATGCTTCATGAACACACAGAAATGTTGTCAACCTTGTATATTTCCTTAAGTTCCCAAGAAGGCCCTAAAAGATCCCTTTCTCTCCAAGATCATGTGAAAAGGAAATGATATGGCCCCATAGCCAAAACAAAATGCACACGCACACATGCTTTGTAAATATTTACACCAAGTTTCCAAGGACTATGCTTATTCATATATAAACGAGTTTCAGAGTCGTTACCTCTTCTGGATCAGTGAGCCCACCCTTGTACAATGAATGTGATGCTGTTCCACCGGCTGCTAAAGCATCCATCTCCTTGGTTCTAATCTGTATTTCCATTTGCGGTCTAGTCCTGCCACTTTCACTTACATCAACTGCCATATGTAAACTCTGATAACCATTAAGCTTAGGCTTGGCAATGTAATCCTTAGTCCTGAGTGGAATTTCTTTCCACAAAGATTTAATAATTTCGCGCGTCCTATAGCATGCTTTCTCGCCCATTTCTGACATTCCCGGACCAGATTTTGACTCCAATACGACTCGTAATCCCAATATATCATGTAAGTCTTCCGGCCTACGACCATCTCTTAGGAGCTTCTTCATGGTGCTATAACGAGTTTTGTAGCGGCCTTTGACGGTGATATCATCCACCATCTCAGCTAGCAAGGGATCAGCTTTCAAGGAGTGGAGCAGCTGTTCCATGTATATTTCTATAAGGGGCTTACTCCCAGTCTCATGGCCTCTCAGCCAGGTGTCTACATAAAGGTACGAATAAGGGAACAAGTATCGGAAGGACAGATCCTCAAGCTCCAAGGACAAGGCAGTGATTCCCACGGCATGAGCTAAGGGAGCATATAATTTCATGACCTGGAGAGAGACGGTCTGCTGTTGGTATCTGGGGAGATAATCAAGGTGTCTCATTGTATCCAGCTTGAGAGCTAGGTCAAGAATGACAGCCCGGACGTCATAGTAAGTGAGACAAAACTTCCTCAGGGCAGCAGCCGTCTCATCATCCAAGACCTCAGCTTTATAAGGGAGGTTCTTGACCCGCAAGCTTTCGTGAAGGAGGTGAGCAGTGCCAGCACCAACTCGATCTCTGACTTGGGGAATGGTGACGGTGCCCGCCTCCAGAACCTGCCGCAGTATGCCGGCAGATATAACCTCGGCATCCATCTGCAAATGATAGTCTACAAAGATTATAGTTGAGGGGATCGAATTCTTAAATTTGACGCAGTTTTTCCATTCTTAAATTAATCAAGAAAGAAAATGAGGATACCTGAAGATCGGCGAGAAGAAGAGCGACAGACAAGGCCTTGGAGAGAGGGGTGCGAGGGGTAGGAGGGAGGGATTGCAAGAGAGGGATGGAGAGCATGAGGGAGTTGAAGAGGAGACGCGAGGAGCTAGTGGAGAGGACGTTGAGGTTCATGCTGTCGGTGAGCTCGTTGAAAGCTCCCACCAACTCCACCACCATCTTTCCTCCGGGCTGTTCCAGTGTTTTGTTTGAATTTGAAGCCCTCGGTCCGTGTCTCAGTCCCAGTCTCAACCCCAATTCTCTTCCTCTCCCAATCTCAATTCCCAATCTCCTTTTCATCGTGTGCCCAATTGAATTTGAATACAGGATTGAAGGTTGGCGTTGAAGGGACAAGTCCTGCCTAGAGCCACAACCCCATATTACTTCCATTTCCAGATTTCGAGCTCCACTCTGTCTGTCTCAGCCGACAGCACTCTCTTCCTCTCTGCGGTTAGTTTTCGTTTTGGTGGCCAATATCATGACAAGTTTCCTTCTCTTTCCTAATTTACACCCATTCCATGATTTTTCCCCCAAAAAAAATAATAAAATAAAAAACAAAAACTGATTACAAGCTTAGCTACTCGATAATAACAAAAGCAAAGAATGTGGCGGTTAATATGGAAATAAATTTGAGTTTTAATAATAATTATAATTTATTTAATATTTACGTAATAAAAATTTATTTTATTATATAACTTTAAATTCATAAGAATTTTATTAAAAAATAAAAATTATTTTTTGTAATTTTTTAGTAATTTTATGAATAATATGTGATAAATCAAATAAGTTTTAAATTAAATATCTATTCCAATTTATGTAAATATATTATAATCAATCCATAATATGAATTGATTTTTATTTTATAATTTTAAATTAGCTTATTAAAAAAGGGCTTATGGATATTTATTTTTTAAAAACAATTATAATAATTTAAAATCAATTACCGATTTATTTTCTATGATTATCGTCTTACATCAATCCTTCACTTTTGTTAACAAAATAGTGATTTTTATATTTGATTATCGATATTTAAAAAATTAATTAATTCAATTCAAATAGTTTTGAGATCTAATTTAAGAAAAAAATCTTTCAATATATATTTAAATTCAAGATTTTAGTTAATGAAACTTAATTTCTTTTTTATTAGACTCAAAAATCATTGGTTAAAATCAATAAATAGTTAAATTTGTGAAAAAGATATTATATTTCTTAACTAAAATTCAAATTTGAATATTAAAAATGAAAAGAATTGTCACGCTCCGACTCTCCCGTCGAGTACTTAACAACCGTCGCGTTATTTCGGTATACGGACATAACCTCTTCATATACCGAGATTGCGTAAGGTATTCCAAATGTACAATAAATCTTCCAAAATATAAAACCCATCAAAATAAGAAATCATATAAACAATACACATACAATGAGTTCATCTGACCCATCCCTATATATACAAGCATAAATCGGCACACATTTAGAGAGGGGTTCATGTACATGCATGCATGCAATGTGGTCATCCCAGCCAATCCAAAGTTCTCAAGTATTGCATAATTTACAAATCTGAAATAAAATATCAAAATTTATAAATATAATTCAATCAAAATGAATGAAGTCCCAAATCATAGTCGTATGGATTTTACTAATATTTCCCTTAAGAAAATAAACCAGTATCAATAAAGTCTAAACGGTATGAGATGTACATAACTTCATAAAACTGAAAGAAAATATCAAAATCCAACATTACAATCTCAATGTCCTAAAACAAGATAAAACATCTTTACAAAAATATTTCAAACAAAAGAATAAAGTCTCAAATCATATTCGTTCGGATTTTACAAATACTTATTCAAAAAATTCAACCAGTATCAGTAAAATCCACACGGTATGAGATGTGCAGAACTTTCTTTCGATGGACTAACGATATATAACTCCCAAAATAACTACATAATTCATACCTACCCAAAATCAACAAAAATAATCCTCCAATCTGCAATAGTGGACGTCGTCTCCCTACACGTCCTCTGAAAAAGATTTAAAATAGGGGATGAGTATTTTAAATATCCAGTGAGTAGAGTGCAATGGTATGCAATATATAAATGAGGGGTGAGGGTGGTAATGTCAAATACATGTATCAAATATAATTTGATGCAATAAAAAAATTCATTTACATAAAATCATTTATATCAAACCACCATAACTCATGTAATCAAATCAAACAATCTAAATTCATTTTCCATAATTTTGGAGTGTGCCGAAAATATTATCCTACCAATGGCCGTTGGTAGGATCCGCCAAAAGATTTTCTACAATTTTTGCATAAAAATCCCCTTTCCCTTTGGCGTTGGCCCGAAAATTTTTTCGTGGGGTGCCACCACGTCATCCGGACGACTTGAGTAGCTCTCAAACCCGCCACCTCCAAATTTAATCACAAATTAGTCCGAACCACGTCGCCCTACTGGCCAGGTCCGTGGTAGGATCAAACTATAGTCTTTTTCCAGCACCACGTTACCACAATCAATACCAAAATCAATTTATACTCAATGTATAAAATAGAGCAATATTTCGTAATTCATATGTATATACAAACGTAACATGATGCAAACAAATCAATATTCAACTCACGAGTCATAGATTTTTTACAACTTTTTTTTTTAAATTCACTACAATCAAAAAACATTATAAATTCATTTCAAACTTAATTTCAAAATCAAATTTGCAAATCATATTAAAATCATTTACTCATTTAAATGATACATAACCATCTACTCACTTCTAGGGAGGGTGATTACTCACAATTTCTCAATTAATCCAAAATAACTCATTTCGAGTTTTCAAAAAGTTAACCTAATCAAATTATCACAATTTATCATCAAATAAAGACCCATTAAAGGGTTTTCAAATTTTTTCCTAATTTAATACTACCTTAATTTACACAATCACGTTTCTAGGTTCTTGTTTCATCAATATAGGATTATTTGGCTTACCAATGACTTATATAACCCTAATTTAATTTTTCAGGCATATTTCAATCAAACTTCAGGAAAAACTATTTAAATCAACAAAACAAAATTCTATTATCATCTAACACATTCTCTCATACTAGACAACCTAATTCATATAAAATTCTAGACTTAACCTTAATAACTACATACAGAATTTTAAGAAAATGCATTTCTTTCGAATTTAACATATTTCAGGATATATATACAAGTCTCTCATCCTAAATTTCATCTAAATTCGATCAGTTATAGAGGGGATTAGAAATTCCCACACCTAGGGTCTTTCACAGTTCGCAGCCCTCCTTCGAGTGCCTTCTTAGTTCAATCTAAAACCTGCAGTGCTTCCAAACCGAAGCAAAGTTTAGTATTTATATTTAAATTACCAAAAAAATCAAAACGCTAAAGCTACTTATCAAAGATTCACCCTTACCTGCGAGAGAAAGGAGTGTAGTCTCGGCCTAGGGTTTTCGAGGGCTAGATAATGACTGCCAATTGGATCTTCTACAAAGGTTGCAGAAGGGTGTTGCAGCGGCAGAGAGAGCAGAATGAGCGAGCGAGCGAGGGAGAGGGAGACAGAGTGCGTGATGTAGCGCGCGGAATAGAGAAAGAGAGAGAGAGAAATAGACGAGTGACTTGCGATGATGGCCAATGGTGGGAGAAGCCGAAGGAGTGCTTCGCCGGTGAAGAGAGGCGGAAAGAGGTGGAGAGAGTGAGAATTCGAGGGAGACAGAGAGACGAGAGACGGGGGGAGAGAGAAGGGAATTAGGGTTTCTAACCCTAATTCTTTGGGGACGCGGCGTTTTGAAGCAAAATGCTGCGTCTCCACTATCCCTATTTTTTTAACATATATATCTATAAATAAATACATATATCCATATATGTTTATACTCACTTTTCACTAAGTTTTTAAATTTCATAAAAATAGAATTCCCTACGAATCACGAACACGACCTTTTAAATATATCAAAAATTTTAATTTAATACCCCAAAATAAAAAAACAATAAAATTTAAAATTTTTCATTATATTATAAAGATATTTACAAAATTTCAACACCGGATTTTCGGTATTATAAGAATTATGTTGAAAGAATTTTTCTCTATAAAGATTTTGACAACAATTTAAATCGAATTAATCAAAATATGATTTTAAATATCAATTATTAAAAAAAATTGTCAGATAAAATATTTACATGATACTTATAACAACAATTTTTCCAATTCAAAGGGGGCTTGGTGGGGCCAACAACAGAAGAAGAAAAACCCAGCAAGCCCCTCAAAGGAAGATCTAGTGAAATGGTGCCTATCCTATAGGCAGCAACAACAGAAGGTCGCATTGAATGAGTTATCGAAACATTCCCTACACAAGACAGAACTGTCTAGACACGAGGGCACCCTTGAAAGCATCCAAACAAGGCACCCGATCCCTGGGAAGGAAGAACACTGGGATTTGGGGATAGGGGTGGTGTTCCCCAATTCACTTACAATGCATTTAGTAATCTTATAGGAATGGGAGGTAAAAGCAAGAAAAAAAAAAGAATAGAAAAGAGAGAAAAAAATAAAATTAAAAATCACGTTTAACAACAAAATATATGATGAAAAAGGAAAGAAAATGAATATAAAATAAAAAATCATATTTTTTTAAACTAGGAAAAAAAAAAGAAAATAAAATCAAAAAGTGTATAAATTTGCTGTTTTATTTTCTTTACTTTTAATTAGAGTTTTAAATAGAGAATTGTCACTGTCTGTTTTTTTTTTCTTAAAGGTCTCGAGTACAACTGTACTTTGTAAGGTTTCAACGAATGTCACACGAAGGGACCCATGGTCCCCCTGATTCTCCAGCCCCAGTCAATGGGGATGACGAAGATGGGCAGCCCGTTGCAGCTGAGGAGGATAAGCATTTTCATCGAAGAGCTAAGAAAGTGAAAGAAAATGATGGGAGAGGATGTCTGGCCTGTCCACAAAACTTTAAGGCCATACTTCTTGGGCATGATAATTCTCAAGAATTTGCTTGCGAAACCATACTTTCTCACTCAGAGGAAAAGTTTGATCCAGAGGAAGATGGTGGCAAGAGTATGAATGAAGATGACGATGATCTCTCGATGCCGTCAATACCAATCTCTAATAAATAGATGTGGGTTCTTCGAAATCGATGGAAGAGATCAGTCATTGTGAAGTTGTGGGGAAAAACTGTTGGATACCCTTTCCTTCGCACACGAATTCTATCACTCTGGCAAGTTGAAGGTGAGATGGACTTAATTGATATGGGTGAAGGATTCTACTTGGCGAAGTTATCTTCTCAAATTGACTACTACCGGGCATTGACAGCGGGGCCATGGGTTATTCAAGACCATTATCTGGTCGTAATGAAATGGAGAACCGAATTTGTACCATCAAAAAATGCTATTCGAAGCACTGCTGTGTGGGTCAGGCTACTTGGCCTGCCAATTGAATATTTTGGTGAGGATGTTTTGTATCAGGTTGGGAAACAATTGGGTGGTCCAATAAAATTGATATTAACACTACAACAGCCTCACGTGGCAAGTATGCTCGGATCTGCATAGAGTTAGACTTAATGAAACCATGGTGCCAAAAATTCAAATTAGGAAGAGGGTAAACGGATAGAATATGAAGGATTACATGTGATATGCTTTCAGTGCGAGTGTGTTGATCATGCAAAGGAGCACTGTCAAGAGACAACAAAGAAAGATCAGAGTGGTAAGGACATGCCCAACTCTTCAGTTCATATGAAATAGCCCCCAATTTTCTCACCTCAGAAAGCTGAAGCACTGGTGGAAGGTGATGGGACATGACCCAAGGTCCAAATCAGAAAAATCAATTCTCTAAAGGCCCACGAAGGGTATCTGTTGATCAATATCTAACGCCTACCATAACAATCTACCGAAAGGCCATAACCACCCCAATCAATCTATCGAGAGGTCTCAGTCATCTGGGTCTACCGAAAGTAACTCATTGAGCAAAGGTAATTATCCCGATCGGGCAAACAAATATCATCCCTTCAATCGGACTAACCGCAAAGGTCCCTTAATCGGTCGAGAAACCGAACGATGTACAACACTCCTAATGACTCAAAAGGAAAGTCAGAACCCCTTTACCTCTACTTCCTATTTTTATAACGGCAAAACTAGAATCTTTCGAATAAGGAAAGCATTCCCCCAAAAAGTGAAAGTCCTCCCCGAGAAGTAAGGATCGTAATTAACTCGAAATATTGACTCCCGAGATTCTCGGATCGGTTTGATAAGGAATGTTGGGTTGAAGTCCCCCAGCGACGCACGCCTCTCAGGGGTATAAATGATCTCAAAGGTCTCAGAACCAGGTACGCTCTCTAGACCTAACATTCTAGGCACATTGGTCACAGGGAATAACTTTTCTCAATTCTCAGTCTGTTTTTTTCAATCGAAAACCGTTCTTTACTGACTTGAGTATCGGAGTCTCCCCGCCGAAGCATCCTCCGGTGGTTTTTACAGGTATATCCACCCATTGACGGCTACTACTCGAGTCAAGAAGAAGTTGGTATGTGTGGAGTCCAAACCCACCTCCAACAGAAGGGTATAGTCATTGGATGCAAGTTCAGAGGAGACGAAGAAGACGAAATAATAGGATGACTGGCGGGGACATTTCGGTGAGGAATCTTTCGCGTAACCGTTTTGAGCAACTTGTGGATTTTATAGATAATAATAATCATTCAATGGTGAGGATTGAAGATTTTGAAACCACAATCAATGGAGAGGAAACACAAGGAAACTTTCCTCTGCTAGACCAAACAGAGCATGATAAGAGGTTAGGGTCAAGGTATGAGCTCTACTCAAGGACATTTTAAAAGGAAAGAGAAATTGGGCCAAAATACAAGGGAAGTGGGCCTTAACCGACCCAATATTAAGTATGGGCTGTCTGCTGGGCCTAATGAAAAAGCAAGCTCCTTTGGGTTCAATCAAGCTAAACTATTGGTGCAACCCACCAATAAGACCCAAACACACACTTACCTGGCCCGGACTGAAATGGTGAAGAAGCTTCCTGATGCAACTTCAACACCGATGGGAGCTAACAGAGCAACTAAGTTCATGAAAACTCACTTGTCGGCCACTGAAGCCACAATCCCAACCAAAAATCACTTCGCATATAAGATTGATCTTCTATGTAAACTTCCCCATTCATCTTCATCTGGGGAGATGCAAACAAATACAAATGTAGCTGCTCATGTTTCGAGCATAGAGGACGATAGGGAAATACCTATGGCAATCGTCATTCGCGGGTCTGATTTCATAGAGCAGGGAATTACTCCCAGTTTGGATTCGGCATTGCAAACCTTCCCTGCTGTACTTTTGAGAATCGCTCCTGATGGAGGTGGATTTTGACTCCTTAGATCTTTGTTGACTCGAACGGTTGCCGTCGATGGTGGATACACTGCAAAAATCATCAGAGGGTGCTTCGACGGGAAGACTCCAATGCTCAAGTCAGTAAAAAGCGGTTTTCGTTTGAAAGAAATAAACTGAGAGTAAAGGGAGAGTGATTCCCTGTGATCAATGTGCCCCCTATGTTAGGCTTAGAGAGCGTACCTGATGTCGAGGGTTTTGAGATCATTTATACCCGTGAGAGTTGTACGCCGCTGAGGGACTTCCACCTTACTTTCCTTATCGAACTGATCTCGGGAATCTCGGAAGTCAATATTACGAATTGATCACGATCCTCATATATTAGGAAACCTTTCTCTTCGGGTGGGATGCTTTCCTTATCTGAAAGATCTCAAAATTGCTGTTACGAAATCAAGGGGGTTCTGACGTTCCTTTTTTAATCGATAACAGTGTTGTTCCTCATTCGGTTGCTTAACCGATAAAGGGTCTTTTGAGACTTGCCTGGTTCGAGAACTGAAATTTGTTTGACTGATCGAGGTAACTATTTTCGCTTGATGAGTCACGATCGGTTAATCAGAGCGACTAAGACCCTATCGTTCGGTAGACCAGAGTGGCTAAGGCCCTTCGGTAGATCGATCGGGACGACTACGGCCCTTCAATAGATTGTTGTTGTGGTCGTTAGATATTGATCGACATGCCCTCCTTTTTGTGGGCCCTTTGGAAATTGACTCTTTCAGATTGAGTTTTGGAATACATCACATCATTTGCCCCGACTTATGGCTTTTTTGGAAAAGAAAAGTCATAAGTGAAGCGTGTTTCATACGTTATGAATGCATAGGGACACTCGGTCCATTCTAATTCGCTTGCCTTGTACGTTATGAATGCGAGCTTGTCTTTTCACATACGATTTTCTTCATAGGGAACTGAAGGTAATTCACTCTCGACATTTATGACTTGCTCTCATGCTGATCCCTTTTATCTTCTTCGAATTAATGGGGGTTTCTGCTTCTTACGACAATAAATAGCCATGACGCGCATTCACTTCCTTTCGCAGAGAACCAACATTCTTCCTTCTTAGTTGCTTGGTGGAGAATGATTCTTCCTGAGAGTCAATTTTTGAGGTGTCGTAGCATGCAATGTTTCTTGGTTGGGATGACTCCTGCTGGAATGAGATCTCATTAAAAAAGAGGACTACTAGAATGGGATCTCATTATATGGGCCGTTCACCGGTCAATGTAATCCGATTCCTTGCCACCGAGGGGGTGTATCTTATATCGTCTTGCATGATCTTCCCCGGTCAGTCCTCACCCTCTGAACGCGGTGGAGGGTGTTTCTCATACCGTCTTTGGATGGGTAAGTCAATTAGGGGCGAGCTTACAACCGGGCTGCTGTTGACCGGTTGCTTCCACTTTTCGTAGGACCAATTATTCGGGTTTAAACGCTCGGTTTCTAACTCTTCTGTTATGATACTGGGTCATTTGTTGTTGATAGGCCATCATTCGTGCTGATGCAGATTCCCGTAATTCTGGAAATAGGTCTAACCTTTCTTGTAGGGTGCGTTTGTTTTGCCCGGCATCATAGTGAACTACTCGGAGCGAGTGAATACATATTTCCATGGGTATGACTGCTTCACTTTCGTAAGTCAGACTGAAGGGTGTTTCTCATGTTGCCCTTCGAGGGGTAGTACGATACGACCAGAAGATGTCATAAAGCTCTTCAACCCATTGTCCCTTAGCGTCATCCAGCGTTGTCTTTAGTCCCTGTAGAGTCGTTTGGTTAATTACTTCGGATAATCTGTTGGTTTACGAGTGAGCGACTAATGAGAACCTATGTTGGATCTCCAACTTCTCGCAAAACTCCCGAAAATGCTGATTGTCGAATTGTTTTCTGTGATCCGTGATAAGGACACGTGGTATACCGAACCGGATGATAATGTGAGTCCATACGAAGGATTGGACTTTAGCGGCCGTGATCTGGGCTAAAGACTCGGCTTTTACCCACTTCGTAAAGTAGTCGATCGCCACAATCAAGAATTTTCGTTGTCCCGTGGCTGGAGGAAATGGTCTGAGGATGTCCATACCCCACTGAGTAAACGACCAAGGGCTGGATATTGGATTAAGCTCGGTGGAGGGTAACCGAGGAACCGATGAGAAGCGCTGATATCTGTCGCACCTTTTGACGTAGTCGTCGGAATCGACCCTCATGGTTGCCAGTAATATCCCTGTCGAAGGGCTTTATAGACTAGGTTTTGGGCACCTAGGTGATTGCCGCAGACTCCTTCGTGAATTTCCCGAATGACGTAATTCCCTTCTTCGGGGGTCAGGCATCGTAGATACGGGTGAGTGAATGACTTACGGTAGAGAACCCCATCGATTATGGCATAGTGCGTGGCCTTTCGTTTCAGTTTTATTGCTTCCCCTGGGGATTCCGGCAGACGATCGTGTCTCAGATAGTTTTCTATAGGGTCCTTCCAACTAGGCGGTTGATCGACTGGGAGGATCTCCTTAGGCTCGTCAATGCTGGGATACGGTAGGCTTTCAATATACACTGTTCGACTGGAAGCGATTGAATCGGAACTAGCCAACTTCGAAAGGGTATCCACTCGCGCATTTTCAAAATGAGGGATCTGTTGAATATCTACTTTGCCTAACCGATCTATCGTCTCACGTAACTTACTTAGATATTTTGCCATAATTGGGTCTCTAGTCTCATAAACCCCTTTGATTTGTTTCACGATCAACTGGCTATCCATAAACACCCTGACATTTCGTGTTCCCATACTGGTGGCGATCCGGAGGCCCGTTAACAGAGCTTCATACTCGACTTGGTTGTTTGTGGCTTAAAAATCAAAATGGATGGCGTACTCTGCCTTAAAATCGTTTGGTCCTACCAATATGAGTCCAGCGCCGCTTCCTGAAGAGTTTGACGATCCATCCACGTGGAGAGTCCATTCGGGGTCTGTCTATTCTTCTCGATGGCTAGGAGGTTGCTCTTCAGGCACTGTGGGTAGAGTGCATTAAAGGATGAAATCTACTAGTGCTTGACCCTTTATAGCGGGTCATGGTTGGTTTTGGATATCAGATTTGCCTAACTCTACACTCTATTTGATGAGTCGTCTTGACGTATCCCTCTTCTAAAGGATTTGCTTCAGCGGCTGATCAGTGAGTACCACAATAGTATAGGCCTGAAAATATAGCCAAAGACGCCTTATTGAGATAACCAAAGCATAAGCTAACTTCTCGATCGGCCAGTAATTAATTTCAGAATCTTTCAATATCCTGCTGATGTAGTAGACTGGCTTCTGGGCGTTGAGCTCCTGTCTCACTATTACGGAACAGAGTGTTACTTCAGAAATGACCAAATACAGGTAAAGTTCCTCCCCAAGGACGGGCCGTGAGAGCAGCGGGGGTTGCATCAGATATTCTTTCAGTCGTTCAAAAGCTGTTTGACATTTGGACGTCCATCTGAACTGCCGAGACCTCTTCAACGCGTCAAATATGGGCTTATACTTTTCACCAACTCTGGACATGAATCGGCTTAAGGCCGCTATTCGACTAGTTAGACGTTGCACTTTCTTGAGTGTCTGGGGGGGAGTCATATCTAATATTGCTTGTATCTTTTCGGGGTTAGTCTCTATCTCTCGATCAGTGATCATGACACCCAGGAACTTCCTGGGAGCGATTCTGAATGTGCATTTTTTCAAATTTAACCGCATATTGTACCGCTCTAAAGTTTAGAAGGTCTCTTCAAGATCTGTAACGTGAACTTCTACTATAACGCTCTTTACGAGCATATCGTCGACATAAGTTTCGACGTTCCTGCCCAAATGATCTTTGAAAACCGCATTAACCAACCGTTGAAAAGTTGCCCCAACGTTCTTCAAGCCAAAAGGCATGACCCGATAGCAGTAGGTACCAAACTCGGTGATGAAGCTGGTTTTCTCTTCGTTATAGCCGAGTAGGCGTCCATAAAACTCAAAAGTTGGTGTCCCGAGGAATTGTCCACAAGCTTATCAATGTTGGGGAGCAGATAACTATCATTCGGGCACGCTTTGTTGAGGTCGATGAAGTCTACACATATCCTCTACTTGCCGTTAGCCTTTTTCACCAAGATTACGTTAGCCAGCCATTCGGGATACTTGACCTCGTGGATAAATCCTGCTGTCAACAATCTCTGAACTTCTTCCTAGATGGCGCGTTGGCGTTCAAGGGCAAATACCCTCTTCTTCTGCTTAATCGGTTTGAAATCGGGATTAACGGTCAGTTTATAGGATATGACCGACGGGTCTATGCCAGGCATGTCTTCTGGAGTCCATGCGAAGACTTTCGAATGTCGTTACAGACAGGCGACTAAGGCCTCTCATAAGGGATATGATAGGTTGGCTTCTATCTTGACCGTTTGACTGGGGTCGTTTGTTAGAAGGACTTTGGTAGTTTCTTCGACTGGCTTAGGCTTGGCTCTCAACTCGGTGTCCTCTCTGGGTTCTAGGGCATCGATTGGGAAAACTCCTTGAACGCCTTGTGCCACGAAGAGGATAAGGGATCGGTGTCGTTTCTGATGGTTGCTACCCCCAGCGGTGTTCTGAACTTCACTTTCATGTGTCTCGTACTCGGTAGCGCCTTTAGATCGTCCAGGCTGGGTCTGCCGAGTATGGCGTTATAGGGGGAGTAAAGCTTTACTACATAAAAGAGGACAAGAGCGGTCGCGTGATTAGAAGGTCTCCCTAGAGTCACAGGAAGATAAATGATACCCTAAGGATAAGTGGGTTCGTCCAAAAGACCTTGGAGGGATCCGGTGGATGGCAATAGCAGAGATGGATTGAAGCCCATTCTACAGAAGGTGTCCCAGGTTAGGAGGTCGCAGTCAGCCCCCTGATCGATAAGGACCCTTTTCACAGTATAGGAGTCTATTCTGAGGGTGATGACTATGGGGTCATTTCAGAGAGGATCTGGCCCGGTTGGAAAGTCATCATCGTCAAAACCTATGATTGGCCTTCTTCTTTTGGCGGGTGCTGTGTCGGAGATAATCGCCATAATATTTCAGAGAATTAGTTTGTTTCCCACGAACGACACCAATCTGATGGAGGTGGGTTTTGGCTCTTCAGATATCAGCTCCTTATTGACTCGAACGGTTGCCGTCGATGGTGGATACACCTACAAAAACCACCAGGGAGTGCTCCGACGGAGAGATTTTGATGCCCAAGTCAGTAAAGAGCGGTTTTCGTTTGAAAGAAACAGACTGAGAGTAGAGGGAGAGTGATTCCCTGTGATCAATGTGCCCCCTGTGTTAGGTTTAGAGAACGTACTTGATGTCGAGGGTTTTGAAATCATTTATACTTATGAGAGTTGTGCGCCGCCGAGGGACTTCCACCCTACTTTCCTTATCGATCTGATCTCGGGAATTTCGGAAGTCAATATTACGAATTGATCATGATCTTCATATATCGAGAAACCTTTCTCTTCGGGTGGGATGCTTTCCTTATCTGAAAGATCTCGGAATTGCTGTTATAAAATCAAGGGGGTTCTAACCTTCCTTTTTAATCGATAACGGTGTCGTTCCTCGTTCGGTTGCTTGACCGATAAAGGGTCTTTTGAGACTTGTTCAGTTAGAGGACTGACATTTGCTTGACTGATCGAGGTGACTATCTCTGCTTGATGAGTTACGATCGGTTAATCAGGGCGACTGATACCCTATCGTTCGGTAGACCAAGGCGGCTAAGACCCTTCGGTAGATCAATCGGGGCGACTACAGTCCTTCAATAGATTGTTGTTGTGGTTGTTAGATATTGATCAGTAGGCCCTCCTTTTTCATGGGCACTTTGGGAATTGACTCTTTCGGACTGGGCCTTGGAATACGTCCCATCAGCTCCGATTTGGACAACAAAGTGTTCAGACTTATCTCTGCAGATGGGATTGGAAAGGCAATCTCTGCAAGGGCAGAATACAACAGATTATCAGTCGATGGATGTAGAAAAATTAAGGGAAAACTCCACTGTCTCTTAGCCAGTAATAATAACAGCAGGGAGTCACGTGATATGGAGGAATTTCCCGGGTTGAGGATAGAAGAAAGTGGGCTTATGTCGATGGATAAGGAACATTTGAACTGATAGGTATTCTTATATCCCCTGTTTACTTTATTTTATAATGTCAATGAATTTTAAAATTATTACATAGGATGTGGGTGGGGTTAATAGTCCACATTGCCGACAGGTGGTACAAGAGACTATCAAATTGTATTGTCCTAATGTTATCTGCTTGATTGAGATAAAGAATAGCTCTCACCGATACCCTGGTTTTTTAAAACGGTTGGATTTTAATAAGGAGTATGTGGTTATGGTTTCGGTTTACAGGGGTGGTTTATGGCTAGTCTGGAAATCTGCTATGAGGGAGATTAAAGTGATTCTAGTTCAGATCAACTTATTCAATGTAGAGTTCGGGATAGTAGTGGTGTTTGGTTCATTATGTTTGTATATATCCAGCCCCATAGTGATAAAAAGACTGAAGCGTGGTAAGACTTGTTACATATAGCGGGTACAATTAATGGAGCATGGTTTGTATTGGGAGATTTTAATGATATTGCAAGGTTATCTGAAACAACAAATGTGGCTAGCCGGACTACAGTTAGAGCTCAACGATTTAGGGGTTGTTGGTTTCGATGCAATCTTCATGATCTTGGCACTATAGGAAGCCCTTTTACTTAGGTACGAAAAAGGGATGTGTTAGTTGTGCTAAGAGAGAGACTGGATAGAGTTTTGGATAATCTATTGAGCCGTCTTAGGTTCCCAGATGTGAGAGTGACTAATCTCCCTTGACTCCACGGTGATCATCACCGCATTCTTCTCAAAACATGTGTGAACCCCTCTCCGCCTAGAGAGAAGCGCCCATTCATTTTTGAGGCCACTTGGAACAATAACCCATAATTCTCTGAGGTTTTTTTTTATCAGCTTGGAATAATGATGATGGTTCTAGATCACTAGCCAACTCTATTCAGAATGCTACTTCAACTCTTCAAACTTGGAATAAAAAAATCTTTGGTAATATCTTTTAGAGAAAACATCGATTGAAGGCTCGACTTAGGGCTATTCAAGTCTCACCCAACTATGCTCAGTGTTCCTTTCTTCGACAGCTTAAAAACCGATTGTTAAGAGATTATCACAGAATTCTAGACATGAAAGAAATTTTTTGGCACCAAAAATCGAGACTTCAATAGTTTTGTTAGGGAGATCGGAATACTCATTTTTACTATCTCTCTACTTTAGTTTGTCATAATAAAAACAAAATTTCAAGATTGAAGGTTTAGGGGGGATGGTGTTCAAATCAGCATCAGCTTAAAGAATTAGCGACTGATTATTTTTTAGAGTTATTTGGCCACTCTACAGCTAGTGGTATCATAGGAGATTTGTTGATTGGCAGAAGGTAGTGGAGCCGAAAGATCAATCCAGTTTATCCAAAAATATTGATTTATCCAAAGTCAAATCAATAGTGTTTTCTATGAAGGGGTTGAAAGCCCCAGGACTGAATGGAATTCAGCCGTTATTTTACTATAAGTTTTGGGATGGAATATACACTAGTCTATATAACTTCATTACGGCCACCTTCTGAGATGGTTTCTTCCCACCTGATTTTTTATGGGCCTTCATTACTTTGATCCCCAAAAAAAAACCAGTCGAGTAGTTTATCCGACTTCCGACCCATTAGTCTTCTGAATACCAGTTACAAAGTCCTTGCTAAGGTTTAGGTCCATCGCCTTCGGCCAATCGTCCAGAAGGTGATAGGCCCATATCAGAGCAGTTTTCTTCCAGGACATAGTACCTTGGATAACATCATTATTACCCAGGAATTAGTACATTCTACCTATAATTCCTGAGGTAACCGATGGAAAATAATCCTAAAGATAGATCTCCACAAGGCCTATGATTGTATAAGTTAGACTTTCGTGGGCCAGACGCTCTAAGACTTCCAGATTCTAACTCAGTTAATTCGACTGATTATGTTTGCAGTCACCAATGCTCCATCTGTGTTGCTTTGGAATGGTGAGATATTACCTGATTTTGTATTTGGGAGAAGCTTGAGACGGGGAGACCCTTTATCCCCCTACTTGTTTATTTTAATTATGGAGAAACTATTTTACATGATACAGAGCAGGGTGATGCAAGGCCTCTAGACACCTATTAGGGCTTCGCAAAGGGGGCCGGTAGTGTCTCATGTTTTCTTTGCGGATGATCTTATATTGTTTGGGGATGTAAAACCAAGGGTTCTTTCCACGATTATGGGGTGTTTTCAGGAATTTGGCGATAGAAGTGAGTTGTTAGTTAATCCTAGTAAATCGAAACTCTTTATTTCTCCAAAACCCCCATTGGCCTTAAAGACTTGTCTAGCCTCTCAATGTCAGTTTCTTCTTACAGAGGATCTGGGAATTTACCTTGGAGTTCCTCTTATTCATGGGAGGGTTCGATAGACCCAATACTAGTATTTGATTGAGCGGATTCATAATAGGATAGCAGAATGGAAGGCAAAGACTTTGAGTTTAGCGGGGTATCGGACTTTTATTTTGGCAACCACCTCCGCTACCCCAGCATATGTTATGTAGACAGGCTGGTTATCTGAGCAGTTACATAGTCAGTTGGACAAAATTCAAAGGTAATTTCTTCGGGGTGACATAGAGGAAGCACAAAGACACCATTTGGTCAATTGGAGAAAAGTGTGTCCTCTGAGGGATTTTGGTGGTTTAGGTCTCCGGACCTCTCGAGAGATGAACACGGCCCTTTTGGCAAAACTTGGATAGAAGAACATAGCTGGAGATTAGGCTCTTTGGTGTAAAATCCTTAAGAATAAATACATTAGGCAAGGATCTTTTCTCAATAGTAGTAAACCTTCAAAGTGTTCTCCTCTCTGGCACAGTCTTTTAAAAGTCCAAGATTTACTGAAAATCAGGATCTGTTGGAAAATCGATAATGGTTTGGATATCCAGTTTTAGGAAGACACTCGGGTGGGATGAACTCTGCTAATTCAAAGATTGCAAAGCGAAGCGATAGTGAATACTATGCCCTTGTTGGTGAGCCGATTCATTATACCTGATCGGAGATGGGATATTGATGGCCTTATGACTGTTTTACTTGAAGCTATGGTGGATGAGATAAGAGCGGTGCTGATTCCACGAGATTCAACCAATTGGGATTATGTCTGTTAGGCAGGTGAATCTTCAGGAGATTTTTCTGTTCGATCAATATATTTCATATCCCATCATAATGATGTATTGGTCAACTATTCAACTCCCACTGAATCTTGGGGATGGATTTGGCGGTTAAGATGTCACGAGCGGGTTAAATTTTTAGTGTGGCTCTTATTACACGATAACGTGATGACAAATAGTAATCGTTTTCGTCGAGGGATGATGAGGGATCCCATTTGCCCTTTATGTAGAGAGCTGGGGATATGGAGAAAACTATTTTCCACTTTTTCCATGAATGCTCAGTGGTTTGCAAGGTTTGGAACTAAATCCTAAAGTCCTCCTTTTTATCAAAGTTGATGTTCTCCTAGATTTCGATTAAAGTATGGCTTCTTTATAATTGTAAATCTCATGCCTTACTTGGGGGTCACCTGTGGTCCTTGATCTTCATTTATACCCTTTGGACTATCTGGAAGGAGCGTTGTGTCATGGTTTTTGAGGACAGAGTCTTCTCCCCAGAAGGTGTGGTGGTTAGCTCTACTTGTTATACCCGGGATGGTTGGATCACATTGGCAAAGAAACCTTCCCAGTTTCCCCATCTTGGCCATTGGATTACTTGGTCTCCTCCTCCCATGGGTGTCTATAAATTGAATACTGATGGTTTAGTCTATAAGAGTCCAAACTTAGCAGGAATGGGTGGCTTAATCAGAGATGAGTTTGGGTTATGGATCAAGAGATTCATTAGAAATTTGGGAGTTACAGATCCATTCATGGCTGAGTTATGAGGTGTTCAAGAAGGCCTGCTTCTCTTAAATAGGTCTAATCTTTCCCCAATGATTGTGGAATTTGATTCAGAAGAGTTGGTAAAGTTTCTTACTTTGGGAGCTGAGTCGCGTCACCCTGCCTACCACATCATAGTTGAATGTCATCGGCTAATGAGGACGGTCATGATCCAAACAGTGTCTTTTATTCCGCACAAAGGCAACAGATATGCTGATATATTAACTCGACTTGGGCACTCGATGCCTCATGGTACTCATGATTTGTTATCCCCTCCTAGGGAGATTTATAGAGCCTTTTTAAGTGATATTCAAGGCTTAGATTCCTTTAGGGGTTAACTTTCCCGTTACTCATGTATAAAAAAAAAAGAGTTTTAAATAGAGAGTATAAAAATAAATTTAGTATTTATAATTTTAAAAAAGAATCACCATATTCTAAAACCTACCAATTTTATGGAATCGAAAAATTAGATTTGGAGAGTTTCTTTTCTTCCTCTCTAATTAATTATTTTACCAAATATAAATGGATTTTTTTAAAAACTCTTCATTTTACTAAAAAATAAAAACAAAATAAAAAATCATATTTGATTAGATGAGACAAAAAATATAATAAAAAAAATATAAATTTACTATTTTATCTTTTTACCTTTCACTAAAATTTTAGATAGAGAATATAAAAATAAATTTATTATTTATAATTTTTTTTAAAAAAATCACCCCTCCAAAATTTATTAATTTGATAAAATTAAAAAATTAAATTTAAAAGATTTCTATAAAACTCTTATTCTTTCTCACCTTCGATTAATTATTTTATTAAATATAGATAAATTTTTTAAAAATCCTTCCGTTCTTCCGTTTTCTCGTCGAAACCCTCCAAGTTATAATTATTGATTACAGCGATTGAGTGGGAGGCAAGCAGATTCACTCTCCGACTCCGACTCCGACTCCGACTGACTTCGACAAACACAAATGGTATTGTAGTGGGGGGAGGAAGAGCAGAACGCCTCCGCGATGTCGGCAGCATCAAGAGGAGGAAGAAGGGGCCTCCTCCTTTTCTGCTACCAACACCGATCTCTGTCACCGTCATTACTCAACCCCGCTTTCAGCCGCCTCCGACGTTTTAGCTCTGAACCTCGGCTTGCGGACCATCATGATGGTGATGATATAAAAACAACAAGAAGAATCATCGAAGGAAAGCCCGGAGTGATGGGCCCCAATTCGAAGAGGACAGGGCTGATAGCCGTCAAGTGTGGCATGACGGCCCTCTGGGACAAATGGGGAGCTAGGGTTCCCGTCTCTGTCCTCTGGGTCGATGACAACATCGTCACTCAGGTTAAGACGTTGGACACCGACTGCACCACTGCCCTCCAGGTTTTCATCTCCTTCCATCATTTTTTTTTCTATTCATTTTATTGACAGTAAGTTGGTATTCATTTTATTGACGGCACGTTTGGATGGTACGTTTGAACGGAAGGATTTAGAGAAAAATGAAACGTTTGGAAATTAGGAAATTTTATGTAAAAAGTAAAGAAAAGAAATAAAATGTTTTTTAATATAAATTTAAAAAAAAATAGAAAAAAAAATTATCTTATAAATATATCAATTTTTTTTTAAATTACAAAGAAATTTTTTTATTTTTAATAAATTTTATTTTTTTCTTTTCATCCATAAAATTATTATAATTTTTTTTTTCATCGTGAACCTTTTCATTCCTTTTCAAAACTTCGAAACATTCTAAAACTCCAAAACATACGATCATTTTTTACGAAATTAAATGAGGGATGGTTTTTTAATTAGATTGGTTGCGGACAAAAGAAGGCAAAGCACTTGAGGAAGCCAGAAATGGGACATTTTAGAGCACAGGATGTTCCCCTCGAGGAAATTGAAAGAGTTCCCCGTCACCGAGGACGCCCTTCTCCCTCTTGGTGCCTCCATTTCCGTCCGCCATTTTGTTCCTGGCCAGTATGTTGATGTCACTGGCGTCAACCGTGGCAAAGGTTTTCAGGTTATTCTCCTCTTTTCCCCACTTTGATAACAACACCACTTTGCCTCTGCAACGCAATATATATATATTTATATATGTATGCATATGTATATAGTCGCAACCGTGGAGTTGCTCCTTTGACCTCATGGTAACAGATTTGAGGCGTAGAAATAATGTCCTTGCAGTTTGCAAAGAGAAGGCTACGTACAACCCTCCCCTTACCCCCCGCATTAAGTCGGGTATCACTTCATGCACCGCATAAGCACTTTTATATGTATGCATATGTATATTGGATACAACCTAAATGATCTTAGAATAATTTACAAAGAGCTTCTTTGATTTTCTGATAAACCTCTCTTTGCTAATTCTCTCTTAAAGTCTATGGTTTTGTTCAATGGTCTTGATGTGTGGCATACAAGTGAATTGTACCCATGTTCTGCTTAAAGACCTTTCCATGTTTGACCCAGCACTGGCATTTAACTTATCAATGTTTGTATCCAACACATTCGTCATTAACCTCACCTGTTTTAATCCTTTCTTCTCTTTATTACTATTAATTGTTCAGGGAGGAATGAAAAGATGGGGTTTTTCCGGTATGCCAGCATCTCATGGTGCATCATTGTCGCATAGAAGTATTGGTTCTACCGGTCAAAGAGATGCCCCTGGAAAGGTGTGTTCTATTTCTTATTTTTTGGAAGGCTCTTAATAACCTTCAAATATATGTTGCTATACCTGTAATTGACTTTCATTTCATTTATCATTTGTTTACCCAATGTGTTTTGTGTGTGCATGTTTGTGTTTTTCAATTTTTTTTTTATTATTATATTTGTGTGCTTGGGCGCTTTTCCTCTCTTCAGGGGGTGCAAACTGGAGTGCTTTTTTTCCTGTCCTTTTGCCTATTTTATTGCCTACTTGTACAATTTATTGGTCCCATCCACTAGTGAGCAGCTTCAATTTTTGCTGCCTACTAATTTTGTTCTTCCTTTTATAGGACCATAACCTTGAAAGTTTTGATGCTATCTTGGATCTTATGCCAAATGCCATGTCTTTAGGTCTATCTTCTGGCATTTGAATCCTATTAGTTCCTTGAAATTGGAGATTCTGCAAGAACGATCCTTGATTTGATCACATGTCCTTGTTTGTAATACTACTGTTTCTGCTTCACAGTTAGTCCACAATATCATCCTCTCATAGGTCTGGTAGATGGTATATGTAGTTACTAATAGAAAGAATGATTGCTCAAATTCTGTAACAAAATGTTTGATAAAGCTATTTGTTTCTGGGGGTTTGTGTTGTATTTGGAGATCCTTGGACATGAATGACTTCAATATTATAGGTTGATGTCATAATTCTTAGTTTACCCATTTATGGGTCTTGATTAAACTATGTTGGCTTTCCCTTTTCTTTCTAATAAAATTCTTTTCGAGTGAAGTATTGAAGTGTTGGGAAGATGAAAGAAGCTGGCAATAACTAAAGATGCATCTCCAAAAATGTTTACAGTTAAATAGTGATTTTAATGAGGGGGCTGTGTGCCCTTACATTTTTTTTCTGGAATCCCGTTTTCATTCCTAGGTTGGTCATGCCTGTTAATTGAGATTGGAAATGGTTGTGAATATTTTTGGGGAGACACATGGCTTGTGTACATAGGAATTATAAAGAAATAGTCCTAACAATTAAAGCTTAAGGCTAGTAACAGAGGAATTTAGGAATAAACTTTGCCGGGCAAAAGGAGTTAGTCAACTTAGAGTAGTCGGTTGCTTGGATTTATTAAAGGATTTAGAAACCCTATTTTGCACCCAGACTTTGATATTTTGAAATAGAAATTACTTCCTCAAAGGTGAGGGATTTTCCCTCCCCCTATGTGATTCTTTTCTATTTGTCGCTTCTCTTCTTCTTCCTTTCTCCTCTTCTCAGTCTCATCATCTCTCACTGCTCCTTGCACTCTCTTCCTGTCAGTGGCTTTGCAATGAACTCTCTCAACTCTCTTTCTTCCTACTGGCTCCAGACCATTTGGGTTTACTGAGTTAAGTGAAGAAAGGTCGACACTCCACATCTCTTCTGATTCAGTGGTCTCGGATTGAACCAACTCAACTCAGCTTGACCCCACTAGCATGTTTAGCCATAAAGCAAGTTGGTAATAAGAGATATATTGTGACATACAATATCTATATCATTTAAAAGAATTTAAAACATTTTTCACTTTAAAAAGATTTAATTTTTTATATTTTATATTTTGTATTGAATATTATATTTTTATGTTTATTTCACAACAACTTTATTTCAAATGCTATGATTTAATTTCTTAGGAAAACAAAAAAGTATTTTTCACTTCAATTAGCTCATGTCAATTAAATTTGTCAAAATAATGGGTACACACACACACACACACACACACACGCATATATCTATTATGAGATACTATTATTTTTTCCATTGCATCTTCAACAACAATAAAAGATAGTTTTTTCTGTTAATAAATTGTGTCTTATGGTATTGGTTTTTGTTGGCCGACCCTAAATTTTTGGGATAGAATGCCTAAATTGTTGTTGTATGGTATTGGTACTTTTTTCAAAACTATGCTATTGTATTAATGCTTAACATTCTATTTGACCAATTCTCTATATGATTATGATTTTTTTTTTTTTTGTTGCTTCTAATCATTTAGTAAATAATGGCCAATTTTTTGTCAAAGTAATTTTTACATACTAATTAGCATGATCCAACATGAGTTCTGATGACTTGTTTATTAAATGGTGGGTTTACTTGTTTATAAGTTGATTGAATTAAGGTCAACTATATCTGGCACAATTAGATAATAAAGTCGGGTTTCGGTTAGGCATGTGTCTTGTATATGTTTATCAACACAAAGATGGCAATTGACACAACCCATTGACAGTCCTATTTGCAGATGCATATCTTTCTTAAAGAGTTTGTAGTTTCATTTGATTCCTTTGGATATTATTGAAACCAGCTTTATGTGCCAGTACAAGAAGGAAAATTAACAAGGAATTTTAGCTGGTGTTATCAATAACCATAAATACTTTTTCTTCTTTTGCCATGCCACCCTCTCAATCGGCCAAGGGATCAAAAAGATCAAGTGGTCTAACCATCCAGCGACTTTATATACACTGCTTCAAACCCAGGGACCACTTAGTTACTCATTATGGCGGTAACAACAAGACAACAAAATCTAGTAGGAATCATCTTCCCAAGCAAATCTTGTATTCATGTGCTTATGTTCATCTTAATTTAAGAGTTCTACTCCTGCCCAAGATGAGTTTCAAATAAGTTTAGCCAAATGGGCTGTTAATGGCTATTCGTAAATGTTATTTTCCTTGAGTGGAGCTATTAGGAATTGATTTTCGTATGGGGATGACTCCATACTGGAATGTTTCATTTCCATTTCATACTATTTTGTTCCTTCTTATTTTCTTTCTGGAAACCCCAAGTGCTCCAGGAATAATTTGAAACTTGTTGTCTTGATACCTACCCATTTTTTGCTTGCCCAGATGTGTAAATAATCAAGCTTAGTCTAGAATCCCAATTGTAGTATATCATTATTGAGGGTAACCTCTATTAATGTCACCTTTAAAATTAGCTAGATGGGGAGAAAGATTGCTTTACAGTACTTGTTGGCCAGGAGGAAAGTGGTTTGAGAAACAGTGTTTCTTTGGAAACCACATCCTGGCCCAGTTTGATATGCTTACGTATATGTGGTACTTTAGTTAATCATTGGTCGGGGAATCTTTTCGCAACAAGCAGATATATATGATCTGGCAGACTGAACTTCCTATAATGTGATTATAACGTTCACTTGTTGCTTGTTAGGTGTTCAAAGGAAAAAAGATGCCTGGGCGAATGGGTGGAAAGCAGCAAACAGTTAAGAATGTCTGGATTTACAAAATAGACCCTAAGAAGAACTTGATGTGGGTGAGAGGCCAGGTAAATCTCGTTTTCTTGCCTTCTTCTTTTCCTCGTATGGTCATAATTCTCAAAGCTTTGTATGTTCTCATATTCGTTCTAATTAAGTCAGCGGAGCCCAGCCCCAGATATTTCTCTTTACAAAAATTTTGGAGATATTAAGCTTGAAAATAAATGAGGCAGAATCTAGTCCATGCGTGTCCCTGAAATTTGGTTGTGACACTGATCTTGTCCATGGTTACAGGTCCCTGGTGCCGAAGGGAACTTTGTTTTCATAAAAGACGCTGTTTACAAGAAACCACGTACTTCATTGCTTCCATTTCCTACTTATTTTGCTCCGTCAGATGAGGTAACTGAAGATCTTGAACCTTTAGTTGCTGATCTTGGGGAAATAGATCCATTCATGTCAGCTGATTATTTTGTGGCCAAGTAAACTTTAACATTTGGTCTGCTTTTAGCTTGCAAATAATTTATGGTCAATGCAGATGGGATGTTTTGCTTTGGATTTTACCCAGAGAATTGTCAATTTGAAGAGTGTGATGGAGGGATTGTAATTCTAGCGCTGAGTTATTTTGGCCATTTTGCTAGATAGGCTATATTGTTAAAAGTTGCCTTCCAGATTGAATAAAGAAGAAAAACCTGGAATTTTGGGTCTGGTTTTAATTTTTGGGGGAAAAAAATAAATGTAGAAGACAGGACGTTTTTTTTCCCATAACCTTTTACTGTCATGATATTTTTCCCTTGAATGATGGGAGTTATTTCGTTTGTTTGTTGACTTTCGATTGGTGGGAGCTCTGAGCGGGCTTGTTGGGATGTTTCAAATTGTGTTGTCGAAGTAGAGTGACAAAATGTGGGGGGCTGGAGCACTTTGATTCGTTGGAGAGCTAATGGTGTTCCTTTTCAATTCACAGGTCATTCAATAGGGAATTTGGTGTCTTTCTTGTTAAGCTCCTCATATATGGGAAGGGGGAGAGGCTGATGTGGTTTTACATGAAGCAGATTCAGAGAAATTCTTTTTGAGGAAAATAATACTAATGATTTTTTTTTTTTTAAGTTATATTAAATTTGGATTTCAGATTATATGATTTTTTTTTTAATTCTATGAGATTCGAATTTTAAATCATAGATTGAGGTGGGGAGTTATAATCAATATACCATCCCCGCTGGGAGAATGAATTTATTTATATAGGAAGACAATATATTGAAGTACAACGGACATAGCACAACGATTGGAGGAGGAGCAATTGTTGAGTTTGTCTGTTGGCATTGGTATCATTTTGCTGATGCCAGGGAGCTATTACACTAGATGTGCATTATTAGTTTGTATTTTCATGTTGAGGTATTTTTGGGAGATGATACAAATTATTTGGAATTTGAATTTAAAATAATGAGATAATTTTCGTTATCCCTCAACTACCCAGAACTCTCCTTAATAATCTCTCACGTAAGGGATACTTAATTTTTTTGAAAAATAATCAATGTGAATGCAAGTTCACTTTATGAGGGACAGGAACAATAATTGAGATTAATTTTTCTTATGTGAAATACAAGTGAGGATATTGAGAAAATTTCTAAATTTTCTCTAACCGTTTGCGATTCATCAGATTGTAAATTGAGATGACGTGATATTATGGTAGTAGTTCAATTTCGTAATCACCATCCTGATCATACATTTTGTTTGAGAATTCACAGTCAGATTTTTGAAAACCTATACATTGAGTTATTTATCCCGAAATTTCAATCTATTTATTTCGTAATTTTCATATTTTCGCATATTGAGAATAAATCTACTATTGGTATCAGAGTATATTTAAATTTATTTAAAAAATTTTCAGAATTTTTTGTGATGAAAAATGTGTAAGGTAAAAAATTTAGACTCTAAATCACAAATAAGTTTCGTGAATCCGATCACACCATGACATTATCGACAACCATGGAACATGAATATGTTTTTTATTTAATTTTTGAAACATGTTTGGACCATTAAATGTCCGATCAAAATTTTCAATCGTGAATAGTTTCCGTGATCTTAGAACCTTAGATCTATCGAGTTTAAAAACAAACCGATAAGTAAAAATGGTTTATAAATATTTATTATGTTCTAATCTACAATTTTGGTATATTAATTGTATGATTTGGTTGCTGGAATGTGAATTTCTCCATTGACCACGAAAGGCCACGATGAGAAAGTTTAAATCATCAAATTTAGAGCTTAAATCTTCCAATAAATTGTATTTAGGATATTTTTGGAAGTTGAATTACAATTTCTAGGTGAAATCGACATTAAAATCTGGCTAAAAATGGGTTTTTTGATAGTCGGGTCACATGACGCGCTGCTCGTCTAATGCGTGCAGAAACTTGTTGTTGGCACGTGCAGGCATGTGGCAGTGCCGCCGAGGCATGTGGCAGCCCATGAGGCCTCTAGCAGTGTGTCAAGTCGTTTCAAATTAAATTTTTCCATTTTTCTGAGGGTTCCAAATCAATAATTGTGAATTTTTGTGTACTAAATTCAAGTACGGATAGTAAGATGTAATCCTGAGTTGTGATAAATGAATCCGTTGATCCATTCATTCACTTTGGAATTCAAATTCGAGTTATTTCGTGTTTGTTAATTCTAAGGGTGCACAAAATATGAGAATAATTATTAATAAGTCACTAACGTCTCTTTTTTTTATACACCAGAAACTATGGTTGATTCAAAAACTATCGTTTTGTATCTTTATAAGAGGGATAAATTGAATGGTGACAACTATAATATTGGGCACTAGAAAATTCAATTTGTTCTCAAGAGGCAGTATCTTTATGAGATTCTGAGATACGATATGATGACCCCGGGGAGGGTACCACACCTCAGAGTAGACGGAATTAGGAGACCCATCGTGTGTGGAAGAAGAAGGATAGCCACACTAGGGCAATTCTAATTAGTAGCATACACGATGACATGATCTCAAGTTATGAGTAGTATCTTACCGTTATGTCGGTTTGGCTAGTCCTAAAAGAGCATTATGGTGCTCTTTCAACTCCTAAGGTGAGGATATTGATTTATAAATTTATCACTTATAAGAAAATGGTTGATCATACGATGAAGCAATATTTGATGTAAATATCGAGTATGATTGTCGGGTTAAGGAACGCGGGGAGTTTCAGGTACTGAGTGTAATCTAATCATTACTTGCTTCATAGGAGACCATAAAGACCTGTCTCACACACAACAAGAGTATTCGTATGTTCGCTGATGTGAGTAGACATTGTGAGCTTGAGAAAGAGTGCTTGGAGGCGAATAGGCCACACTTAGGCATGCTTATCTAGCGGAGTCAAGCAATAGCTCCTGTGGCACAAAATGCAAATGGAAGAAGTATTAGAAGAAGACTCAAGGTTCAGGCAAGAAAAAGTCATCCAAGAAATCTGACAGCATAGTACAAAAGCACAAGAAGAGGGAGGTGGACAAGGCCAAAGTGAAGTGTTACATATGTGGCAGTTTTTGTCACTTCGCTCATAAGTGCGATGAGCGGGAGATATGTTCTTCTTCTTTACATAGTTTGAGCTTTGTCTCATCTACTATGATACTCACTAACTCCTCTTCTTTGTAGATTATAAATTCAAGAGCTACCAATCATATAGCTCAAGACAGAAGCATGTACGTGGAGTTTCGCTGGATGAGTGCTTAGGCTATGAGGATTTACGTGGGGAACAAAGCATTTGTTATTATCAAAGGAATTGATGCTTGCAAGCTAGAGCTACAAAGTGACCAGACTCTATATCTACATGATATACTTTATGCTCCGAATATTTGACAAAATTTGATTTCTATATTTTGCTTAAATCACCTAGGATATGTTTTGTCTTTTGGAAACTCTATTGTTTCTATTAGTTACAATAGTTATTTCATTTGTTTTGATTTTATTCATGATAGATTGTATGCATTGGATGTTATTTCTTTTAATGATAATTCTTGTTATTCTTCTATTGCCTTCACATTTGATTGCGTTGATAAAGATATGAATATATGATATAGTAAATTTGGACACATAGGCAAGAGATGATGAATTGGTTATCAGTGAGTGGTTTGTTGGCTCCGCTAACCAAGGTCAAATTCTTTGTATGTGAGTTTTGCTTAGCTGGCAAAATTACAAGAAAACCATTTAGAAAGCCAATGAGAGTTAAGATTTCATTACAGTTGATCCACTCTGATTTTTTTGGTCATATGAATGTGAGAGTTTGAAATAGAGTTGTGTACTTTATTACATTCATAGATGATTGCATTTATTTTAATTACGTTTATTTGATTTTGCACAAGTCTAAGGCAATGGGATGCTTCAGGAGGTTTATTAGCGAGGTTGAGAATCAACAATATTTAAGAGTGAAAAATTTTAGAACTAATCGGGGACACGAATATTTGTCAGAACAATTTAAAGAACTTTGTTTCGAGATACGAGGCAGCTGACTATTTCTATTACTTATCAGCAGAATGAAATAGCGGAGAGAAGGAATATGACTTTGTTGAAGATGGTAAGATCTATGATGGCGAAGGTCAATTTGCTCATCTCCCATTGGAGAGACGCTTTTATTGACTGCTGCTTACGTCCTCAACCGTGTTCCATCAATCTCTGTAGTTAGTACCCCATATGAGCATTGAATAGGAAGACAGCCTAACATTAACCACTTGAGCCTATGAGGATGTACTGTATATGTTCACGATTCCTCACATCCACACAACAATTTAGGTCTATGAAAAAAGAAGTGTATTTTTATAAAATATTCAGAACACTCCAAGGGACATGCGTTCTGAGGTGAACATACGAACAACACTGTTGCTGAGATTGAGTCTTGTGATATAACATTTCTTAAAAATGATTTCTCTAAAAGAGGTGAAATCTATCGAAACTTTACAATGAGCCTAGTAGCTCAACTGAGCGGGCTACCGAGATCTAAAAACCCATTATGGATCTTGATCCTAGTGGGAGTAATCCATCTAGAGGTGAAGAGGTTTCCCTTTCTTGCAATCAAGAACACGTACCTAAACATCTCTTCCTGATTGAGGCTAAGACTCTCATTGTAACTTTTAAGGATGATGAGGAGCCCAAAACGGTCCAGGAGGCTCTCGAGGGTTCTACGAAGAACCATTGTAACTCCTAGTTGATTTACTTAAGAGTAGAAAGGCTATTGGAAATAAGTAGGTTTTCAAGATCAAGAGAAAGGCTAATGGAAACAAGTAGGTTTTCTAGATCAAGAGAAAGGCTATTGGAAACAGTCTGGTAGCTAAGGGTCACTCAGACTAAGGGCGTAGACTATCAGGAGACTTTCTCCCTAGTAGTCAAATTTATCTCGATCCGTTTACTTTTGGCAATAGTTGCGGACATGGATTTGGAGTTATATCAGATGGATGTTAAGACTGTCTTCCTAAATGGAAGTTTAGATGAGGAGATCTATATGGAGTAACCATCTAGTTTTGTTCCTATAGATCAGGAGTATAAGTTTTGTTAACTTCGGAAGTCGATTTGTGGTCTTAAACAATTATCCAGGCAGTGGTACCTAAGATTTCACGAGAAGAAAATATCTTATGGTTTTGTGATGACCGAGGAGGATCATTACATCTATCTGATACATTCTACGAACTCTTTTGTGATCATGTCTTTATATGTGGATAATATTCTGTTGGTAGAGAACAATAGAGAATATCTAACAACCATTAAAATATGGTTATAATCGAGTTTTGATATAAAAGATATGGGTGAGTCTCGGTTCATTCTTGGAGTTAGGATCCAGAGAGATCGCTTGAGATGGATTTTGACTTTTTTACAAAAATCCTATATCAGGAAAATTCTTGAACGTTTTGGAATGAGCGATTGCAACCTATAGATACTCTTATCGCTAAAGCTAAAGGTCTGAATCTTGACATGTGTCTTAAAACTTAGGAAGAAATAAGGGAGATCAGTAAAATTCCTTATACCAGTGCAGTAGGCAGTCTGATGTACACAATATTGTGTACATGACCAAACATTTATTCTGCAGTCAATCTGGTGAGTAACTATCAATCGAATCCTGGAAGGCGTCACTGGAGAATAGTAAAAAGGATTCTAAGATAACTCAAGGGAACTGCGGACCTATCCTTATGTTACAAAAGAGGTGATTTGCGTCTCGTTGAGTATTCAAACGCCGACTAGGATGGCGATCTAGATGGATGCAAATCAATATCAAGTTTTGCTATCATTCTCAATAATGGTGTCATTTCATGAAGTAGTAAAAAGTAAACATGTATATCTCTATCTACGATGGAGGCTGAATTTGTGGCATGCTCAGTGTCAATTTAGGAGAGTGTTTGGCTTTAAAAATTTCTGGATAATTTAGGAGTTGTGACAAATAGTGAGAGGTCAGTGATGATTTATTGTGATAATCAGACCACCATTACCTATACTTAAGACCTTAAGTATCACAGCAGAACCAAACACATTGATATCATATACCATTTTGTGAGACCTCATTGAGTTAGCTGCACCAAATTTGAATCAACAACCCTCATGTATCGAGTACCCAGCTCTTGAGTTAGTATTTGAACTCAGATCTGGTTTAATTCACTTAGTTCCTATTTTTTGTGGTCTTCCAAGTGAGGATTCGCACAAACATCTGAAGGAATTTCATGTTGTCTACTCAAGCATGAAACCCCAATGTGTAACTGAGGAATAAATAAAATTAAGAGTCTTTCCTTCTTCTCTAAATGATAAAACAAAAGATTGGTTGTAATATCTATTCTCTGGTTCGATAAACACATGAAATGGAATGCAGAGACTATTTTTAGAGAAATTTTTTCTTACATCTATGGCTACCAACATCAAAAAAGAAATATGTGGAATTAGACAAATTAGTGGAGAGATATTATATGAATATTGGGAGAGATTCAAACAACTTTGTGCTAGCTACCCACATCATCAAATACCAAATCAGCTCCTAATTCAATATTTTTACAAAAAACTTTTACCCATGAATAGAAGTATGATTGATGCAGCCAGTGGTGGAGCAATAAAACACCTCAAGAAACTAGATAGTTAATTTAAATATGGTAGAAAATTCTCAAAAATTTGGGATGAGGATGAATGGAGCTATTAAACAAGTTAATGAGGTAAGTCCATCGAATCTTGAAAATTAAAATTTTGAACTAACTGCTTTGGTTCATCAATTAGCTGTAGGACAATCGCAAGTAATTAAGGTTTGTGGCATATGTTCAAATTCTGGATATCTTACAGATATGTGTCCAGCATTATAAGAAGACTCTATTCAAAAAGTAAATGCCTTAGGTGGATTTTTTGATCAATCTCAACATACGTATGTTCCTTACTCCAGCCATTACAATCTTAGATGGAAGGATCATCCAAATTTGAGCTATGGAATTCAAGGAGGATAGCCAAGATATCCACCCTAATTTTTTCATAGACCACCACCAATATTTGCACAATCCTCAAATTCAGGTATATTTTTAGAAGATATAGTAAAGGTTCTTGCTACTAACAATTAACAATTTCAACAGGAAACCAGAGTTAGCATTCAGAGTTTGGAGAATCAGATTTCCCAACTAAAAAGCTAGGTTAGCAGGTTGGAAGCATAAAATTTTAAAAATTTGTCCTCTCAAACGGTGGTAAATTCCAAAGAGAACGTCAACACAATAATGTTGTAAAGTGAGAAGGAACTTCATTCAAGCTCTACTCAATCTAAGAAAGTGGATGAAATGAAGGATGTAGAGAAGAAAGATGAAGGCGTACATGATAATCCAATCAAGGTAATATCCAAATCCTCTTTACCTAACATTTCTAATGCAATTATGCTATCTTTTTTTAGTGATTGCCAACAAGAAAGAATACAAGAAGGAAGTTTGGAAAACCTCTAGGAAGGAATTGAGTACAAATGAAAGGAAGTTAAGAAGTGATGAGATGGATGAGAATGCGTTTAAAGTCATTAAAAGAACAGTACCAGAAAAATGCATAGATTTAGATATGTTCACTCTACCTTCTGTTATTGGTAAGAAAAAAATTGAGTATGCCATACTAGACTTAGGAGCACTTATCAATATCATGCTACACTCAATTTATAGTGCTTTAAATTTGGATCCCTAAAAAGAAACTTGAGTTGTTATTCAGTTAGCTGACCATTTTTATGTTTTCCCGGAGGGATTTATTGAAGATGTTTTGGTGCACGTTAATGAATTAATATTTCTAGTAGATTTTTACATATTAAAAATGGAATGAGATACTATCACAGATTCAACTTCACTTCTATTAGGAAGACCATTCATGGAAACAACCAATACAAAAATAGATGTAGATAAAGGTACTCTGTCCGTCAAGTTCGATGGTGAGATTGTTAAATTTATTATCTTTGATACTATGAAGTATCTAAATAAGTGTTTGTTAATTTGTTCTACTGATATTGTTGATTCAATTGTGTAGGAATTTTGTGAAGAAAAATGTAATATTAATTTTAAATTGAATGTACAATTAGATATGAAGGGCAAATTATATGAGACTTCTAGGTTAAAGTTGAATCCTCCTTGAAGAGAAACAAATAAAAAATGTCAAGCATAACGATGTTAAACAATTGCACTGATCGGAAGATAACCCAAAATTTTTCTAAAAGTTTGATTAATTTGATAGTTGATTTATTGTTTAATTTAGGAATGTTTGATTAGTGTCATTAGCCTTTTCTTTTAGTTTTTATAGGTGTCCAAATAGAGAGATAGAAAAGATGCACCAACCAAGGTTCAAGATATGTGACAGAGAAAATTTCAAAAGTTGGGTAGAAGCACCCAAGGCAATAAGACATGATCATGTGGTAGTTTGAAGATAAATTTCAAAAGTTCGGCAGAAGCACTCAAGGAGATAAGGCATGATCATACGACTGCTTAAAGAAAGATGTTCAAAATTAGCAGAAGCACTCAAGGGAATATGCGTGATCACATGGCTATCACCTTAGAGGAGTTCCCTTTCTTCTCTCTTTTTATCATCATATTTTTATATATTGAGTATATATTGAATTAGGATGATTTTATGAGACTTACTATTAGTTTTAGAATTGTGCTAATTTTATTTTATTTTATTGGTATTAGTTGCTTTCCTTTTCTTTCCTATCCTTTGCATATATTGGGGACAATGTACGATTTGGGTGTGGAGGAGTTGAGAATATTTCATTAAAAAAAAAGAGTTTTGGTCTCAAGTTAACAAGATGTACTTAAGATTTATTACTCATTGCGTATACTTGATTTGGACTAGATTGTATGATAGATAATTGATATTAGTGGTTATTGTGGTACATGATTAACTATTCTTTTTTTAATGGTTGAATTGAGAGATAGAATGATATGATTTGACACAAAACCTATCCAAAGTGAGGATTGGGTCATATAGACTTTTGCACTCTCTCTTTTTTTTTTATGAGTGTATGTCACCCTTAGAGTGGTTATTCTAGAACTTATTTTGTTATGTATGTCAAGACTTATTTTCATGCATTGAAATGATTGAGACACTTAGGTTTACCCCCTTTTAGATTTCGAAAAAATTACCTTCCTGTGCACACTATTCCCTCTAGTGAACCTATTTGAGTATATACTCCTTTCCTTTATTTATAACCTCATAAATTGAAACATGACTTTCCTTTTTTTACACTTCCCTTTTTTTGGCCCTTATATCAAAGAAACATGTGATTGGAACATGAATTGAGTAGTTATTTGTAAAAGGAAAATAGGGTAATTTTTATTTTGAGATTGTCTTTAGGGATTGAATCATATGATTGGAATTGGTTTATGTGATAAAATGATAAAATGTGCACCATATTCTCATTCATCATTGAGCTTGTTTTATTTCCAAAAAAAAGCAAAAAAAAAAAAAAAAAAGCAAAGCAAACAAAAAAAGAAAAAGAAAAAATTCTTAGAAATTGTGATCGAGAAATTGAAAAAGAAAAAGATTCCCCAAAACATTGTGATCGAAAAAAGGGGATAAAAAAAGGAGAGAGGGGATTACTTTTTGGTTAAAATTGTATTTCATGTTATGGGATATGTTTAATATTGGGAAATAGGTTTTGTGTTTCTTGGCATACTTCTTTTGGTATATACATTATACACCACATTTATTCTCTTATTCTATCTTATCCTTAATCACGTTATAACCAAATAAAAAACCTTTTAATTGATGTATGAAACTCATATGCTTGAGTAGTGGAGATGTGATATATTAGCAAGCATATAAAAATATCATTTCATTGAGTTGACTTAAGTGTTAACTCCCAGAAGGCAGACACGTTCTATTCTATCGTTTGATTCCTAATAAACGTAATGTGTCGTCAATAAGAGATATGACTCTCAAAAGATCAGGTACAACCCATTCTATCATTTGATTCCTAATGAATTTAGTGTGTCATCAATAAAGGATATGACTCCTAAAAGGGTACGCACAATCCATCATATCGTTTGCTTCTAATGAATGAAATTTATTGTCAATAAGGGGTATGACTCCCAGAAGAGTAGAAACGGCACGTTCTATCATATGGTTTCCTAACAAATAAAGTGCATGGACCAGTCCTTTAGTCGAATGATCTCATATGAATATACATGACATGTTCCTTAACTGGGTCTCTCAAACGAATCCTACCAGCCAAACAAACAAAAACACACAGATGCTATCACATCTCATCAGACAATTAGGGAAATATCTCCTGATGGTAGCATATATTCTCATCAAATAAAATGCAATGGCATGTGAAGTTCTCTATTAAAAGTCCGACAATATAAAATTGCATAGAATCAAGGAGAAACAGAGGGGAGTGCAAGAACCTCTCGAGGAGGGTTGCAGCCACTCCTATGATTTGCTGGGGTACATCAGCAAGGCAAACGGGGGCCAGGTCCTAGCCTAATGGTCCTTGGCTGATAGCTCCTTTGCCACACATCAAAGCCTCACTCAAGCCTACTTGATAGATAACCTCTTTGGCAACCCTCAACCTTTCGGTTAACCTACACTGAGAATGTTGATAAGTTTCGACATTCTTAGTGAAAGATTCCCCGAGTTCGGTCACTCTCCGTTCAACAGCTAAAAGTGATTCATCCTACATCTGAGCTGACCTCTCGACAGCCTGCAAGCGTGCCTCGCATACCTTCGCTTCAGCCACCAGCTCCGCACAATGTTTCTGTGATGCCTCCAAGTCGAGTTGTAGGCGCCTAATCTCTTCCTCCTTGATGGCAAGCGTGGTACTGGACGTTCTCTCTACTTCTACGCCTCTCTCTCCCTATTCAAGGGCACCTTGTAGTGCCAAGACCTGATTGCCCAACTAATCGACACGTTTCTCCAGATACCCCACCATTTGCTTCTTTCCGTGCTTCTAAAACTCTATAAGAACCATCGTCTAGAGAAAGAAACCAAATCAATCGAAGGCAAAACAAGGAAGAAAAAAAGAAAAAGTAAAATAGGACAAGTCATGAGGAAGAGTAATATGGCCAAGCCCCGAGATTGAAGAGCCTCGTTAACCTGTTTGAGGGGCATCTTGTTAGTTCTAGTTCTGAACGATGAAAATCAAACTAATTGGCTATTCGACTGGCCTCGGTTATGACAACGTAGTTGCACCGATTGTCCCTAGCACAAATTGTGACTGTCCCTCTTTCCTTAGAGCTCTTCTGACCGTTGAAAGACCGGATGGGAATAGAAGAATAAAAAGTAGTCCCATCTGTTACCTTGTGTTTTCCCTTATATAGGGGCCAAAGGGAACAACGAACGATGGCCCAAACATCTCCCTCACAACAACAACATGAGCGCTTAGCTCTTCCAATGGCCTTACTTCAGCAACCGTAATGTTGGAACCCCCATGCTCCTCCACCTTAGGTGTTTCCTCTACCAGGACATCTTCACCAGACTTGTTAACCAAAGGAGAAACATGATCCTCCGATGCCGAGCTGTCAGTCCCCTCTAATCCAATGGCCACCGGTTCGGAATGTTTTAATAAAATAGGAGATACGCAGTCTCTGACCTCTCTAGTTTCTTCTTTCTCTGCTGAAGACTCCAGTTGTTGGACTTCCTCCTCTTCGATGAAGGAGGTGTAGCTTCTGATGACTGAGCTCTGGGTGCCTTATCGGTTTCCCTCGAAATCTTCCTTGCATTCGGTCTTACTTGCCTCTCGGTGGTGATCTCTTCCAAGACAGCGTCCCATGGGGTCTATCAATCTTTCTCTTTTCCTCGATTAACAGACCTACCAAGGACAACATTTGGTCTTCCACAAGATTATCTACTTAGATGTGCAATAGTTGACAACCGAACACACAAACCTAGAATGACTAAAAGGAATCGAAGGCTTCGACCTGAACGATAGCTCCCCATCAGCCCTAGGCAACACTGGCATAAGGTCTCTGTTCAAAAACTATACGAAGAAATACTTGTACATCCAACTCTTATCGATCGACTTCTTGTAGTAAAACTTTCAATTGGATTTGGACCGGCTTTGTAGCCTATACCAACCCTGAGTAAAACCCTTACTTCCACATCTTTTCGGGGAAAAGATAGCCATCAAAATCTCAAAATCGAAACAGAGTCAACAAAAACCTAACAGAGAAATCACCGTGACAACCAAACGCCAAGCGCTAGGAAGAAGCAGCATCGAGAATATGTTCTAATCGAGTAACACCTCTCTGATCAGGCCAATATATGGTATTTTTAGGCCGTACTTCACCGAATATTTGTATATTAGGACACGACCCTCTGGTGCCCAATTAGCCCTATCTTCGTCCGTAGCCGACACAAGGGCATAATCGTTTCCCAACAACATATCGGTTTGAACTTTGCCGATGTTGTCTTTTGTCATCATGCTTCTAATATCACTAATACCTGGGCGAGTTTGGGAAGAAGACGAACCCTTAGCCATTCTCTCGAGAAAAATTTTCCTTACGAAGGATTAATTTACAAAAAGATGAGACTGTTAAAAGAAAAGTATGGAAGTACTTGATCAACTCAGACGTCATGCTTTATAAAGTGCACTAGAAACAATTCACAAGATTTGAAGTGGCACGTGCGACATTAAAAGCCTTGCACCTTTTCAATTCCTATTAAGTGTCCATTATTTATGCTGTCTTTCTTACAAAACGATACCATGAATTGTGGGCAAATGATGGGACATAACTCGAAGGCCCACTATGGTGGCATCTAGAGTCTTGTAAGCCCATGACCCTGCAGGCATTTCGCACTTGGCATTTCGCACTTGGATATGTCAACGATAATAGATCTGTCTCCTCGAAGGGCAGACACGACCCAACTCTTTGATTAACCTCTATCGGTAATAACTTAATCGGCTCAGGGCCCTCATCTACATTCGATAAAATCTCCTTGTTTCATAACCAATAGCCTTGACAGGAGGCTAGGCGTCTGGATGACTTATCCCTATTGGTCTAAGGTAATATTTAACTCAGATTTGCATAAAGGTTTATTTCCCATTCGGCTATAGAGCATGTCTCCTAGATAAGGAATGTGACATTTCAAAATCAAATCGATAAAGAAAGAATCCCCTCGAACCATTGAATTTTCTAAGCGATAAAAATCTAAATTCTTTGAGAATATTTGACTACAAAGTCTTAAGATCTGAGGATGTCTTTGCAAGGAAACTAGGGTTATAATACTCTGAATACATACGACTCATGAGGTACCAATCTATAAATATATCTGGCATGTCATTGCCCAAGTATGCTCTCTAATAACGTACACCAGGCATACAAAAATATATAGGGCTCCCGTTCTCAACCTTCTCTTATTCAGTCTATTTCATTCTTTTTGAAAACTGTTTTTTTTTTATTTGAGTGTCGAAATCTCCCCTGCTGGAACACCCATCAGTGATCTTTTGCAGATTTCACCTCGTCGGTCGGAGTAGTGACTGGATCTTCCACTCGGGTCAAGGAAGTCGGTATTTGTGGAGCCACAATCACACTCTAACAATCACCATCCCGATAGTTCATTTTGTTTGAGAGTTTGCAGTTATGGATTTTTGAAAATCTATATATCAAGATATTTATTTCAAAATTTTGATTTATTTATTTTGTAATTTTTCACGCTTCCACATATTAAGAATAAATCTAACAGGCATGGTGTTGGAGAAGGCGTTTACCTCAAGCTAAACACATCGGACACCTCCACCACCACTTCTAAGGTAAACCAAGCCATGTGGAAGGAAGAAGTGATGTAATATACTACATTTGTATGTATTCAAATTCATCCCTATATATATATGAAGTGCCAAAGGCGCTTATTGTTCACTCAACTACATGGTCATTCCATATTTTTTAAATCCCACCCTTTTTTCCCTTTTCATTTAAGTCCTTGCTTTTTTTAACCTATTTTCCCCCATTGGTGCTTGCTGTTCACTCAATTTTTCGGACGTTCCTATATGGTTGTCCCATAACTTTGGGACCCACCTTTTTTCTTTTTCATTCAATTTTTTGCTTTTTTTAACCTAGTTTTTTTTATCCATTTCAAAAAATTAAAAAGAAAAATGAAATGCAAAAGTGACCAACCTCCATAAAAGTGAGCAAAAGGCATCTTGCGGTGTCTCTAATAGGTTGTTTACCGTCTCCTAATCTTTCAATGACAACCGAAACAAATGCATTGAAGTGAAGCCTGAGATGCTCACCGGATAAAACTACAGTAGAAGCAAGAGCTTGAAGGGCGCCTTGAGCAATGAACACCAATCTTAAAGGTGGGCACAACAAACACCAATGAACAAAAGAAATTCTGAACACAATAAATGTATCATAATAAAAGGAAAATAGAGGGAGTGATAAAAAGAGCAAATGATAAAGAAGAACTTGAAGCAATGAAGGAAACAAGACCCCTCTCGAAAACATAGCAGAAGAAAATAGTAAAAGTAAAAGAAAGCAATCTAAACCAAGAATTTGGAAGAAGAAGATAGGACATTCCCATTGGCATCGGTTAAAAAAATCCAAAAAACTAAAAAAAAAAAAAAAGGAAGCAAAAAAAAAAAATGAGAAGAAAAGAAAAATCGGACAGCTCTGGATCAGAGATGGGTGCAAGAAGAAAAATCAATGGTGAAGAGGTCCAATAAGTACAGAAGACATTAAAATGAGATTTGATGGGGAGGAAGAGCAATAATTGTTGGCCAAAACAATCCAAGGCACCATTGGGTAAAAAGGAGGAAGAAAAAGATGAACGGGAGAGATGGAGCAATTATCACAAAGGCATTTAATGTTGGTCTAAACAAGCCAAGGGACCATAATGGAGAAAAGAGGGCAAAAAAAAAAAAGATGAAGCAATTGTCACAAAGAACATTTAATGAAGGCACACGCATTTCGATAAGATACACGGATTATAATTTGGCAAGGCACGTGAAAATAGTAGTTCGGCTTTACTCCACATAATTTCCCTTCCCATCCCTATTCCCTATGTGTATAAAGTGCCGAAGTCGCTTAATATACGTTACTTTTTGAACGTTTCCACATGTTAATCCCATATTTTTTTAGACCCCACTTTCCCTTTCTTTTTATTCATTCAAATTTTAGACTTTTTAACCCTTCCTTTTGACTTAGGTACTTTGTTTTTCGAGGATCGTTTCTTTTTTTTTTTCATTCAAGTTTTTATACTTTTTTAACATATGATCACACGTTTTTTTTATTCAATTCCTTATACCTTTTTTATCTCTTTTTCACTTAGGCCATTCATATTTTCGGGACCATATTTTGTATTTTTGTTTCATTCAAGTTTTCGCACTTTTTTTTGACCTCTTTTTTGTTTTTTTTTATATTCAAGTTCTTGTACTTTTTTTAACATTTTTCTTTTACTTAGATCGTCATCGTCGTTATTGTTGTTATTGTTGTTGTTGTTATTATTATTATTATTATTATTATTATTATTATTATTATTTTAAATTATCTTATTTTTGTTTCTCATAGCCGATCCCAAATTTTGGGATTAAACCTCTGACTATTGTTGTTGTCTTTGTCTTTTTGGAACCATATTTTGTTTTTTTTTTTTTTATTCAGATCCTTACACTTTTTTTGACATGTATATACTTTTTTCATTCAAGTTTTTACACTTCTTTACCCATTTGTTTAGATCTTTCGTCTTTGTAGAACCACTTTTTTTTGTTTCATTCAAGTTCTTTCACTTTTTTTTACCTATTTTTCGCTTAACTCATGCGTCTTTTTGAAACCATACTTTTTTCCATTCAAATCCTTTCACCTTTTTTGACTCATTTTTTTCGCTTAAATCATTCATTTTTTTGAGATATAGATTTTTTTCCTTTTGTTTTTTGGTCTCACAGATGGTCGTTTATTTATTTTTACACCACAATTTTTTATTTTTTTCCACTCAAATCCTTACTCTTTTCGTTTCTGAACCCAATTTTTTCTCTTAAATTCTTCATCTTTTTTGGGGCATAGGTTTTTTCCTTTTTTTTTTTTGTCTCACGAATGACTGTTCTTCTATTTTTAGACCACAGTTTCTTATTTTTTCATTCAAATATTTTCTCTTTTTATTTTTTTATCTAATTTTTTCCCATAAACCGTTTATCATTTTTAGACATAGGTTTTTTTTCCCTTTTTTTAAACCACATTTGTCTATTTAGATCCTTTTTTTTACCCATATTTTTTTAACTTTAGTCTTTCGTCTTTTTTTAAACAGATTTTTTCCATTTATATTTTTTACCCCATAAATGGTCATCTCTTTATTTGTAAATCATAGTTTTTAATTTTTTTTTCATTCAGGTTCTTGCCTTTTTATTTTTTAACATTTTTTTCTCTTAAGTCCATTTTTTTTCAACACATGTTTTCCCTTTTTTTGACCTCATGAATTATCATCTCTCTATTTTTATTATCTTTTTACTCCATTTATTACTCATTTTTATCTTATTCGTAGTCATTTTTAAAACTCCAGTGTTAGACTTTTTTTCTTATCACTGATATATATCGTATTTTTTACTGATTTAAACAATAATTTAATTCAGATATTGAAATAATTACAAATCTAATAAATATTTATACATGAAAAAAATATAATACATGTCTTGGCAGCACCTCGCTCGTTAGAACGGGGTAATAACCAGTTTGAAATAAAGAAAACAATAGCTCTTTTTAAAATTTGGCAGTTTTGTTCTTTGCACATCTTTACAATAAATTGTGATATATCCTTTTTTTAATATTTACTGACTCTTCATAATCGTCTAAAAATTATCTAAAATAAAATTATTTAAAATAAAAAATAAATAAGCACAAAATTTATTATAAAACAATCTTATTATTATAAAGAGTTACTTTTAAATAAATTAAGTTTCGAATTTCAAGATAAAAATCATTGTAGACGAGACACATCGATTGTTAAAATTAACGTAAAATCTACAAACGAGATGTGAGAGAGAAATATTGCTCAAATGAGATGTGAGAGAGGAAGAGTTAAGAAACTTACGTAATGCTAGAGGCAAAAGTTAAATTAAATGATATGAAGAACTTTAATTTTTTTAAATATGTGTGTGTGTGCGCGCGCGTGCTAACAATGAGGACAAAATTTGAATCCAAAACTTTTATTACAAACATGAGATTCTCTGAGACATATTTCTTGGTCTATTTTGTTAATGGATTGTTTCATAATTTTTATTACTTGTTTTCATTGAATTATTAATTAGAGGCAACATATTACACTCCCGGCAACTTTTAATATCTAAAAGCTTTTATATAAACTAATTTTTTCAATAAATTAAAATTTTATGAATATTCTATTAGAATGCTTAAAGATTCTAATGTATGCTTCTAATGTCAAAATGAGATAAAATTAAAACGGAAACGAAAAAGGGGATTTGAGTTATCTCTAAATATACTCTTTTTCTTCACCTTTGGCGATTGTAAAAGCACCAAAATAATTCTTGGATATGTAGAATATCTTCTAAATTCTCAAATTCACTCAATAGATAATATAGAGTCATGAATTTTGAATTTAGGGATCCTTTGCTCTTAGAAGGGGTTTTATAACTATAAATCATTACACAGTATTCAAACCACTTAATTGTGATCAGAAATTAATACTAAACACATTAGAAAAGAATTTAAATTAATTAAAAATGAAAAATGTGGGAATGTGGTCAAAATTTGCATAAGCCATAAAATTTTGGTCACATGCATTCTTAATTCAAAATAATTTCTATTTTGATCCACATTTACTCCCCTTCAATTATGTTTTTCCCATTTAATTGGATTCTCTTATGATTTGTTGCATTAAATTCAATTTATTCTTTAATTTTGAATTCAAAATTCTAACATTCTCCTACTTAACAAATAATTTGAAAACATTCCTAAGTTATAATTTTATAAAAATAAAGCACATGAGTCACAGCGAGAATCGAGGGCACCAAAATGTATTTTATTTTCTAACCCTATAGTGATATTTATTTTACGAATAAATTTTATATTTATTCAGTATCCGACCTGATAAATTTATTTCAAAACCAAATATGCGCATAACTTTATTAAAAAAATTCAAATAAGAGTTTTATTCATATAGGGTCTTAAGCCCATATGTACAATATGATCTCTAAATTTACTTAGAGACATGCCTTTATTCAAGGGATCAGTCAACATATAATCAATAGTAATGTATTAGATTACAACCTTGTTTTCCAATATATATTCCTTAATAGCTAAACACTTTATGTCGATATATTTATTTTGACTACCACTCTTATTATTCTTAACTAAATATACAGTAACTGAATTGTTACAATATACACATAATGACGTAGGTATATATGCCAAAATTCTAAACTCAGATATGAAACTCCTTAGTCATACTACTTGTGACCTAACCTCAAGACACATCACGAACTTAGATTCTATTGTGGAGGTCACAATGAATGTCCGTTTAGCACTCTTCTATGACTCGACTCTATCGGCCATCATAAAGATATAACCTGACATTGATTTCCAAGAGTCAACATAGCCAGCAAAGTCTAAATTTAAGTACCCAACCACTTCCAAACTGTTGGTTCTTCTGTGTGTAAATATATAGTTTTTGGCACCTTATAAATATCTCAACACCTATTTTTAACCTTCCAATTTTTTTGTTATTTTGATATTTCCTTAACATCCCCACTGCATGTGGTATATTAGGCCTTGCATAAACTTGTGCATACATAAGGCTTCAACCATAGAAGCATATGGATGCTATCCATTTGTTCCCTTTCTAGATCCATCTTAAGGCATTGGTCTACACTTGATAAACAATTCTTCATTTTATATTTCTTAAAAACTTTCTTGATATAAGTTTCTTAAGATAGTTTCAAAACTTTATGAAATCTATCTTAAATATCTTTATGCTAATGACATAAGATGTATCACCTAAATCTTTCATTTCAAAATTATTAGATAAGAATTGTTTCATCTCATGTAGTAACCCTTTATTATTGGCAGCAAGTAATATGTCATCTACATATAAAAAGAAAACAAAACTTAGTCCCACAAACCTTAAAATATATATATTGATCTATAATATTCTCTTTAAAACTGAATGAAGTAATGATATTGTAGAATTTCAAATATCACTGGTGAAAGACTTGTTGCAATTCATATATAGATTTCTTGAGATTGTTTACCAAATGCTCAATACCACTAGAGGAGAATCCTTCAAGTTGTCTTCATCATTAAGAAATATCGTTTTCACATCCATTTGTTACAACTTTAAATCCAAATGTACAACAAGTGTCAAAATGATACAAATGGAATCTTTCATTAAAAACTAGAGAAAGTGTCTCCAAATAGTTGATTTATTCTCTTTGAGTGAATCCCTTAGCTACGAGTCAAGTTTTGTATTTCTCTATGTTGCCTAATGAGTTGATCTTTGTCTTAAAGACACACTTACAAGCAATAGATTTAGTCCTATTAGGCAACTCTATAAGATCTCAGACTCTATTGCTCTTCATAGAATCTATCTCATCCTTCATGGCATCTAGTCAAAAACTCGAATCTTTAGAGCTCATGGCTTATGGAAATATTTCCAGGTCATCTATAACTCTAACATTATAGTCAGACTCCTGAAGGTATACTACGTAATCACTAGGTATAACTGACCTTTTAACTTAATTAGATTTTCTCAATGTTAGTTTAACATTCTCCATGGGAGAAAGCTACCCAACTTGATCTAGATTAGCACTTTGTGGAACTCCTTTATAGTCATTCATATCTTGATTAATATTCATGGGTTCTTGAAAGACATTTTGTATGACAATAAGTTGGTATTTGAACAGGATGGGACCCTTTACGGATTGTTTTCGGGAACTAAGTCATGAAAATGACCACTCCCACTAACCAAGTCATTTTTTTTAGAAATTTAGTATTTTTAGATTTCACAAATTTAGTGTGATAGGATTGGCAATAGAATCGACACCCCATGGACCTATCAGTATAACCGATAAAATATCCACTTATGGTTCTCAGATCTAGTTTCTTCTCTTGTGCATTGTAAACCCTTGTTTCATAAGGCATCCCTAAATGCGTATATATCACAAACTAGGTATCTAATGCTTGAATAATTCAAATGGAGTTTTCGGAATAATTTTAGTTGTAACACTGTTTAATATGTACATTGCTATTTTAAGATGACTCAATCCACAAAAACTTAGATATTTTGAAACTAGTCATCATACTTTTAACCATATCAAACTAGGTCATACTCCTTCTTTCATCTATCCCATTCTGGTCAGGTGAACCAGGTAGGATATAATAGATAATAATTTCATTCTCTTAAATGAACTTTACAAATGGATTTAGTATTTGTTCATCTTTTATATACCCTCCAAAGTATTCTCCTCCTCTATCTGAACTTACAATCTTTATTCATTTACCAGATTGTTTCCCTACCTCTGAATTGAAAACCTTAAAGTCACTTAATATTTCGTCCTTGGATCAAAATAGTTAAATCATAAGTAGTATCTATAAATGAGATAAAATATCTTTGATCATACAAGTCTACACCTAGAGTATAAATGTCTGTATATATGATTTCAAGTGAATCTAAGTTCCTCTTGACGCCCTTTTGAGATTTATTGATCTGCTTACCCTTAATACAGTCCACACGAGTCTCAAAGTCACTAAAATATAAGGTATCAAGTGCCCTATCCTCTATCAACTTTTCCAATCTCTTTATAAATATATGTCCCAATCTCTTGTGCCACAATATAGAAGAATTTTCCTTAATAATATCTCTTTTAGTTCCTACATGTGTTGTGTTTAAATAGGCATTGTCTTGCAAATAAATACTGTAAAACCCATCCAACAATGAATCAAAACCAATGATAATGTCATTTTATTATAAAATTTGAAAGAATATCCATATTGTACAAGTTTTGAAACAAAAATTAATTTTCTAAAACATTTAGGTACATAAAAAGCTTTTTTCAATTTCAAAACATGTTTGCTTGTCAATATAAACTTGCAATCTCCAATGGACCTTACTCGTGAACTCATCTTGTTACTCGAATAGATAAGTTATTCATGATCCATCGGTTTCCTTAGATTTTGCAAGCATTGTAACACATTCATAATATGAATGGTACAATCATAATCAATTTATCACATGTCAAGAGAAATCTTAGTCATACAAGACTTATAACTCATAAGTGAGATTTTCGTACCATTTGTCTCAAACTATCAATGATACTTGACACAATCTTTTTTTTATGTGTCCTTTCTTTTTACAAAAGAAACACTTGAAGATATGTGCCCTTTTGTGTCAACTTGAACTTGTCTTTCCTCTTTCCTTGAACTGCCATACGTGCACTTGAAGATATCCTTTCATTTCTATAAACAGTCTTCCCTCCTCTTATACACACATGGTCATTAATACATTGATATACCATTTCTCTTTATATGTGTTGTAGGATATTTTAAAGAGACTATAGGGTTACGGGAGAGTGTTCAAAATGAAATGTACAAAGAAAGATTCGGACATCTCAATCTTTAGGCTCTTTAGTTGAGTTGCAATGTCTCGTATCTGCATGATGTGCTGATTGACCGGCTCACAGATACCAGCCTAAATTTTGCTCTTTAAGAACATGATATTTATGCGAATAGATCACTCCCATTTTTCATAGAGTCTTCTTGTCCATAAAGTTAGTATCGGTCAGTAAAGATGGCTTATCCTTTTGTATAGTATGGTTAATATCCAAACATTCTAAATCGAGAAACACAATTTTCCTCCATTCCTTATAGTTCCCTTCATTTAAAATCAAATTTGAGATCTATGATAACATTGCAAAATAAATAAAATATGTTTACTAACTTTATATGAGACTTTTAAATATGTTTACCAATGCAAATATATTATGCATAAATTTATGACATATCTGTGAACTAAATTTTTTAATTCAATTAGATTTATTTAATTTTATGATAAGATTTTCAAAACTAACTCATTTTCTAATACCTATGGGTTAATTAATAAATTACCCTATAACTAATATGTCCTTGATCATTTTATCCTTTACTACTAGACCCTATAAGATGACTTCATTAATGTACCAGGTAGATTCCCAGATAAATGGTGGGTCATATGAGACCGCTTAAAAACTAGTCAATTTCAAACTTATCCCCATTTTTTAACCACACTTATAATATTTCATAGAAAAGGCGACAAGTAGATTACTATATGAAAATAGTTATCTCGTAATGTCATCACTAATTTTATTATTTTCATATAATAAAAATTCTTGTGAGATGAGATTTATTATTAAAAAATAACTACAATAACCAAATATCTTTTTCTAATGTGATCATATATATCCTAATATATAATGTCTATTATAATTATGACTGTTGTGGTTATACTCTAATTAAGTAGAAATTATATTGACCACTAAAATATTTTACTATATGCTTGTATTATCTAAAATGCATGAAATTTAACTTTAAATGTAATAATTATTCTTTAGCATTTTTCCAATTTTGTATTTGGTTTTATGTATAAAATTTTATTTCAAAAATTTTTCATGCATTTGAAAGCATTTTATGAAATTTTGTATTTTTGTTTATAAACAAAAAATGCATTTTTTCAAATTTTGCACTTTTCTCTATGTATAATTTTTTTTTAAATGTTACAAGAATCGGATTATAACAAATAAAATATTTTGGAAAACTGCAAAATTATTAAAATTTTAGGGTACAATTGTAATTTTAAAAATAAAACCCAACATTAACCCAAAAAAGAAAGATCATTAATGAATATTTCACATGCACTCTTAGACACACACGTGGACAAGACATTATTACCTTGGGCCATTAATGAGTATTTCGACCCACGTGCGGACCATTAATGTTTTCAAAAAAGAAGTTTCGCAACCCAGGTCTTCCACACCGGAAAGAACCCCAAGGGTCCCACCTGACCCGATGAGTTTCCGATATCGGAGACTAGTCGAAAACTGCAAAATGACCAAAATTATTTTTTGGAAACATCAGATTATGCGAAACTTTATGTACAATCTATTTCCTGTCTTCATCTTTTGAAAAATGATTATTTAAAATCAATTTTTGAAAACAAAAATTTGAGAATTTTTTTTAAAAAAAATTCATCAAAAAATTCACAAATAAACATAAAATTAACTCTGATACTATATGTTAGAATACATGATGATCCTAATGCATGCTTCTAATATCAAAATGAGGCAAAACTAAAACGAAAGCTAAAAAGGGGATTTAGGTTATCTCTCGGGCGACTATAAAAGCATAAAAAATAATCTTTGGACATGCAAAAATTTTTCTAAACCCTCAAATTGACTCAATAGATAGTGTAAGTCACAAATTTTAGACTTAAGGGTTCTCTGCTTCGGGAAGGAATTTTTATAGTTGTAGATCATCATATAATATTCAAATTACTTAATTGTTATCGAAAACAGAAAAATGTGAAAATGTAGTTAAAATTTGCGTGGGCCATAAAATTCTAACTATATACATTCTCAATTTAAAAATTCTTCCATTTTGATCCACATTCATCTTTCAATTATATTTTTTTCCCATTTAATTAAATTTCCTTATATTATTTGCATTGAGTTCAATTTATTCTTTAATTTTGAATTCAAAATTCTAATATTTTTAAAATATCATAACTCACTTTTATCATAAATTTAATTTAAATAATTTTATGGATAAGAATTTTCTTTTTCTCTAGCTAAAAACTTTTAAAGTTTGGGGATATATCCATTTGATCCGGCAAAAGCTCAACTAATTTTATATTTGAAAGTTTTTTATTGTCATCAATTCTTTTAGGACATTGTTAAGTATGTTATTGAGGTTGTTGAAGTTGGGTTACGACTCTACAGATTTTGACTCCTTGTTGACTCGAACGATTGCCGTTAATGGGATGTGAAATCTACAAAAACTGCCAGAGGGTATTCTGGCGGGGGAGACTCCAACACTCAAATCAAAAATAGCGGTTTTCGAGAGTAAAAAAAAAAAAACAGACTGAGAGCTCAAGGAGTGAGAGGTTCCTTGTGATTAGAGTGTTCAATGTATAAGGCTAAGGGAGCGTACCTACCTATGAGGGTTTTATGATATTTTATACCTGCGAGAGTCGTACACCGTTGGAGTACTTCAACCCTACTTTCCTTATCGAACTGATCCGAAAATCTCGGGAGTTCAATATTCCGAATTGATTGTGATCTTCACCATATGGAAACTTTCATTTCCTAGAGAGATCTATTCCTTAACTAAAAGATCCTAAAGGTGCCGTTCTTAGGCAGGATACCAAAACCGTAGGGTGTTTTGACCTTCATTTAGAATTGTTAATGCCACTCTATATCGGTCGGTCGTTTGACCGATGAAAGGTCTTCAGAGTTCGTTCGTTCGATAGACCAATGATTGAGTACCTGATCAGAGAGGTTACTCTCGCTTGGTAAATCTCGTTCGGTAGGGGGGACGATTGAGACCATATCGTTCGGGAGATAAATGCGACTAAGGCTCTTCGGTAAATAGTCATAGAAAACATTGAATATCGATCGATAGCTGTCTTTTGTGGGTCTCATGTGTGGGTCTTTCAAGTGCTGACCTTTCGAATTGGGTTTAGGGCTATGTCTCATTATTTGCCCTCTACTCAGGGTACCACTTCGTGAGAAAGGTACTATGAGTATCCATCTTTATGTTGACACCACATGCTGTCGTTGGGGTATACGGATCGTCACTTGATGTTTTTATAAGGCCATTTGTTCGTGCGCACTTGGCACCCTCATTCCCCTTCATTCTTCAAGAACTATCAAAAAAGTCATTTTCAGAAGCAATGGTGAAAGCATCTGCTACTCAGGCTTACCCGGGCATCAGCGATATCGCGAGCACTATGTCCATAAGGGAGCTTCAAAAGGTCCAAACTGATATGCTGATGGGAGATAATTACACTTTGGTCTCCACCACGGATGCCGATAGGGCTAACATGGCACCAGAGGGGTGCGTACTGATGTACCACTAATCGGTCAAGTATGGGCTAAAAGTTCCATAAACAGGTCTTTTTGCGGAAGTATTACGCCGTTGGAATATATTCCCAACTCTCCTGATTCCAAGTGTCTGATGTCTGGTGGTTGTTGTGGCTTTTCTGTTAGGGTTTTGTTATCTTCGTTTTGATTTCTACATCTTGTCATCTATCTTTATCTTAATGAGATGTGGAAATAGTGGTTCGACCAAGTGCTGGTACAAGTTACAGACTCAACCTGAGTTCAACCGGAAGTTTTGTTACAAGGAGTCCATTGATAAGAACTGGAAACATAAATTCTTTTATGTAGAGTTCTCGGATAAGAACCGCATCCTCATTCTACCCGACGCCAATGAGGTGCCTTCTTTGGGGCTGAAACCTCCAACCACATCTAAGCACGGTCATTTCATTCAGTTAGTCGATGGTTATTGTAAGTCTATTGGTCGAAACATGTAGGTCAAGTCCCTGTTGGATGATCAGATGTTATCTTTGGTTGGCCTGCTGATTGGGGAGAAGAGGAAGGTCGATAGGCCCCTCTTATTAGAGAGAGGAAGGATCGAGTTGGTTGATTCCGCGGACTCCTTTGATGATTCTGTACTGGAGAAAATCATCATCGAGAGGCAGATTCGGTTGAGTGCGAGGGGGTTTCCTCAGGAGTCCGTTGGGTTGTCTATAGCCCTCCAAGAGTCCTCTTCTCCTTTGTCGAAGAGAAAAAAGATTTCATCACCTTTGCCTCTATCAGGGAGTGGGCCGGTTGTTTTGTCAGAACGTTCAGATCCAACGGGAACCATTCCAATGGAGACCCTTGTCTCTGAAGGAAGTGAATCAACGGGAAATAGGAGCATCGGTGAAGGTGAACCAGGAAGATTGGGAGATATTTTCTCACCTGGCACTAGGGCAGGGCCATATATTTCTACAACTGTGATGGAGAAGATGGCGGGGTCTTCGTCTATCGTTCTGGTTTGGCCATTGCGCAAAGGAAAGCGCAAGGTTCCTGATGGGACTACTTTATCGCTGACCATTTCCGTTCGATCCTTTGACAGACAAAAGGGCTCAAAAGAGCGAGAGACTGTTGAGCTTTGTGCTGGGGATGGGCAATTCAACCAAATATATTTGGTCGAGGCGGGCCGAATCGTGGACCGGTTAAACTTTCATAGGTGTGAGCTCGATCTACACAGGATGTCCTAGAAACAAGTTGGTAAGGGCCTTAAGTCTCTTGGATTGATGGTATCACCCCCTTTTTTATGCTTATTCAACTTATTTTCCTTCTTACTCCTTTTGTAATCCATCTTTCTTTTCAGACCGTGGCGCTTGCAGAGTTCCAAGAGTGACAGAAAAAGCATGTGGGAAACCATTTGGAGGGACGCGTTGCTGAACTGAGCGCGCAATGCTAAAAGCTAGAAGTGAAGGCCAAGATGCGTGAGGTGCGTCTTTAATCGGTCGAGAGGCTGGCTCAGCTTTTGGAAGAGTCTCTTCTGACGACAGAGTTTAAGATTTCTAACATCGAGGAGTCTCGCGCAAGGGATATTGCTGCCTTCAAAGATTTCCAAATAAGCTGGTCGAGAGATTGAGGTGTGCTGAAAAGATAATTCGTCGAATGGGTCTAGGCGATACTTTGCCTCCAGTTAAGGAGGTTGCAACAATTTAGGGCTCGATGATCGTTCTTGAGGCCCCTACTATAGTTCCAACTGCTAGGGGATCTGCTTCTCGATGAATCTGATTATTTATATTCTTCATTTAGAACTTTGTATCTCAGTACTTTTGTTTTGAATAACCCTTGCTTTGCGTCCTTGATTGAGGCTGTCTTGTGATCTGATGTTGTAACCCTTACCATGTTAGATAGAAGGGAAGTTCCATTCGATCGGCAGAAACATTAGATAGGTTAGGCCGTGTCCACCCGTTTGAGGAATTCCATCTCTTATTGATGACACGTTCGAATGATAGGATCTGGACAATTTAAACCCGTCGTATGATAGAAAACTTTTAGACAAAGGGGTCGTGTCCACCCGTTCGGAGAGTTCTATCCGATCTGATGTTGTAACCCTTACCATGTTAGATAGAGGGGAAGTTCCATCCGATCGGTAGAAACATTAGATAGGTTGGGTTGTGTCCACCCGTTCGAAAAATTCTATCCCTTACTGATGATACGTTCGAACGATAGGATCTGGGTGATTTAAACTCGTCGTACGATAGGAAACTTTTAGACAGATGGGTCGTGTCCACCCATTCGGGGAGTTCCATCCCTTGTTGATGACACATTCGAACAATAGGATCTGAGTGACTTAGACCCGTCGTACGATAGGAAACTTTTAGACAGAGTGGTCGTGTCCACCCGTTCGGAGAGTTCCAACCCTTATTGACGACACGTTCGAACGATAGGATTTGGGTGACTTAGCCCCCGTTGTATAATAGGAAACTTTTAGATAGAGAGGCTGTGTCCACCCATTCGGGGAGTTCCATCTCTTATTGACAACACGTTTGAACAATAGGATCTGGATGATTTAGACCTATCGTACGATAGGAAACTTTTAGACAGAGGGGTCGTATCCACCCATTCGGAGAGTTCCATCCCTTATTGATAACACGTATGAACGATAGGATCTGGGCGGTCCGCCGTTCGATAGAGACGTTAGATAGAGGGGCCGTATCCACCTGTTCGAGAAGTTCCATCCCTTATTGACGACACGTACGAGCGATAGGATTTGGACAACTTAGGCCTACCGTTCAGTAGAGACGTTAGATAGAGGGGTCGTGTCCACCCATTCGGGGAGTTTCATCCCTTATTGACGACACATACGAACGATAGGATCTTAGTGATTTAGACCCACCGTTCGGTAGAGACGTTAGATAGATGGGTCGTGTCTTCGCATTCGGAGAGTTCCATTCCTTATTGATGATACATATAGACGATAGGATCTGAGTGACTTAGACCTACCATTCGGAAGAGACGTTAGATAGAAGGGCTGTGTCCACCCGTTCGGGGAGTTCCATCTCTTATTGACGACACGTATGAATGATAGGATATGGGCGACTTAGACCTGCCGTTCGGAAGAGATGTTAGATAGAAGGGCCGTGTCCACCTATTCGGATAGCTCCATCCCTTATTGATGACACGTATGAATGATAGGATCTGGGCGACTTAGGCCAACCGTTTCGTAGAGACGTTAGATAAAGGGGTCGTGTCCACCCGTTGGGGAATTCCATCTCTTATTGACAACATATATAAGCAATAGGATATAAGCGATTTAGACCCGCCATTCAGTAGGATCAGGGAACACGCTTGCAGAAAGTTCATTAAGTCGATGCCTTGAAAAATACCCCTGCAGTTCGGAGAGGGAACCATTAGCAGTAGAGCCTGATGATCATTTAGGAGCAAAAGTCGAGGGCTTTAGATTGCATGATAGTATCTCGATCCCTAGCAGCGTTCTTAACTTGATCTTCATATGCTTAGTGCTTGGTAGAGCTTCTAGAGTGTTCAAGCCCGGTCTACCTAGGATGACATTGTAGAGCGAAGGAAGATCCACCACGTTGAATATGACAGAAGCCGTCGCATGGTTAGGAGGTGTTCCGAGAGTAACTGGTAATGAGATGATACCTTCAGAGTATATCCATTCACCTGAAAGTCCTTTGACCGGGCCTATGTAGGGTTAGAGATAGGTAGAAGTAAACCACATTTGACTGAACGCATCTTGGTATAGAAGGTTACAGCCGGCCCCCTGATCGACAAAGATTCTCCTAACTTCATGTTACCCAATCTTGGCGGTCATCATAAGGGGATCGTGTTAACTTGGGTCTACCCCGACTAGGTTTTCGTTCGTGAAACCAATGACGGGCCTCTTCCCCCTTGTCGTTTATTGGCATCTGTCGCTAGAACTTCTTATGATGCAGAGGGAAGTGTCTTTGGGAAATAGAAGATCGGCGTGATTAGGCATCTTGCTTCATCATCAGAAGGATGGGGAAGCTTCTGAAGGACTCACCCATTCTGGATTTGGAGTATTACTCCATCTCTTCTATTTGTTGGAGGCCGAGCGACTTGTCGATCTTCTACCCGGTCATGTCACGACAGTTCTTGCCGATGGTTGGCGGGGGGATCTCCTTCCCTCCTATTGATAAACTCTTGTTGTGTCCCATTGCGTACCAGAAATTCTAGTTCATCTTTTAGTTTTTTGCAATCATCTGTTGTGTGGCCGTAATCGTGGTGGAAGTGGCATTTTTTGGTTCTGTCCTTGCTGAAGTCATCCTCAGTCGACCGTGAGGGCGATCAAATATATGGCTTGTCCCTAATTAAGGTTAAGACCCGACTAGGGGTCTCGTTCAGTGGGGTGTAGTTGTGATACCTCCGTGAAGGAGGGGGATTCACTCGGCTCTTCTTTGGTGGAGACCTTCTAGGAGATCGATTACGTTCCTTTCGAAAGGATCGATCTCTTCTATGGTCAAACGTCTCAGCATTCTCAGTGACGATATATTTCTCGGATCGGGTATAAAATTCTGAGATAGTAGCAGGAGGATTTTTTGTGATCGATACTTTCATGCCAGAAGGCTGTAGTCCTGTTAATAGCGCGGCCAGCGCGATGGAATGATTCAAATATGAGACCCTCATCATTTCTGCCTTAAATCTTTTTAGGAAGTCCCTTAGGGACTCATTCTCCTTCTGATGTAATGACAGTAGAGAAGTGGACTTTCTTTTGACCCCTCTACTTATCACGAAATATGATTCGAACTAGTCCCATAGTTGAGAGAAAATCTTTATGCTTAACGGAGGAAGAGAGTTGAACCAAATTAATGCGTTTCCCGTGAGAGCAGTAGGAAAATGTTTACACATGGCCGCATCAGATGTCTCTTGAAATCATCACAATCACGAAATGGGCCATATGATCCCGAGGGTTTGTTGTCCTGTCGTATCTTTCCATGGAGGGCAGAGTACGTTGCGAGACATAGGCTCCAAAGAAACCTTCGGATCGAAAGGTGAAGCGTGAGAATAGAGGGAATGTTGGTTTCCCTGAGCATTAACCCGTCTGAGTTCTTCAGCAACGAGTTGTTCGACTTGTTTTCGAAGATCGCAGGGATCTAGTCTGGAATTTTAGGATATTTCATGGCGTGAGGGCGACGGTCGTCGCTGGGGATGCCCAAACCCCCCAACAGAAATTACTCTAGTCTGTTCCAACAGACGGTGTCAATCTGTTAGAGGTGTATTGTGGCTCCACAGATACCGACTCGTTGTTGACTCGAACGGTTACCGTCAAAAGGATATGAGACCTGCAAAAACCACCGGAGAGTGCTCCGATGAAGGAGACTCCAACGCTCAAATCAAAAAGAATGATTTTCGAATGTAAAGAAACAGACTAAGAGCTCTGGTAGATAGAGATTCCCTGTGATGAGTGTGCTCAATGTGTGAGGTTCAAGGAATGTACCTGACTTGGAGGGTTTTAGAATATCTTATACCTGCGAGAGTCGCACGCTGTCGGGGTGTTTCAACTCTAATTTCCTTATCGAAACGATCCGAAAATCTTGGAGTTCAATATTCTGAATTGATTGTGATTCTCATCTTATATGAAATATTCATTTTTTGGAAGGACCCTTTGCTTAACTGAAAGGTCTTAAAAATGCTGCTCTCAAATAGAAAATCGAAACTATTAGGATATTTTGACATTTCTTTATAATTGTTAGTGCTGTTGGCTATCGATTGGTTGTTTGGCCGATGGAAGATTTTCAGAGTTCGTTCGTTTGATGGACTAATGATTCAGTGTAACACCGATTTTTGGTGATTGTATATCGTATATTACTTCTCATGATTTTAAATATATAAGCATCCTTTTGAGACATCTATTTAATTATCTATTCATTTATTTTGAGATTTCGCCTCAAAATCGCTAAAATTGAAAATTTTATCGGTAAGCCGAAAAATTTCTCGGAAAGTGCCGACAAATCCTAAAGAAGTCAAAAATAGTTAAGAGAAGGCCTACACACTTAAATAAAGATATTTAAATGAAATTTCACATGTTTAAGAAATTTCGAACAAAATTTCATAGAGACCAAAAATGTAAATTATTAAAAGTTAGGGGTTTAAATGCAATTAAGAAAAGTTAAGGAACTAAATTACAAACCACTCATAGATAGACAATTGTAGTCAAATGATTGGTAAAGGGGGAAGTAAGGTTGGTTAGTAGCCACATAGAATTTTTCACATTCAAGAAAACTCATTGGATAGAAATTTATGCATGAAAACTTATTTGATAGAAATTTTTGCATGAAAACTAACTAGAATAACTTGTTCTAGCTTGTGACACTTCTTCCCCTTGACATGGGCGATCAAAGACAACTAATAGAGTGCATAGAGGTTGCTTGAATCAATAATTGCAGGATTTAAGTGTTAGGACAAGTGAAAGGTTAAGATGATACATGGAATGATCCAATGGTTAAGGATATTTGGTTAGATTTATAAAAGAATTTGTTTAAAAAGAGTTTGATTCATTTTCTTCATTCAAACCACCCCTTGCATGAAATTTATAGAGTCCTTTCTCATTTTTGAGTTCAATTATGGAGCCAAAAAGGTAAGAACATTTTTGGGAATTCTTGAATTTCAATTAGAAGTATAGAGATATTGTATAAAAAATTTATGTTCACTGTGCAGAAGTAGTTCTAAAACTGAAATCGAGATGAAAATTGGATTTTACAAAATTATATATTTAAAATCTAAAAATGGTCAAAACTAGAAAGTTTTAGATATATGTCTTATCTTTAATTTGAAATAAAAATCACTTAAATTAGAGAAGTATATTGGGAGATATGAAATTCTCTCAAAACTGTATTGAATTAATTTTAGGAACTTAGAATGAAAAAGTGATAAAATTTTCTAAATTCGTGTGTTCAGAATTTGAAGTTGGTCTAAACATAAAAGTTAGAGATATATGTCTTAGTTTTAAGAGAAAATTTAAATCAATTGAATTCGATCAAGATTTTAGAAAATATCATGATTTTATTAAACCTGCGCGTGATAGATTTTGTAGAAATTTTTCTATAAATATGGAATTTGAGATTTTAGTTTAAAGAAAACATTTCCATACGTATGTTGTAAACCAACAATATGATATTGAATTGAAAAATAATACATATTATTTAATTTAGGTGTAATGTTACGTTTTCGTTCGAGGGGTGATTCGTTCGAGAAACGAGGACAGTTAGGGGAAGTGACGTACCTTCCCCAGTCGAGGTGAGTAGGACGATCTATTTTTGATTTTAAATGAAAATTAGTTTTGATCATGATTTTTATAAATAAATTTTGAAATGTGATTTAGAAATGTTTTAGTATTTGTGGCATGTCTTGAAATGATGTTATGTGAAAATTACATTCTGATATTATGATAACTTGATAGTACCGTGTTTTTATTTTGAATAAAGATTTATGAATGATGATATATGACATATGTGTATGATTATGGAATGGTGCATAGTGGTTATAGCACACTCCCTATCACGGTATTGAGCGTTTACCTGATGCGGTGATATGGTGGGATAACACAAGAGCAGTGGTTTGAGTCCCCTGTCTCTGGGCAATGGATCCAATAGACGAGCACCCGTGAGATCCGTGTCAACACCAATAGAAGGGGGGAATATATATGTATTTTATTCTTATGAATATTGTGGTGACTCCTTGGTGAATTTTACCTAATTAGGCCAAACTATTAATAAAATACGTTTTTGACACCCAATTAATGTATGATTTAATGATAATGATGCATATTATTTTGAATTACATGATATGTTTGCAAATGAATGAGATATAATTTGAAAATGATGTTTTGACTTGTCACTCTCACAAATTCATTTATTGTAATTATATAGTCATTGCACCTCACTCACTGAGTATGTGGATTATACCCACCCCTCATAATTATATTTTCAGCTTATACTGTGTTGACTTACGTTGAGATACTATATCATGAGCTTTACCGAGAGACACTATCGGGTATATGTTCATATCCACCTTTGTTTACTATTGGATCATGTATATAAATGTTATATGTAAATTGAAGGTAAATGTTTTAAATAAAATTTTTATTGAAAACTATCTTTTTCTTTAAATTTTTCGCTGTATGATTTTGACTTAATGATATCGAGTAACGTTATAATATTAGCCTTGTGTCACCTCGATGTGCGAGTATGGCATACCCGTGCCTCGAGGAGTCGCGGAGGTCTGTTTGCATGCTCGACCTGCGGTTGGGGTGTGACATCCAGTACCTGATCGGGACGATTACTTTCGCTTGATGAATCATATTCGATTAGTGAGACGACCGAAACATTATCGTTCAGGAGATCTAGGCGACTGGAGTCCTATCAATAGATAGTCAACAACCCGGACAGCTAAAATCTTTCGGTAGATAGTCAATAACCCAGACGATTAAGACCTTTTGGTAGATAGTCATAGAGAACATTAAACATCAGTCGATAGCTGTTCTTTGTAAGATTTGTGTATGGGTCTTTCAAAAGCTATATTTTTGAATTGGGTTTAGGGTTACGTCATATCAGTAATCATATTCATTTCAAAACTCAAATAAAACTGTGGATATAATAATTAATTTTGATTCTAAATTCTAATATTTTTTAATATGATTTTGATTCTAATTTTTGAGTACGGATAGAACGCGACCTTGGTCTCCATCAGAAGCTGGGCTCGTGGAATCTGGTGCCGATGCTATCAATCGCATAACCATACTTGATTTCACAGATGGAAAAATCAATATGATTGGTTTTATAACGTACCTGTGCTCAAATGGAAAAATGGGTGGGATTGCCATGCCAAAGGTCATGGGAGTGGGACCAAGAAAGCAAGGTATATTTCCCTAAAAAAGTGAATAGAATAATATGATTTAAAAATATGGTAATTAACTTACATTTTACTTTTGAAAGGATAGTGATATGATAAGTAGCATCTCAATTATATCAATATCGGTTTATCAGACGGTGCATCCTGAATTTTTAATTAGAAACACCCCCGAATTCCTCTCTGTTCCCTCTCTCTCTCGATCTCTCGATTAACCAAGGAGGTCATCTCTGACTAAACCCTAATTCTTGCCTCAACCGCAGTTGTTCTTTTGCCTAGGGTTACCGTTGGGAGGAGGAATCGAATCCCTAATCAGATCGAGAGAGGGAGAGAGATGAAGAGAGGGGAGGGAGGGAAGGAATGCGGGCAATGTTCTAAGGAAGAGAGGTACTTCCTGCACAACATCAAGCACCGGGGAAGCTACCGGCGTCTTTGCACGTCCTGCGTCCTCAAGAACAACGCCGGCAACTTCTGCCCCGTCTGCTTCTTCGTCTATGACGACCACCAGCCTCCTCCCTCTCACCAGCGCCTCCTCTGCCACAAGTGCTCCTCCATTGCCCACCTCTCTTGCCTTCCTTCTCACTCTCACTCTGCGCCCTACGAGTGCCCTCCCTGCTCTTCTCCGTACTTCTCTTTTTTCCCTCTCTCCTCCTCCGACGCCATCACAACCCATAATAAACCCAAGCAGCTCCTCCCTCTCTCCTCCCCAACAACGACAATACCCTCTTCCTCTTCTCCTGACGTAAAGGAATTCAAGATCGATTTGTCCGCCGCTAAGGTCCTACTTGCCGCCGCTCGTCTTGCTTCCTCCTCCATGAACAGAGCCGCCTCCTCAGCCCGCTCTGACGCCGAGAAACGTGCCCGCGAAGCCTCGGTTGCCCGCAAGAGAGCCAGCGAAGCTCTCGAGAGGCTCTTCTCCCTCGAAAGAGACAGGTCCACCACCACCAGTTTTATCGCCTCCAACACTAAAGCCAAATTGGAGTGTAGTCCTTCTCCCAGTCCCACCTCAGCACTCCACCACAACCACTCCTCCAACAATTCAATTTCAAAACCCGACAAGCCACCCACCTCTTTTGTTAAGCTCGAGTCTCCTTCTCCCATTGCACTCCTTAAACCAAAGCCACTCCCCACCTCCACCTCTCCTGTTTCCCCTTGGGTACATTCAGCAGCAGGTGTATCTGTCTCAAAATGCACCACCACAACCGCAACGCCTCCATCAAACAATGGGACACCTCTCGCCATTGAGGGCAACAACAATAGACAGATGCATAACGGAGTAGTTGTTGCCAATGCCAGTGCAGGAGGACATCTGCAGCATGCCCCTCCTACCAGCCATGACAGGAAGATCAACTAATGTTGCCCTTTTCATTCTGTGAGTTGGGTCAATGAAAAATTTCACACTTTTCTTTTCTCTAGTGGTAGCTGTAGAGGATACTCTCCCCTGTTTTTTTTTTTTCCCTGTTTTTCTTTTTATTAGAGATGATGCTAAGCAAATAGGCTTTTGTTATGTACCATTCACATTTAATTTGCCAACATTTGCCAGATCTCCTTCATTTCTCATTATCTGGGCCCCTTCTGTGATTTATCAAGATGGTCTTGTTCTATCTACTCTGTTTATTATGGCTTTCCAATCCTGCCTTGATTATTCTTTTTTTTTTTTTTTAACCCTACTCAATTTGAATCCTTGATTGCATGACACTTATAGTGTCTTTAACAAGAAAAGCTCAGAGTTAATAGGATTGGTTTTGAAGAGAACCCATTATATCTGCTTCTTACAGTTGTGATATATTTTCAAATGCTATTATTGCTGGGCTTGAGTTTCATATTCGTATGGAAGGTACCCCATGAAAAAATGTTGAAACCTTTCTGTTTATGATAATTATATCTTGTTGATTACTCACTCCCATTGTTTACTGTTTGGCTTGTGAATGTTGTTGGTACTCGAGAAGTTTGATTCAGAGATGCATTAAGGCTGTGCTTGGAACCAATTGAATTCCATAAAAATTGTGGAGTTTGATTCTAGAGAGAGAGAGAGAGAGAGAATTCAATTGTAATTCTATAAGAATTGAGGATTTGTAGAGTGGGGAAAAAAAATTGAGGAATTTCAAAATGAACTCTACTTGAGTTTGTGGGTCCTGCAAGATTTTTTTATAAATGTTGTTAGATAACACTTTGTAATACATTCCAAAGTCATTTTAGTTATTTTAAGCAATAAAATTTAATTGAATTCCATATTTCTCTAAGAGTCCAAGTAAAAAAAATGTTTACCCCTCTACTAGACATGCTCTAAACACCCACCCCGGGGGGTAATAAAATTGTTCATAAGGTTTTCAAACCTTGATCTTGAAGAAATTACTTGTTTGGGGTGCGCTATTAATTTTCACATCTTGCCGGAAAGAATGCTCCTTTCCATTTTACTGTAGCATATATCTTGGGTTGGGTTGGTTCTTTTTTCCCTCTCTTTTCTTTGTAATTAGTCAAATCTGATTTGTGATGGTTATGAAAACACTTTGTAACGTCATTTTGAAATAGGTGAAGTTATGATTAGAACTGAAGGTGCCATGTAGGCTTGCAAGTTCTTATTGTTCCTTTAGGTGTTTGTTATTCCATTGGCTATTAATATGCTATTAACTTAATATTTTCAATTTTTATTGTTTTGATCAGAATCGAATTCATTGTTGTTGTATTTCATCTTTATTTAGGGTGAGGCTTCCTTTGTATTTGTGCTTGGTTTTGTCCCAATGTAACTGATTTCGTGAGGTTCATTTGATTGGATTTATTTTCCCACTCTTTTTAGCTACTGATGTGGTCAAAAGCTTCTTTGGGTATCAAGGTGGGTAACACAAATGGTGTCCACCATTTAGTAGTAGGTCGAGAATCTTATTCTGCTAGCTATGCCTCATTTTTCTGGTTGCATCACTATTGTGCTGAATCCCAGTGATTTAAAGGAACACTGAGGTTCCATTCTCTTTTGGCATTCCATCATCCAAAGTATGTACTCGTTTCAATGTGGTTGTTTATGAAAAAAGTCTGGACCTCATGATTTTTGCTTATCTCAAGCAGATCATCAGATAAAGATTTTTATTTTTTTTCCAACGTGTGTTTGGACTCCCTCCCCGGGTTATGGTTTTTCCCTTCACCTGGTTCATGTCATGGAACAAAATTCTTTGGTCGATCTCTGAGATGAGAAGAAACCATCGAGTTTTTTCCTGGTTTGATAAGTTCAAGTTACAGTTTTGGTAGACTACACTTTGCAATGACCTTGTTGTATACCATATAAGCAGTAGGGTAAACCAGTGAGGTTTGCAAAATTCTTGTTGCTGTTGGTAGGAGACTCTCAGCATACTGGCACCATGGCATGCTTGTGTGCATGCAAGCACCAATATTGCAGTTAGCTGCAGTTAGTTATATGGCTGTATGATGCTTACATGTGGTTTCTGGAAATTTTCAGTCAGGACTCTCTTGCTTGTGAAGTTGCGGTATATTCAGGTGGCATCTTGGAGGGCAAAAGCTTATTTTAGACTCCAGAGTCAGAGTCACTGAAAAGGCTATCATGCAACAGCCATACTCCACACTGTGTACTGGTTGATATTGCTCTTCTCCTATACTATAACCTTGTACTCTATGAACAACAAGATAAAGTGGACATGCCCTTTAACAGGAGAAAGCAAAATGCTGACCATCTCTTCTTTGTTGTATGAGGCATTAAATAATTTATTTGATACTAATTATACCCTACATACAGGCAAAACTGATATAAATCCCTCTGAAAATTATGACAGTGAAATAGAATTTATGTGAAGGTGTATTAATGATGGATCGATTTAGGTGGCAGGGTTGGCAATTGCTGTTCCATCCTCTCATCCTAAAGACACTTACAGCTAACTCTATAAAAGATAAAATCTAGTCGTGTTGAGTTTTTCAAGTTCTTCAGGCCAAGGAAGTAAGGTACGCCCGTGTCTTTCCGCCAAGTGCCTCCTTGGATAAATGGACCTGTTGTGAATTGAAGAGCCTGGTTTTTGTCTGTGATCACATGGAACCCCTTCCAGTTAACCCTCTTTATTGGTGCCGGCACCAGGACCCCTGCTTCAAATGACAGTAGAGGAGTCGCCAAGTATGAAATCCACGGTGCTAGAGATTACACGGTTGCATAGAACAGGCGATGAGTTTGAACATACAGTGTGTCTTGGTAACCATCCATTCTGCAGTTGTAGAAGGCGGACGTATGCGACTGGACTGTGAGAGCCGCGGCCTGGTCTTCTTCAGGGCCAGCTGTGTTCTGGAATACCATAGACTTGGCTATGAAACTGTTCCCAATTAACGCTGCATCATGAAATTTGCGAAGGATCAATTCCGAGGCAGTCATAGAAAAGCACTAGCATAGAAGATGTGTAATAAGAACTTACAGAGAGAGGCGCTGTTGTAGGGGTAGACACCATCTCGGTTGCTCTTCCTTCCTGTGATCATGGTCTTTTGGGGTCCATCTCCAATCATGAACACAAAACTCCGTCTTTTTGTGACAGTGAAACACTCATCATAAATTCCAGCTTTTATATGAATGACATCTGCCTTTATTGTTCTTTGGATAAGCGGCAAGAGCTGCAGCGATGGTTTTATATTGTCCAGTGCCATCCTTTGCCACCACCTCATTGGGTTTTATGTTCCCATTGTCTCGCTGAGCCAAAAGCTTTCTGTCCCTGTGCGAAAGCCTGGCCGGATAGCCATCTTTGTTGACATCAGATGCTTCAAGAAGCCTGTGGCTGTTTGGAGTCATGTTTAATGATATGTTGAAGCTGGTCACTATTTCAGATATGGCAGAGATGATGGTCAAGGCATTACTAGTAATCTGGGTAGCATTGAGCATGCTGTTTGACATTTCGTTCTTCAAATCTGCTTAGTAACACCATCAAGGCAAGACCGCTGATAGGAAATAATTGCTCTCCGTCATTGATGGTATGCAAGTCACCGTCCCCCACCATCAAAAAGGACGCTTGAAGATCGTCAATGGCAAGCTGCAGATGTCTTGGCAATCCTCCATCTTCTGGGTGGATTCATTTGTGGTATTACCAACACTTCCAGCTTTATTGATAACAGAGGTGACTTGCTCCGTGACGGCCTTGAAGGCAGTTTGAACAATGTCCTGAATGGTGGCACTCTTGTTGTTGGCTACAGAGCTGTGGCTGCTCAATCATGAGTCCTTATAATCAGTTTTGGAGGAGGGACGCCACAGCCTTCTTGGACATAGAAAAATCATGATTATTAGAACTCTAAGACGAGCCATCACTGTGGGAGACTCGTCTAACACCTGCAACAACACCAATGACTGCACCGACAACTAGTATGACAGATACTCCAGCCAGCTGCCATATATTAATGTTTATTAGGATTATTTTCTTTTTTAAAAGAAATGGTTAATTAGATGAGATATATGATGAATGAAGTAATTACAGGAAGAGAGAAATCCTCCCTCTGGTTCAAAATGAGGCTGAATCATGAGCGCGCCCCCTAAAATTTTGAGAGGAAGTGGCTTTAGTACTGAAGATACCTAAGGCCTACCGCTGGCCCACTAAAGAGTAAACCAAAACCCCTTCCTTTGGGTCCATCGAACCAGGAGCATTTAATTAGGACCGCCTACGACTCCTTGTTCATCTCTATTCTCAGTATATTAGTTTTTCGGTTATTCCAATCGGTTACTCCAAGTCCTTGGCCCCCGAGTCCCTCAGTCATTCTTACTCCTTGGCTAACTGAGCCTTACAAGTGTAATACGATTGACAAATATGTTAAGTACGACTTGAGACAATCCACGAAAAAAGCAAACCCTTAAACAGATTTGAATTCTCCTTGAAAGGAGGAGAATCTTCCCAAGACGGTTCCATGGGATAAGAAAATATACCCTAATAAACATATCAAAAAAGGAAGGAAACTCCCACGATAACGGGATTCCCCCTGACTACCAAGGAGGTGCATCTCCAAGAAGGATCTCAAATAGAAATCTCATGATCTAGGGGATTCAGGACGATCGTCCCACAAAGGAACTAGGGTTTTGAGACCACCGAAACTCTATAGCATCTTCTGAGGACGAGATGTATATATATATACTGCATTGGCCGCCAACCAAGTAAGTTCTCCCAGAAAAAAAATACTCTAAACACCTCAGCAACACAGTGCCGATATCATTCTTCTCAATCTGTTTATTTAATTAAAAAATTACTATTTTTGATTTGAGTATCAGAGTCTCACTCATCAGAACACCCTTCGATGACTTTTGCAAGTCTCAAGCATTGGACTATCTTTCATTTAGAGGCTCCCACTCTCCCACTAAGATAGGCAGAACAGGTATTTGAGAAGAAAACTCACCTCCATCAAGTATAGAAACTACTGAAAGCCTCAAATATTAAAGGGAGGGAGGATGCTTCAATTAGTTAACTGTTAACAACGGTTGGCTATACCTACTTCTCCCATATATAAATTTTCTATTTTTTTAACTCCTTTGGATAGCCGCTCTGATGTGAGCCAAGCATATCCCGCATTTGCCCCTCGTTTGTGTTTGGCGACCCCTACTAATTTGACATCTTGCTTTTTGCTCATAGCATTTTCCTAATTCCAACCCCCCCCCCCCGGGCAACGCAGCCCCATTGTGGAGAAGTCCAAATGAGTTGGATGAAACATTGTGGAGAAAGGGGGTATTTAACTGATCTCAACCGATAGTAATTGGGAAACATTGTGGAGAAGGTGGGTATTTAACTGATCTCAACCGATAGTAATTGGGAATAAAAGAGGAGGGTATTGAGTTGGACAGTCCTTTCCAAAGGAAACGTGTTGATGGTAACTTGAAACAAACTGGCTCCCGATTTTTTCCCTTATTTGCTCTGGGTTTTGTTCTCACTCTCGCTCTCACTCTCAACTCACCGGCGCTTCTCTCAAAATCATATGTATACACTACATGAAAGAGCGGGTGAACAATTAGCCTCATTAAAATAAAATAATTTCATTAAATTTTATATATTAAAATAAATATTACCCCATATTAAAAAAAAAAAAAAAAACCCTCACACTAAAAAGAAAAAATCCCCCCCTTCCCCAGGGAGCCACCAGATCATTTAGTTCTACAATATTTTGGCCCCACTATTTTGTGTGTGGAATCCGCCACTATATATATATATATATATTTATATTCAGCTCAACAGTCCTTAGCTAGCACCGGATGAGATGAGAAGATAAGTGGGGTCCTTTGGATTATTAGGTTGAGGTTGACACAGATAATTTGAGCTTTTGAGTAATGTAGTTGGAAGTAACTTCTTTGCTTATATATGTTATATGATAGAAGTAAGCAGATCCAAATTCCCCCAAATTAGAGCTCCCCCAAAGTTAAAGACCAAACTGGAATTGCATCAAAGAAGAAGAAAGAAGGAAAAAAACACAAGTCCCCCAGAACCAAATGCCCCTTCTTCACACGCCTTCACCGTCATTAACTCCTTCTTCCATGTCCGAGCTCAAGCAGTTGCATTCCCTCACCATCCGACACGGGCTCTCCTCCGACAACGACGCCATGGGCAGACTCATCAAGTTCTGCTCCCTCTCTCCATCCGGTAATTTCGGCTACGCCCTCCAGCTGTTCAAATCACTCCCTCATCCGGACCCATTCATCTACAACACCATCATCGGCGGCTACGTGCATCATCACTTTCCCCACCAGGCCCTCCTCTTCTACTCCCTCCAGATGTTATCCGACTCCGTCCCTCCCAACCAGTTCACCCTCCCCTCCCTCATCCGTGCTTGTTGCCTTGCCAATTCCGTACCGCTTGGCAACCAACTCCACGCCCACGTCTTCAAATTAGGCTTTGCTGCCCATGTCTATTCCCAAAACAATCTGATTCACATGTACGCCAGTTTCCGCTGTTTGGAGGATGCCAGGAAGGTCTTTCATACCATGCCTGTGCAGAATGCTGTGACTTGGGCTTCTTTAATTACTGGTTATTCCGAGTGGGGGTTGATTGATGATGCCTTTCATGTCTTCGAGACCATGCCCAAAAAGGAGAGAAACTCTGATACTTGGAATGCCATGATAACCGCCTATATCCAGAATAATAGATTCCAGGAAGCGTTTGTTCTTTTCCAAAGGATGCAGTCTGAGAATGTGGCGTTGAATAAATATGCAGCGGCCAGCATGCTAGCTGCGTGCACAGGATTAGGAACTTTGGAGCAAGGGGAGTGGATGCATCGACACATCATTAAGAGTGGAGTTGGGTTGGACTCCAAGCTGGTAACTGCCGTAATCAACATGTACTGCAAGTGCGGTTGTCTGAACAAGGCTTTACAAGTGTTCAATCGGTTAACACACAGGGGCATTTCTACCTGGAATTGCATGATTGGAGGACTTGCTATGCATGGACAAGGGGAACCTGCTATTGAGCTTTTTAAAGCTATGGAGACGGAGGGCATGATCCCTGATTATATAACCTTCATAAATGTCCTCAGTGCTTGTGCCAATTCGGGTTTGGTTAATGAAGGCCTCTATTACTTCAATTACATGAAGGAAGTGCATGGAATTGATCCCACAATGGAGCATTTTGGTTGCATGGTTGATCTGTTGGGAAAGGCTGGTTTGCTAGAGGAAGCTATGAAGCTCTTAAAGGAGATGCCAATGAGTCCTGATGCATCTGTACTGGGTGCAATCTCTGGCGCATGTAAAATTCACGGAAATACGGATCTAGGAGAGATAATTGGGAAGGAACTAATTCAACTAGATTCCAAGAATAGCGGGCGATACATCTCACTGGCTAACTTGTATGCCAGTGCTGGTAAGTGGGAACAAGTGGGCAATGTGAGGAAATTGATGAATGATCTGGGTGTGAAGAAGGTTGCTGGCTTTTCTGTGATTGAAATGAACGGTATTGTTAATGAATTTGTTTCAGGAGGAACGAGGCATCCCCAGTGTGATGAGATATATGCCAAAGTTGATGAAATGTTGGAACTCATAAAGCCAATAGGCTATATGCCAGCATCTGATGTTGTATTACATGATATCAACAAAAAGGAGAAAGAAATCTCCTTGGCCTACCACAGTGAGAAACTTGCCATTGCATATGGGTTGTTGAAAACAAAACCCGGGGACACCCTGCGTATCTCAAAGAATCTGAGAGTGTGCCGAGATTGTCACCATGCATGTAAGCTTATATCACTAGTCTTTGAGCGGGACATTGTGTTGAGAGATAGAAACAGATTCCACCATTTCAGCAAGGGAGAATGCTCCTGTAAGGATTATTGGTAACAGGAAAGCAGGTGCATTGTGCAAATGTCATTAGTAGCAAGCTGAATGTACGTTTGTATAATTGGACACAAAGTGAGTTTCATAACCTCAAATAATTGCCGTACAAGGTTAGCACTTGCACTAGTATGTGATGTGCATTTCTGTGATGTTTGTTGTCCGCTCACTCTTAACTTGATGCCGAATAAAACCCAGTTTTTGCCAAGCTTTAAAACTTTGCTCCAAAGATGACATATGGGCTTTAATTAGAATAAAATTGAAGGGGGGTGGGGAGGATGTGCTTGAATTCTAAAAAATGTACAAGTTTTAAGTTTTAGGGTGGGGGTCATCAACAAATTGATGGATGAGTATTTTGAAAGATTTTAAAAGTTGGTTAAGTTAATCATGTCTCTTTTGGAAATCATATAGCATGGGAGTGAAGGGGAATAGGAATAGCCATGTATAAGTAACTTTGATAATAAAGGGCACAAGGTGGCAACTCTCCCCCCCCCCCCCACCAATTTTTTTTTTTTTTTTTAAACCTTAGAATATGAAAATTTATAATTTCCTATCCCAAATATTATTGAGCCCCTTAAATTTTTCTTCTGCTTAGTAATTTTTTTTTAAGAAAAATTAATTTTACTTTTCATCTTAAAAAGTTTTATTCTTTTCAATGTTATTTACTAATGATATTTGACCAAAAGCCCAGTAAACGAGCTGAGAGCCCATCATGCCGGACCTTTATTTTCTGGGCCAGACAAACAAGGAGATTCTCTTGAGGTCATTTATGGATCCTCAGTACCCCTACTCCTCGGTCATCCTGCTCTTCCTTCTCAATACCCCTGTTCCTCAGTTCCCCTACTTTTGGGATAAACTACCTCAAAGTCGTAAATCGGGCAACCATAGGGAATAAATATGACCCCAAAAGACTCATGAAAGGAACAAATCCTCAAACAAAGTCAAACCTTCCTTACAGAAGTAGGAATCCTCTCATAACTAAAATGGTCTCCGAAATACGGGCACCTACCTTAACAAAACATAACCACTAAGGATATAACCCCCAATTTGCGGATCTAAATATCAAAAGTGGCCGTCTTCCTAAAAGCCTCCCACAATCATTCCAACAATCTCGAAGATACACATTGATCATTTCTAAAGAAGGCTAGGGATAGGGGATTCCAAAAAAACCTAAAAGACCCTTGGCAAAGGGGCAAATATAGAAGTGAAACTTCAGCCACCAGTAAGATAAGTTCTCTGGAACTGAACACTATTATCACATAAGGAAATCCTAAGGTAGGAAATCTTATTGATCTGTTTATCACATCTTAAAAATTGCTCTTTCCTAACTTGAGCGTCGAAATCTCCCCTGCCAGAATACCCTCCAGCAGTTTTTTGCAGGTTGTGAGATCCAGGTCATCCTTGGTTTAGGGCTCCCGCTTGTGCAGATAGAGCAGGTATCTATGGAGAAACCCACATTTATCAGATTAACGCAAGTCATAGGAAACAGATAGAAGAAGATCATCCTTCACACTTAACACATCCTAGAAAATCATGACCCTATGATGAAGGAGAACACCATCTAGAGTCGTGTCCATAGTGGAAGAATGCCCTGCTACTTATACACACCCTAATCAACTACTAGTCCTAGCTAATCCCAAAAACCCAATCTTAGTGCAAATCCGATCTCAGATAGCCCATCAACCAACTCAGCTAACTCGGACAGCTGCTCCCACTCCTCCTAACGAACCCCCTCATTTGAAAATGGAGAGATTGGCTTCAAGATTGCAAGACATGAGAAAACAATTGTAGGATCTCAATCGAGCTCATCGACTAGGTCATTCATCCTCTCCCTAGAGATCAAAATACTCACACCAAAATAGGCTTCTTCCTCAAGAAGAGCGAGAACCCTCGGTCACGTCTTAGCACATCCTTGAGGGTTTGCGAAAGCAAGTGGAGAATATTATGGCTGTTGAACTCAAATGTGCCAACATTAGGGTAGATGGAACAATTCGCCATTAAACCTACGTGTCAACCTTTGACTCGAAGATCTCCACTAAGCCCATGCCGCGTGATATCTTGCTCCCCCCCATAGAGAGATATGACAGGATGACATACTCTCAGAATCACACGGCACACTTCATGACCATAATGATCTCAAGGGATATGACTAATGCAATCATGTGCAAACATTTTTCCACGACGCTTAAGGGTAATACGCTAACGTGGTTCAATTCCCTGCCTCCACTTGGGATCAAGAGTTTTTCCCAGTTGAGGGAATTGTTTGAAGCTCATTTTATAATCAGCTGAGAAGCCAAGAGGAAGTCCACCTCCCTTCTCTCATTGTGACAAGGGGAAGAAGAATACTTAAAAGATCTTTTGGAAAAATTCAAAATAGAGCTGATGAAGATTTCAGATTTGGATCATTCCATAGCCTTAGCAGCCTTGCTAACAGAATTAAGACCTTTAGGCATGAAAACCTCAATCACTAAGAATCCTCCAAGCACCATACAACAGTTGTCACGCCCCGAACCGGGAATCGTGAACAGCCGCCCGTTGACCTAGATGCCGGCTGTATTTTTACCGAAAATCGGGCAAAACCTCCCCATAAATCGGAGGTCTCCCATGTACAATAACCTGTATAAATTTAAAATCATCCTGTAAATTTAAACACATGGCCATCCCGGCCTCAAAACAATCCACCAAACCTCCCAACCGACATCTAGACAACGCAAGGCTAACAATCACCAACAGTTCTAACCACAGACCTCTACTGTCATGCCCAACTAGAGCATGAGCAGCCGCTACACCGAGCGGGCCTAAGTTTATACAATTATATTACAATTTTCCCAAGTTAACATTTCAAATAGTTACAAATGCCTCAATGCAAGTGAAATGAGAGTTTCGCAAACAGACGTCCAAAAATTATACAATCATCCCAAATTATGTACACGGTCAACTAAGGACCTCAACAAGACCACGCAGGGTCGACAATAAAATATGAAATTCATCTTTTCAATTAAAACTTAATCTCACCGTCGTAAACACCAATCCATCAACGAGCTATCAAACCCTCGAGCCAAATACATCGCCCTAGCACCATAATCCTGTCTGGGGAGGGAAAGAGGAGGGGTGAGTACTCAGGGAAGAATACTCAGTGAGTGAGTGGGTCAATGTAATCGTGCAATATGGGGTGTGAAACTGGAGTGTCAAAGCATAAGTATACAAATCATATTTCAAATCATCGTGCTTTTAATTTCAACAATATATCATTTGCACGCATCAACAAATCAAATATGCATCCAAAACACTGTCATCAAAATCATAGAGCTGCCCCACCAGTAAAATTCCCGGCAGAGGTCTACCACGACCTATGACGGGCGCGCACCGGGGGTGTTATATGCGATTTTATTTAAAGTGCTCTCTACCCCGGCGTTGGCGACGGACCTCGTCCAGGTGCTAGATTTGGAGTGTGTGTCCAAATCCTCCCCCTTTCGGGTTCAACCTGCCTAGTACCGTGTCGTAAATATAATCCCGACAACTCGTGGGATACCCCAGGCCTTAGGCATATCCGGACGCCACCAAAGCGCCTCTCACGGTGTCCTTCGTAGCTACGGAACAATACATATCACAGCCCTCAAGGCCAATATCAATATCACAATCATATCACAGCCCTCAAGGCCAAAATCAATATCATATCACAACATGTGCCGTAAATCAGGTTTACAAACCAAATGCAACATATAGCATAAAATGGCACATTTTACATTTCAATCACATGGATGCATATTTCATAATTCAACCACATTTTCAGACACTCCATCGGTTCACAAAAATCATTTTCAAAGCCAGTCAAAACATTTTAAGTACGCGATAAATCATGCTCATTTATCAAACTGTTGTAAAGCAGAGTTTACATATTAAACGAAAACATTGAAATAAAACTCACTCACTGTATACGGGAGGGTCAATCACTCCCTACAATGCACAACAAGTGCCGAAACTGTGCTCCCCTCGATCAAGGCATCCAACACTTACGCATGTATATAATCAGCAAGTTTCAAACTCGTTATAGAAAATAGGCTATAACTTCTAATACACCTTTACAAATCAAGGGGTTTCTTATTTCATTTTTAAACTAAGGATGTCTAGTGTCTAAGGCAGACAACCTCACGTCATTCGGAGATGTGTAGAGAAAGTTATGCTTACAACATATCCACAAGACTCAAGTGATATTGCTTAATCAATCCTACACAAAGCTCCCACCAATCCAATCTCTCGTCGTACATAAGAGTCAGCATATACACCAACACACTTTTATTCAAAATTCTTCATCAACTTCTTCTCTTCAATACACCAATACAATTCTATACATTTATCATATAAATACAAACACATGCTTTTGTTCATTCTTTACAATTGCACATTTTCATATCACTTTAATACACCAATATCACCATATATATGCATACACATATAAACCTCCATCTTGCTTACTATAGTCATTCCAAATCTCTCCAATGGATTCGATCAATACAATTTTACATCCACATATTCACCAACCTCTATCCAAACTTCAGTATACATAATTCCTCACACTTTTGGCCTCAATTTCACATATACATAGTCAATAACACTCCACACTTAAATGCCAAAAACACAAGTACATCAAATCCACATTTTAACACTCAAAATCATCCCAAATTCTAGCCACACAATCTTGTCATCAAGGGTATTTCATTAATAAAAAGTAATCAAAATTTGGGATTTGAGTTTAAGAATTTATGCAATCTTTTCATTATAAGTTGTCCTACATATATGAAATCAAAATACTATTTCCGTATGATGAAAATAGGTTTCAATACCTTTGAAATGACATATGGGTGAAGAAATCGGATGAGAATCGAAAAGTGTGTGATTTTTCAAAGATTTTCAATCTTGAAGGAAATTTAATTATGTTAAACTTACTTCCGACTTTGAGAGATTGTAGGATTATTAAAAGATGAATTTCAACAGTTCTACTCTATAGTAGAGAAATATATAGCCGCTAAGGAAGTAGAGGCCTTTGATAAGTATCAGTCTAGATCGAGCAAGAGTGAACATCACCACTCCTCCTGACCACCCTCCTCTAAGAAGAACCAATTGGCTCCGCCGCCTCACTGCAAGTTCAACCACTACGCCCCATTAAATAACTCTTCTAGTCAAATTCTACTGTAGATAAGGGACAAGCCTTAAGTACGCTGGCTCGGAGGCCCCTCGGGCAATGATATCAAAAAGGACAATACTAAATACTGTCATTTTCACAGAGACTATGGACACTGGACTGATGAATGTTGAAAACTAAAAGATGAGCTTAAGACATTGGCTCATGACATGAAGCTCTAAAAGTTTGTCCACAACGACTATGATGGTGGCTCCCATCCGCTGCCACAGGAAGAGAAACGAAGAGACACCTCATATGGATATCAGACTCCAATACGATCGCAGACCAAGACAAGAGAATCATCCTGCTTGTAGAAGCCGGAAGCCCACCTTTTATAATTTCTCCACCCGAGGACAGACTCTACATGGCATCATTCACCCACACCCTTCTTGCACCAATTTTTCAATTAAATAGACAGCCTATTCAAAACGAAATTCTCTCTGCCCATATCAGTAAAGGTAAAGGCCCCAAAAGACCCATGATAGGGTTCGATGATGAAGACCTTGTGGGGGTTCAACCAGGACATGATGACCCTTTGATTATCACAGCAGCTATTAGCCAGTTTACAATCAAAAGAATCTTTATCGACAAAGGATTAAGATGCAACTGTTACGCAATTTAGGTATATCATGATTTTGGGTAAGTATACCCTAGTCGAGTGTTGTATATAGTGCATAACAAGTGTCGATTTCACGAGAATATTTTATACTACCAGGTATGAATAACTCTAATATAAGTTGAACAAATCAAATCAAGTTGTGAAAATTTTAGAAACTACTAAAAACAAAATCTAAAATATGAACCTCTAATGTGATGAAAACCCTAGAATATTGATTTCATTTATTTTTATCTTTCTACACGGTCGAATCTCTTCAATCCCTAAGTTCATTGGCTAATGATTTATTATTGATGATAACAGATTTTTCTAAATTAGATTCACCAAATGGTCATGCAATGAATCTCTAACTCGTTTAACCAAAAGCCAATGGTTATGCAATTTCGATTAAATTAAACCACATTAAGTTTTATGAAAATCTGTAAATTAAGGTTTCCCTTAATCCCCACACATGAAATTAATCCAATGATCATGCTCATAATCATATAAATCTTATTATTTGGACTAATCTTATACAATTATATTGGTCATGCATGTACTCAATTTCAAATCATCAAAACGTCGGGTCCAAAAACGTTTGAGACATTAAGAACAATAATAAAATCTTATCAAAATAATAATCATGTCAATAAAACTTAAGGGAAAGAATCAAATCAAGTCATGTATTAATCAAAAAATAAAATCTATCGAGTTCTAGGAAAAATACAATTAACTAGACATTGAAAAGAAAAATAAAAAAGTAAAAGAGAATATTACAACCCTTGTTTGCACAAATATGGAGATCGAAGTCACTTGAGATGGAGGAGGCTACTAGGGTTTATAAAGTGGTGGAAGAATGAGAAAAATAAAAGAGAAATTCGTGCATAAGGAGCTGCCCTATTGCCACATATATATAGAAGTGAAAACTTTAGGAAAAATTTAGTAATCTGGACTATTTTGGAAATTTGGATTTTGAATTTGATTTAGAAACTTTCTTTTGCTGCTTGATGATGATCTTTAACTTTTCAAATACTTGAAAATTCTCTTTCTTCAATTTGGATAATTTTTAAAATTATTAGCAAGGTAATTCCAAAATTGTAGCACATTGTTTCCTTTTTTATTCCCAATTTCCGTTTTCCAGCACTACAATAATTTCAACTCAATTTTCAGATATCTTCTGGTCTGACCCAACCTTTGAGGTCTTCATAAGAGTTGTAGGCTCAAAATGTTCTTTCCAACGCCATAAAAATTATCTTAATCGGATATCGGGACAAAAAGTTATAGTTAAAATATTGAATACTATCTGTTCAGTCCGAAAGTAACAAGTTTGCTCCATTTTTCCTAAATTAATGATCATAAAAATAAATCAATATAAAATCATAAAATATGGTTCAAATCAATTTTAAAACACATAAATAAATGTTAAAAAATATATAATTCAAATATATAAAAATATTGCTATCAAATACCCCCACACTAGAATATTTGTTTGTCCTTAAACAAAAATAATTATCTTTCAAAACCAATTCAATTTTTGTTAAATCCCTAATCATGTGTACAACAAATTCAAATCGGAATTACAATCAGACAATTAATACTTTGCAGCATTTAATACTAGAAAAACTATTACACCTCCTATAGTCTCCTCGAAATTAAGAATAATGCAAGATTCAAATACCTTCACAGTCGATTCGCTCAATAGAATGAAGAGAGATACTATTCAACTATTCAAAACACTCAATGTATGTAAGGATATGTATATCACTCAAATCAACACGATGAGATGATATTACCATAATCTTGCTCATATATCAAATCTCCACCACTTAAATATGAAATCCAAAAACTAATAAAAATGTCTTTTATTTAGTTGTAACAAAGTTAGGATAAAGGGTATGATAATGAATAAAATATATGGTTAAAATGATTTACTAAAAAAATTTAAGTATCAAAACATGACATCCTTTATATCAATACAAGACATTACTAACTCTAACTATAAATATATAATGTGATATATTACTTATTCAAAATAAAGAATAATGCAATGAACTTTTACTGTAAGAGTGAATAACATCAAGAAAGAAAAATGTTCATTTTTTCTCGATATTTTTCTTTTTCTACTTTTTTTTTTTCTCATTTTTTCTTTTTTTTCCAACCAGCAAATTTTTTTTCTTCTTTTTTTTTGGGCTGGTTTTTTTTTTTTTTTTGAGTACATTGACTTGATAACATAAAAAAATCATAATGCAAAAAAAAAACTAAAATGTCATACTATCAACTATAAGAACCTTAGTGAATTGGGGTTCAAACTCTAGGGTTAGAAAAAATGAGAGTCATGGGGTAGATTATGTAGGTTATTAAAGAAAGAAAAAAGTTTTAGATTCAAATGGGTTAACTAAGGGATAATATGATAGGGATGATATTTTTTGAAAGCTAAATTTGTGTAAACCTAGATACCTTAATCATTTTGGTATATAAAAATCAAGAATGTGGTCTCAAATTGCATAACAAAGCAAGTTTTAGAATGATCAACTCATGTGTGACATACGCTCAACAAGAAAAAGAATGAGAACAAGAAATTGCTCTTTAAGACTCAAATTCTCACTAAGATAAATTTGTGTCAAATTTTGCATTGTCTGTCTTTCAAATCAACCATAAGAAGATAAATAGTTAATCATATACCAAATAGCTACTAATATCAATCATCTTTCATGCAACTTAATTTAACACAAATAGCACGCAAGGACTAGAAAACTCAAGAAAAATTTTTGTTGGGATGAAAGAATTCAGCAAAAATATTTTAGAACGAAATAGAAATTCAACACTCAAATTCCTATATAAAAAAATTAGCAGCCTATGTATGCATATTCCCCCACACTTAAGTTAAGCACTGCCATCAATGTGAAAAATAAATAAAATAAAAGTAAAGAGAACAGAAGACCCCCTGAAATGTAGCCTTCTTTTCAACTTCTTCATTCTCATGCGAAGAGTTTCTTATTCACCTATAAAATGTCATCAAAATTCAAATCTAAATTAAATCAACAAAAATAAATAAAAAAATCATAAAAATACTGAGTTGCCTCCCAATAAGCACCTTTCTTTATTGTCTTTGGCCAGATATTATCTCCTTATTTCAACCCGGCTCATAGATTTTCACATTGTGACCATTCATGGTATCTTGTCATGCTTTTGTCATTTTCTTATCAATTCGCACATTCTCATATATCTCTTGTTCTTCCTCCAACTTATTGAATTGAAACTTCTTTTTCTTACCTATATGAGACCTACTTTTTAAATTAAATTTACTTAAATTCACACCTAAAGTAACACATGCATCAATATATTCATTGTTTAGAAAATCATCCTTGACTTGTGATGAATTGACAATACAATTTTCAATAGGATCACTTGAATAAAATATATTAACATCATGTTCAGCAATTTTTTTAGTGTGATCAATCCTAAAAACGTCTTACTTTTCAAAATTTTTCTTGTGATGGGAAACATTAAACTCAATTTTTTCATTATCCATTCTCAAAGTCAGTTTTCTAGAATGAACATCAATCAATGCTCGTGCAGTGGCAAAGAAAGGTAAAATACTTCCCTATTTTGTCTCTGGTTCATTATACTTCTCTATTACAGGTTGCTCAATTTCTTTTTTGGTCTCTTGTTTATTCTCTTTCTCTTTGGACGGATCTGATACCTCCTACAATTCTTTACCACTCCTCAATATGATTGCGTTAACTTTCTCTCTTGGGTTCTTCTCAGTGTTACTTGGTAATCTACCTATCATATGAGAATGAAATGTGTTAGCTAATTGATCAATTTTATTCTCGTGTCTCTCAAACCTTTCATTTGTTGTTGTTGTCAAACACTTGATTGCTATCTCCCATGATGCTTTGCTCTCTTTTTGTTGTGGTTGTGGATTCCTAGAGATAAAGTCTGATTGGTTGTTTGGTCGTGGCGCCCCTTGACTCTATGAAAGATTAAGATGGTTCCTTCACCCAGGATTATATATATTAGAGTAAAGGTTATTCTGAAATCTACCAAAATTAGAAAAATAGTTTGCTTGTTATACCCGCGGATGCTCAGAAACCGCATGAGTAGGATCTCCACATGATTCACAAAAACAAACCTGATTAGGCATAGGATTGGTCTGATTGATTTTCACAGCATTAATCAATGAATCAAGTTTTGCATTAAGCATGTTAAAATTATCGACCTCATGCATAATGACCCTTTGTCTAAGAATTTCATATTCATTAGACCAATCATATTGATTAGAGGTCATATCATCTAATAGTGCATATGCTTCATTATATGACTTGTTCATGAAAGCAGCCCCAGCCACAGTATCAACAGTAATTTTCATAGAATTTATAAGACAGTCATAAAAAGTTTGTAAAACTAACCATTCAGGTATGCCATGATGTAGACATTTTCTAATCAAATCTTTGAAACGTTCCCCAACACTATATAAAGATTCACCATTAAATTACCTAAAACTAGTAATATCATTATGTAATTTAGTAGTTTTACCCTGTGAAAAGTACTTAATTAAAAATGTTTCATATAGATTTTTCCAATTCATGAAATGATTAGGAGGGAATGAATTAAACCATACTTTTGTCTTTCCCCTAAGACAGAAAGGAAATAAGCGCAATTTTATGGTGTCTGGGCTCACCCCATTCAACTTGATCGTCTTACAGATCTCCAAAAAGTTCTTCAGATGGCTATGTGGATCTTCAAAAGTTTCTTCGCCACTGAACTGATCTGCCTACACCATTCCAATAAGACTAGATTTAAGTTCAAAAATATTTACTTCTATGAGAGGTCTAACAATGCTAGTTTGTATGTTTTGAAGTTTAGGTATAGAAAACTCTCTCATAGCTTTGTTTTCCTGATCCATTACTGCTTCACATTCCATTTTTTCCTTAACTTGTCTATGAATGACTTTGAGAGTCTTCTCTATTTCAGAATCAAACTCGGTTAGGTCAAAACTTTTCGATCTCAACATAAAATCCATACAACACAAAAAATAACACAAAATTAGACCTCCAAAATAAATCACAAAAACTACTTTAATAAATCTAGAATACCTATATATGAATAAAAATCAAAAAAATATTATAAACAAATGTACAAAAGGCACTTAGACAACAAACCGGAAAACTGAAAAATCACAAAATAATCAAAGAAAAATAGAAAAATCTATGAAAACAATAGAATTTGGCCAAGATAGGGTGGTGCTCATGGTAAATACCATGGGTTTTGCTTAGCAGTACGAAATCCTTTTGAACAAGTGATCAATTATCCTTGATTTTGAAAATTTTTCTGATCCCGAAAATTCTCAAAAATTTCACCACAATTTCAAAACCAAAAATCTAAAATAGCAACTGATGGGACAAGGCCCCGTGATCAGATCCAATGAGTCAACCTTGGAAAGGCCCATATGACAAGCCCATGAAGGACAACTATCGATTTAGATTCAAATACGATTATCTACCGAAGGGTCTCAGTCGTCCAGATCTCTCGAACGGTAGAGTCTTAGTCGCCCTACCAACCGAACGTGATTCATCAAGTTAAGGTAACCATCCCAATCGGGTATCCAATGGTCGACTCCTCAACCAAAAGAGTCCTGAAGACCCTTCATCGGTCGAGCGACCGATCGATAGCTAACGATTTCAACGATCCTAAATGAAGACCAAAATATCTCATTAACTTCCACCCCTTATTGCGGACAGCATCCTAAGGATCTTTCAGTTAAGAAAAGATTCCCTATAGAATACGAAGGTTTCCCAAAAGATGAACATCACAGTTGATTCGAAATATTGAATCCTCAAGATTTCCAGATCACTCGATAAGGAAGATAGGGTGGAAGCACTACAGCAACGTATGACTCTCACAGGTATAAAACATCTCAAAACTCTCTAAGAGAGTACGCTCTCTCGGCCTTACACATTAGGCATTCGAATCACAAGGAACTACTCCCTCGAGCTCTCAATTTGTTTTTTTCTTTTATACGAAAATCACTCTTTCTAACTTGAGTGTCGGAGTCTCCTCGTCGGAGCACCCTCTGGTAGTTTTTTGTAGGTATCACATCTCTGTGACGGCAACTGCTCGAGTCAACGAAGAGTCGGTATCTGTAGAGCCATAACCCACCTCTAACAGATTGACGCCGTCTGTAGGAACAGACTAAAACAACTTTTGCTGATAACCATGCCTCCGAGAACTAGAGCATCCTCAAAAGCCGCCCCTATTGTAAAAGGGTGCACTGCCACACTTTCTGATACTGCTCCTCCTGTAGCACCCGATCACTTTGCTCACGATCAGGCGGCCTCCCTTTGCCCACCTCATCAGGATTAGGCCCTACAGCCTATAGTCCCCGACCGACCGATTACGGCCCCTGCTCTAGAACAAGTCAGCCGCCCCCAGATGGAAAGGCTAAAGTCCAAACTCCAGAACATGAGCACACAATTGGAGGGCCTTAGCCACTTCCTCAGACCCGAAGGCCAATCCTCTGTAGGGGGATCTAGGCGTCCTCAGCGACGACCGTCGACCCACGCCGCGAAGCATCCAAAAACTCCAACCAATCCTTGATGATCTTCGAAAACAAGTTGAGCAACTTGTTGCCGATGAACTTAGGCGGATCAATCCCCAAGGAGACCAAATCTCTTCTTACTCTCATGTTTCACCTTTTGATTCCAAGGTTTCTCTAGAGTCTATACCCCGTAACGTGCTCATACCCTCTATGGAGAGATACAACGGGACAACGGATCCCCGGGATCATGTGACCCATTTTGTAACTGTGATGATCTCCAAAGACATATCCGACGCGGCCATATATAAACACTTTCTCACCACTCTTTCGGGAAATGCACTTACTTGGTTCAATTCTCTACCACCATCGAGTATAAAAACTTTCTCCCAACTACGTGAGCAGTTCGAGTCACATTTCGTAATAAGCGGAGAGGTCAAAAAAAAGTCTACCGCCCTACTGTCACTACACCAGAAGAAAAAAGAATCTCTAAGGAATTTTCTGGAAAGATTCAAAGCAGAGATGATGAGGGTTCCATCCTTGAACCATTCGATCATGTTGGTTACGCTATTAACAAGGCTACGACCTTCCAGCATGAAAGTGTCAATCACGAAGAAATTCCCTACTACTATTTAAGAATTTTACGTCCGAACAGAAAAATATATCGCTGCTGAAGAGGCCGAGGCGTTCGACCACAAGGAGGATCAATTCGTTAAAGAGAGCGTAACCAATCGCCCAGAAGGTTTTCACTAAGAAAAAGCCGAACGAGTCATCCTCCTCCACAAAGGTATAATAACTACACTCCACTGAACGAGACCCCTGGTCGGATTTTAGCTTTAATCAAAGACAAGTCGTACATCCGATGGACCTCACGGTCGACTGAGGACGACTCCAACAAGGAAAGAGTAAAATATTATCACTTTCACCCGGATTACGGTTATACAACAAACGACTGCAAAAAGTTAAAGGATGAATTGAAATTCCTAGTACGCGATGGGAGATTACAAGAATTCATCATCAGAGGGGAAAGAAATCCTCCCACCGATTATCGGCGCGAACCGCCACGACATGACCGGGCAGAGGAATGACAGGCCGCCCGGCCCCAGGCCGACAGGAGAGATGGAGTAATTCTCCAGATCTAGGATAATCCATCGGGGAATGAGGAGGGGTGCCTAATTACATCGATCTTCTACTGCCCGAAGACACTTCTTTCTGTGCCACAGGAGGTCCTAGCAACAAGTGCTAATAAACGACAAAGAGAAAAAAGGCTCGTCATCGGTTTTACAGATAAAGATCTACTCGGGGTAGATCCAAGTCGACACGACCCCCTTGTGATAACCGCCAAGATTGGGCAATACGAAGTTAGAAGAATCTTTGTCAATCAGGGGGCAGGCTGCAACCTCTTGTACCGTAACGCGTTTGGACGAATGTGGTTTACTTCTGCAAATCTCCAACCCCACACAGGCCCAGTTAAAGGGCTTTCAGGTGAATAGATATACCCCAAGGGTATTATTTCTCTTCTGATTACCCTTAGAGCACCTCTTAATCATGCAACAGCCTCCATCATATTCAATATAGTGGATCTTCCTTTGCTCTATAATATTATCCTAGGCAGGTCGAGACTAAACGCCTTGGAAGTTTTGCCCAGCACGAAACACATGAAGATTATATACAGAACACCGTCAGGGATCGGGAATTTGTCATGCAATCAGGAGTCTTCGACTTCTGCTCCCAAGTAGTCATCAGATTCTACTGCTAGTGGTTTTCCTTCTAGATTGCGGGGATATTTCTTGGGCTATTGAAGCAATCAACGTAATGGATTTTTCTGCAAGACTACGCCTAGTCTCTATCGTTTGGAGGGTCTCAGTCGCCCGGCCTCAGTCACCCAACCTCTATCGTTCGTACGCGTTGTCAATAGGGATATAACTCCCCGGACGAGTAGACGCGGCCCTACCACTTAAAAATTTCCTATTGCTCGGAGGGCCTCAGTTGCCCAGCCTCTATCATTCGTACGCGTCGTCAATAGAGATGTAACCCCCAGATGGGTGGACACGGCCCCACCACTTAATCGCTCAGAGGGTCTCAGTCACCCAACCTCTATCATTCGTATGCGTCGTCAATAGGGATGTAACTCCCCGAATGGGTTGACGCGGCCCCACACTTAAAAATTTTCTATCGCTCGGAGGGCCTCGTCACTCAGCCTCTATCATTCGTATGCGTCGTCAATAGGGATGTAACTCCCTGGACAGGTGGACGCGGCCCCACCACTTAAAAATTTCCTATCACTCGGAGGGTTTTAGTCGCCCAGCCTCTATCGTTCGTACGTGTCGTCAATAGGGATGTAACTCCCCGGACGGGTGGACACGACCCCACTACTTAAAAATTTCCTATCATTCGGAGGATTTTAGTCGCACGGTCTCTATCATTTGTATGCATCGTCAATAGGAATGTAACTCCCCGGACGGGTAGATGCGACCCCACTATTTAAAAATTTTCTATCACTCGGAGGGTCCAAGTCGTCCCGATTTTACCAGGTTGATACAACACAGATTACAACAGAAAATCACAATATGACCTCTATGTAAAAAAAAGGATTTCTTATTGAGCAGGTGTAAATCACTGGGTACAAAGTTTTAAATGAGAATTATATGTCCGGAAGCTAAGTATTCGTTGCTCCTTCGACCGGAGGCAGGGCATCGTTTAGACCCATACAACAGATTATCTCTTCGGCACACTTTAATATCTCAGTCAATATGCATTGGGAGTCTTTGTAGATAATAGCGTCCTTCGCATGAAACTCCTCAAGTTTGGCTATTCTTCATTCTATCGTTCAAAGCGATTCCTCCCGAAGTTGGGCCAGCTTCTCGATCGACCAAAAACGTGCCTCGCATTAAGCCAACTCTGATCGAAGCTACCTCAGCTCCTCCTCCTTCTGGTTGAGCAATGCACCAGATGTGCTCTCAGTCTCCACAACCTCTTTCTGTTCTTGAACCGGACGAGTTAGCTCAGAAAGATGTCCCTCTAAGTGACTTATCACCTGCCTCCCCGACTGTCCTTGAAATCGGGCAAAAGCCATGGTCTGCAAAGAAAACCGAGTTTACAAAGGCAAAGAATTAGAAAGGCCCCAACAAGTACAGGAGAAGTACTACCATTATGTCCAAGGACTCAAGAGCCCTGCCAACTTGCTCATAAGACATCCTATGAAAATCGAGCTCACATCGATGAAAATGAAATCGGTGGGCAATATGCTCCGCTTCGGCCAGGTCTATGTAACTAAATTGCATACTCCCAGCGCAAATGGCGACGGTTTCGAGTTCTTTTAAACCCTTTTTACCATCGAAAGACCGAACAGGGATAACAGATGGAGCAACAGCCTCTCCAAAAACCTTACGTTTTTCCTTACGCACAGGCCAAACCGGAACAACGGAGGAAGGTCCTGCCATCTTGCCCCTCACAACCCGGGGAACACTGGCTCTCACCATGGCGCCAGATGAGGGATCATCTCTTGTACCACCCGATGGACTACCTTCGTCTGGAATGGTAGTCCCTATCGATATAACTGCTACTGGGGCCGAACAGTCAGGCGAAACCACCAATGTAGACGAGGGAAAATAAATTACCCTCCTCTTTACCAAAGGAGATAACGACTTTGGAAGGGCCTTAGTAGCCCCGAAAGAAGATTTAAGAAGGGCCTCAGATGCCTCGGTGTCCCCTTGAAAGGGCCTTTTCACGCTAGGTCGAACCAGTTTATCAACAGTAATATTCTCTAGCACGGTGTCGTCAAGAGAACCCAAAGAATCAACTAGTTCGACCTTCCCCGTCTCCAACAGAAAGGGTCTGTCAATTTTTCTCCTTTCCCTAATCAGCAAGCCAGCCAAGGATAACATCTAGTTATCCAGTAGGGACTCAATCCATACACTCCGACCGGTGGACTTGTAATAGCCACCGACCAACCGAATAAAACGATCGTGCTTCGAACTGGTTGGAAGCTTCAGTCCCACAAAAGGCACTCCATCGATTTCGGGCAACAAGGGCAAGCGGTCCTTATCCAAGAACTCGACATAAAAGAACTTTTGCATCTAGTTCTTATCAATTGACTCTTTATAGTAAAACGTTCAACCGGACTTAGGACGAGTCTGTAACTTGTACCACCCCTTGGTCAAGCCGCTGCCTCCGCAACTCATCAAAATAAAGATAGACGACAGAATGTCAAAGTCGAAATGAAGGCGGCAAAACCCTAATAGGAAAGCCACGACAACTACCAGACGCCAAGCACTCGGGATCAAAAGGGTTGGAAATATATTCCAAGGGCATAACACCTCTACGAAAGGATCCGTGTACGGAACTTTTAATCCATACCTAACCGATTGCAGGTACATCGACACACAGCCCACCAGTGCCGTGTCAGCACTATCGGCTTCTGTAGCAGATACCAAGGCATAATCATCCCCTATCAGCATCTCAGTTTGCACTTTTTGGAGTTCCTCCAAGGACATAACATTCACAATGTCACTAATGCCCGGAAAAGCCTGAGAAGTAGGCGTTTTCGCTATTGTTTAGGGATGGTTTCTTTAGTGGGTCTTAAGTAGAAATCAAAGAAGCTGCGAAGGAAAAAGCTGGGATACAATACCCTCTGATGAACACAAACCCTTACGAAGCGTACCGAAGACGGTTCACGAAAATCGAAGCGACGAGAGTCAAATTAAAAAGCTCCGCACCTTTTTCAACAATCATTACTCATGGCGCCTCTTTACCAAGAAGGCCTTGAGTCGGGGGCAAATGATGGGACAAGACCCCATGATCAGATCCGATGAGTCAGCCTTGGAAAGGCCCACATGAAAGGCCCATGAATGACAGCTATCGATCTAGGTTCAAATACGATTATCTATCGAAGGGTCTCAGTCGCCCAGATCTCCTGAACGATAGGGTCTTAGTCACCCCACCAACCGAACGTGATTCATCAAGTTAAGGTAACCACTCAGATCGGGTATCCAATGGTTGGCTCCTCAACCGAAAGAGTCCTGAAGACCCTTCATCGGTCGAGCGACCGATCGATAGCTAACGATTCCAACGATCCTAAAGGAAGACCAAAATATCCCATTAACTTCCGTCCCTCATTGCGGATAGCATCCTGAGGATCTTTCAGTTAAGGAAAGGTTCCCTCCAGAATACGAAATTTTCCCAAAAGATGAGGATCACAGTTGATTCGAAATATTGAATCCCCGAGATTTTCGGATCAGCTCGATAAGGAATGTAGGGTGGAAGCACTACAGCGATATACGACTCTCACAGGTATAAAACATCTCAAAACCCTCCAAGACATGTACGCTCTCTCGGCCCTACACATTAGGCATTCTAATCATAGGGAACTACTCGCTCGAACTCTCAGTCTGTTTTTTCATTTTATATGAAAATCACTTTTTCTGACTTGAGTGTCAGACTCTCCCCGCTGGAGTACCCTCCGGTGGTTTTTTGTAGGTATCACATCTCTGTGACGGCAACTGCTAGGGTTAACGAAGAGCCGGTATCTGTGGAGCCATAGTCGAGTGTTGTGTATAGTGCAGAACAAATGTCGATCCCATGAGAATATTTTATACTACCAAGTCTGAATAACCCTAATTTAAATGGAACAAATTAAATCAAGTTGTGAAAATTTTAGAAACTACTAAAAACAAAATCTAAAATATGAACATTTAATGTGATGAAAACCCTAGAACATCAATTTCATTTATTTTTATTTTTCTACACTGTCGAATCTTTTCAATCCCTAAATTCATTGGCTAATAATTTATTATTGATGATGACAGATTTTTCTAAATTAGATTCACCCAATGGTCATGCAGTGAATTCCTAATTCGTCTAACTGAAACCCAATGGTCATACAATTTTGATTAAATCAAACCGCATTAAATTTTGTGAAAATCTGTAAATTAAGGTTTCTCTTAATCACCACACATAAAATTTATCCGATGGTCATGCTCATAATTTTATATGAATTTTATTATTTTGACTAATCTTGTGTAATTATATTGGTCATGCATGCACTCAATCTCAAATCATCAAAACGTCGAGCCCAAAAACGTTTGAAATATTAAGAACAATAATAAAATCTCATCAAAATAATAATCATGTCAATAAAACTTATGGGAAAGAATTAAATCAAGCCATGTATTAATCAAAAAATAAAATCCATCGAGTTCTTGTAAAAATAAAATTAACTAGACATTGAAAAGAAAAATAAGAAAGTAAAAGAGAACATTACAATCCTTGTTTGCATGAACATGGAGGTCGAAGTCACTTGGGATGGAGGAGGCTACTAGCGTTTGTAAAGTGGTGGAAGAATGAGAAAAATAAAAGAGAAATTCGTGCATAAGGAGCTGGCCTATTTCTACATATATATAGAGGTGAAAACCCTTGGAAAAATTTAGTAACTTGGACTATTTTGGAAGTTTAGATTTTGAATTTGATTTGAAAACTTTCTTTTACTGCTTGATGATGATCTTTAACTTTCCAAATACTTAAAAATTATATTTTCTTCAATCTGGATAAATTCTGAAATTAATAGCAAAGTAATTCCAAAATTGTAACACATTGTTTCCTTTTTCATTCCCAGTTTTCGTTTTCCAACATTGTAGTAATTTCAACTCAATTTTCAGATATCTTTTGATCTGATCTAGCCTCCGAGATCTTCACAAGAGTGGTAGGGCTCGAAGTCTTCTTTCTAACACCATAAAAATCACCTCAATCGGATATTGGGACAAAAAGTTATGGTCAAAATACTAAATACTATCTGTTCAGTCAGAAAATAGCAAGTTTGCTCCATTTTTCCTAAATCAATGACCACGAAAATAAATCAATATAAAATCATAAAATATGGTTCAATTCAATTTTAAAATACATAAATAAATGCTAAAAAATATATAATTCAACTGTATAAAAATATTACTATCAGCAACCTCCTGTATTGGAATGTCTTCACGCAGATGGGTTTCAATTGCTCAAACCTACGACCCCATAAAGGACTAGTTAAAGGACTTACATATGAATGGTTATACCCAAAAGGGTTTATCTCCTTACCCATCATGCTAGGAACCCTACCAAATAGTGCTACCACAATTACAGTGTTCAACGTGGTAAAGTTTCCCTCACCCTACAATGTGATTTTGGGAAGGTCAGACCTAAATGCTTTGGAAACACTCCCAAGCATGAGACATAAAAAAATCAAGTTCAGGATGCCACTCAGCATTGGGATGATCAGCTATGATCAAGACCCTACTACTCTTTTCACTCCAACAACCTAGTGATCTTTACTATTTTACTAAAGACCCCCACTCAGCTTATGAAGAGTTTTTCTGTTCTATTCCCTTTCTGATTTTGTTATCTATTTTCCGCACTTCAATAATGATAATGTCCCAACCTTTGACATGATGGTCTTCACCGATTGGATATTCATGCTTGCATCCTATACAACCAGTCGTCACAAAACCCTGCAGCGGGTACAAAGGCACAACGCCTCTTAGTATCTTCGGTGCAATGTCAGATACATAATTTCTTAAGGTGCAATGTCTCCTAATATCTTTAGCGCAACACCAGATACACAATTTCCTAAAGCGCAATGCCTCCAAGCACCTTTAGTGCAATGCCAAATACACAAAATCTACTAAGACGCAATGCCTCCTAGTATTTTCAGCGCAACGCCAGATATACAAAATCTATTAAGGTGCAATGCCTCCTAATATTTTCGGCACAACACTAGATACACAATTTTTTAATACGCAATGCCTCCTAGTATTTTCGGCGCAATACCACATACACAATTTTCTAAAGCACATTGCCTCCTAATATTTTCAGCATAACTCCAAATACACAAAATCCATTAAAGCGTAACGCCTCCTAATATTTTCGACGCAACGCCAGATACACAATTTCTTAAGGCACAATGCCTCCAAACATCTTCGGCGCAACGCTAGATAAAGAATTTCCTAAGGTGCAATGTATTCTACTATCTTTAACGCAATGTCAAATACACAAAATCTACAAAGACGCAATACCTCCTAGTATTTTCAATATAATGTCAGATAAAATGCCTCCTAGTACCTTTGGCACGATGTCATATACACAAAATCTACTAAGACGCAACGCCTCCTAATATTTTCTATGCAACGCCAGATATACAAAATCTACTAAAGCACAACGCATCTTAGTATTTTCGGCACAATGCTAGATACACAAAATCCACTAAGGCGCAACGTCTCCTAATATTTTCAGTGCGGAACCAGATACACAATTTCCTAAGGCACAATACCTCTTAGTATCTTCGGAATAATACCATATACACAATTTTCTAAGGTACAATGCCTCTTAATATTTTCGACACAACACCAGATACATAAAATCTACTAAGACGCAATGCCTCTTAATATTTTCGGTGCATTGCTAGATACACAAAATCTATTAAGGTGTAATGCCTCCTAGTATATTCGGCGCAACACTAGATACACAAAATCTACTAAGACGTAACGCCTCCAAGTATCTTCGACGGAACTCCAAATACACAATTTCCTAAGGTACAACACCTCCAAGTATCTTCAACATTACAAGCATCCTCCACGCGACATTCAATACCCCCAGCTCTTTCAAAGCCCAGCATCTCCAGACTTGGCTGACAAAACCCTCCTCAAAGATATAACAGCAATGAGCGCCATCGGGAATCACATTCAGCTTCTATCACACCCTAATAGTGCTGCAGCAATACTACATCTTGATAAGGCATCTTAGCATGGGGGAAGCCAAAAGGACTTATGCAAGAACAATGACATTTTGAGTATGACCATCATATCATTTAAAGACACAGAATCCATTAACCAACACTGTTAATGATCATACAAGGAACAGGAGTACATCAAAGAGAAAAGGGAGGTGGAGACCTCCACCTAAATCTATCAAAATTGGACTGCAAAGTCGAGATAGAAAGCTCCTTAACAGGCGGGCTACTACTAGGAGAAGTGACTGGCTCGATGCCTTTAGCAGTGGGGCTACAAACATCTACTCCTTCAGCAAAACCGCTCTTTAGACGACGAATGGTTTCCTCAGCCTGCTGCAGCCTCCCAGCAAGCTCCTGAAGATCCAGCTCGTAAGCCTCTGTCAACTTCATTAGAGCCTTCTCTTGCTCGCGAGCCAACTTCTCTATGGCAAGGTGACCGACTTCACTCTCGGCATGACAATCTCTCAACCGTTCACCCTCCTTGATAGCAGCATCAGTCACTTTGTATGAATATTTCAGGTTGGCCTCTAGCATTTTTATCAATTTTTCTTTCTTGCCAAGTACAACAAAGACTACCTGCCTCTCTCCTCTCTCGGCCCAAAGATGGGCCATCTTCTTTCCTAGATCATCCACTTGGTCCTGCAAGTGGCTGATCAGCTAATCCTTCCTAGTCCTATGAAACTCTGCCATGACAATATCCTATTTAAAAGAAGAATGGGGAATATTAGCTCACCTAGAACGAAAGTAAATAAAAAAGGAGGAGTCAATACAGATCAGATGTCACGCCCCGACCCTCGAGTCAAGCACGCCACAACCATCACATTATCTCGTCATACGGACAGAACATCCCCATATATCGGGACGTCGTAAGGCTTTCAACCTATTCAACATATTTTAAAAGCAAATCAACAACATTTAAAGGATCATCCCAGTCCATTTTATCATAACAAGCATGCAAGAGGCCAATCCGGCCAATCAAAAATCACATGCATGCATAAAGTCATCCCGGCCGATCAAGAAATTTTAATAAAATTTCCTCAAACTCCAGATGTCTCAAAATTCACAAGTAAAGTCCAAATATCCCAATAAAACAATAAATTTTTCAAAACCAAAGTTTTAATCAAAATGAAACAAGTTCCACCACAACCAAGTATGGATTCTATCAATACTTGCCCTAAGAGATAGCACAAGTATCAATCAAATTCAAACCAAAAGAATAGTACAATTGTTTCCTTCCATAGGTTATACTACATTAATCCAAAAATAAAACCTACATCATTAATACCTATATAATTTCAGCACAATAATATCTCCAACTAGCTTCAAATTGACATTTCCCAACTAGACTTCCTCTGAAAAATATAGAAGAGAGTTGTGAATATGGGAATACACAGTGAATTGAGTGCAATGGCATAATTATACTATAAATGAGGGGTGAATGTAGGGGAGTCAAAAGCATATATTGTAAATAGCTCAAATTTATATGAAATAATTTTTAGCAAAACAGAATAATTTCAATTAAATATGCATCCATAATTTCAGGCTTTCCAAAATCACGGGGACCCCCTAAAGAAATCTCTTCCACCCAAGGTTTGGCCAAACCCGAGTGGAAGCCCACCAAGAGTTTTTGATTCATTCTTTTCACAACACTAATTTCCCCTTTCTTTGGCATTGACTCGTACTTCATCGGGGTGCGTCCAGATATAGCATGACTTCAACAGAGAGAATCACGTCTGTCTCATCCGCTCATCCAACCCCAACCACGTCACCTCATCGGATCATTCCGTAAAAGGAATGACTATAGCCATTTATATCACATGCACCGTCATTTCATAAATATTCAATCCTCATTCAATTTGCCATAATATCAATAATCAGATTTCCAAATCACATATCACAATCATGAAAACAATTTCAAATTTAGTAAGGCACAAGTTCATTCACAAATAATATAGATGCATATATAGTTCAATTCTCATTTCAGGACATCCCACAATCACAAAAATTTATATAAAAATCATATAAAAATATTCAAAGCTATTTATAAAAAGAATTGAAATCATTTGCTCATTTAAGACACAATAAATCTTCCATTCACCTCTTCGGAGGGTAATCACTCCAAAATTTCAAATCAAACAAAATCCAACCTCTCTTTTGATTCTGAATACCATAACCTAAGACATTGATCACAAATTAATCATTAATTCGTATACCAACATTAAAGCAAATTGGTTCTTCTCAATGTATCACAAATTCTTAACTTTTCAATAATTTTCAGCACAACATGTTATAAAAAAATGGTCGTATCTTGATTTATACTTCTCGGATCACGAAAACTCCAATTTTTACTTAAAGATTAGACATAAAACTACAAATTTTAAGTTTATGTTCCAAACTCATTCAAATCGTATAAAAGTATCTAAATTTTGAATCTTATAGTCCTAAACTCACAACCTATATTTGCGCAGTTACCGAAAAATTATCATAACTTTCACTACACATATCGAATTTAAGTAATTCAAGTCTCAAATTAAGATAAGACATAGATCTATAACTTTCATATTTAAACTTAAGCCTAAATTTACCTTGAAGATAGCTCAAATTTGTAGCAAACTTCACCCCAAAACAGGACATGAAGCAGAGTATTCAGCAGAATTTGTGTCATTTCAAAAATTTTCCAAAAATTCAATCCTCAATGAATCCTTCAAATCATATGTCATTTCAAAGCTTCAGAAGTTTAGTTTCAGTAGAAATAAACCTTATTCAGTTTACAGTAATGTAGAAAGAGTTATGACTTAAAAACAACAACAAGGTTATCTGTCCAGAGTTGCAAAAATTAGGGTTTTCATTCTCATTCTTCATTATTTCAGCAATCATCTAGGCTCAATCATCACATCAAGACATTTATCATGATACAAGTATTAGATTAAAATCTAAAATCATGTATTCAACATAGCTTGTCCAAATCTTAACATTTTATAAACATTAAGTCTCAATTTCTCAATTTAATTCATCCAACCCCTAAGAACAAAATTTTAAATTTCTAATGAAAAGTTTGAATACAAATTTAGAGAGGAGAAATTATCTCTATTTCATGATCGATTTGAGTCGGGGACGTCATATTTCAAGTATCCATAATTTTCCCTTCATGAGGAAACCCTAGATTTTTTCCCAAAATCTCTTCCATCATAGACTCCACTGGGATTTTAGTGGTTGAGAAGAATGAAAGCAAAGGGTTAGAGAAGAGAGAGTGTAGGGAGTTGTGAGAGTGAGAGGTGAGAGAGAAGAAAGAAAAAAAATGTTGGGTCTCGGGTGAAGGGAAAAAAATAAAGGTGGGGTGGGACTTTTTTTTTTTACTTTTCTAACTCCCCCTTTTTTCCCTCTCTCTCTTTGACTTTTCTTGGTGTTATAATACTTAACCTCCTAAAAAGAAATTTTGTCATTGAAATTTAAAAGAAAATTACACATTAAAAAGTTGAAGGTGCTGTTTTTGCATCAACTCTTCGGTCTCCCAAGTTTCATCTTCCACTTGGTTGCTTCTCCATAATACATTGACCATGGGGATACGTTTACTCCTCAATTGCTTGATGTGTCGATCAATGATTTTTACCGGTTGTACCTTGAAACTCAAATTTTCATTCAACTCTACCGAAGGAGCTTCCAATACATATGAGGGATCCAAAAAGTATTTCTTCAACATTGAAACATGAAAAATATCATGGATCCTCTGCAACTCTGGTGGTAATTCTAGCCGTTATGCTAATTATCCAATTCTCTCAATGATCTTGAAGGGACCGATATATCGAGAGTTTAACTTTCCTCATTTCTGAAAACTGATTACGCCATTCTAAGGAGATATCTTCAATAATATCATATCTCCTATTTTGAATTCCAAAAGTCTTCTCCCCTTCTCGGCATAGCCCTTTTGTCGATTTTGAGCCGCCTTCATTCTTTCCCAAATCAATTTCACATTTTCTTTAGTGATCTCGATCAATTCTACACTTTTAATCTTTCTCTCTCCAACCTCATCCCAACACAAAGGAGTCCGGCACTTCCTTCCATAAAGAGTTTCATAGGGGGCATCCCTATACTAGCTTGATAGTTATTGTTATAAGTAAATTCGACCAACGGAAGGTGCCTATTCCAACTACCTTGGAAATCTATAACACATGCTCTAAGCATGTCTTCCAATGTTTGAATCATGTGATCCGATTGTCCGTTAGTCTGAGGTTGGAATACAGTGCTGAATTTTAGTTTGGTTCCCAAGGTCTCTTATAGCTTAGGCTAGAATCTAGATATGAATCGAGGATCACGATCTGATACAATATTATCAAAACCCCATGGAGTCGAACAATCTCATCAAGATACAATTTGGCTAACCTCTCCAAAGAGTAAGTGTTTTGAATTGAAAGGAAATGTGCTGACTTAGTGAGTCTGTCAACTATCACCCAAATAGCATCGTGACAGCTCAGAGTACCTTGCAATCCCACCACGAAATCCATGGTGATGTGCATCTATTTCCATTCAGGTATAGGCAATAGTTGGAGGACACCGGCTAACCTTGGATATTCAGCTTTGACTTGCTGGCACACTAGGCATCTAGCAACAAACTTAGCTATCTCTCTCTTCAACCCAGACCACCAATATGTCTTCATGATGGTTCGGTACATCTTGGTTCTTCCTGGATGCATAGCATAGGTTGAAGAATTGGCCTCTTCAAGTATGGCCTTTCGAAAATCCTTATCCTTTGGGATATATATGCATCTCCCATAAGTTGCAAGTCCATTTTCCCAAATCTGAAACTCACTACCTTCCCCTTTTTGAATCTTCTCCACTATGCCCTTCAATTCCTCATCTGTTGCTTGAAGCTCCAGAATATGGTCTACTAGTATAGGTCTCACCACAAATTTGGCTAATAAAGCGCCTTAATCATCATTAGCCAACTCGACTCCTATTGTACGGAGTCCTACTAAATAAGAGAGGTAAGAACACCTTTGGGATACCGAAAAACGAAGATTTGCGACTTAAAATATCAGCAATAACATTCGCCTTCATGGGGTGGTAACCAATCACCAAATCATAATTTTTGATTAGTTCCAACCACTTCCGTTACCTTAAGTTTAGTTCATTCTGAATAATCAAGTATTTCAGGCTTTTGTGGTCGGTAAAGATTTTGTAAGTAACCTCATATAAATAATGCCACCAAATCTTTAAAGCAAAGATAATAATAGCCAGTTCCAAGTCATGAGTATAATAGTTCACTTCATGCTTCTTTAGTTGGCGAGAGGCATAAGCAATCATCATATCGCATTGCATCAATACACACTCTGGTCCTTGCTTGTTAGCGTCACTATATACCACAAAATCGCCACCGCCGCTAGTAGGGAGAGCAATGATAGGAGCCGAGGTCAATCTTCGCTTAAACTCTTGGAAACTACTTTCACACTTTTCATCCCATTCGAACTTGACTCCCTTCCGAGTCAAATTAGTCATTGGAGTTGCTATTTTTAATAATCCTTCTACGAATCTCCGATAATACCCTACTAATCTGAGAGAACTTCTCACCTCGGTAACATTCTTAGGTTGCTCCCACTTCAGAATGGTCTCTACCTTCTTTGGATCCACAAAAATCTCATCCTTGGAAACAACATGCCCTAAAAAGCCAATCTCCCTCAACCAAAACTCGCACTTGGAGAACTTGGCATACAACTTCTTCTCCCTAAAAATTTGTAATATGATTCGGAGATATTCAGAATACTCTTCATCACTCTTGGAATATACCAAGATATCATCGATAAAGACTATGACAAAGTTATCGAGATAGGGATGGAACACTCGATTCATGAGATCCATGAAGGTCGCAGGAGCATTCGTCAATCCAAATGGCATTACTAGAAATTTGTAGTATCCATACCGCAACCTAAACGTAGTCTTGTAAACATCATCATCCTTTATCCTCAACTGATGATAACCGGACCTCAAATCGATCTTTGAAAAGACACTTGCAGCTTGGAGTTGATTGAACAAATCATCAATTCTCAGAAGATGATACTTATTCTTAATTGTTGCCTTGTTGAGCTGTTGGTAGTCAATACATAATCAGAGGTTTCCGTCCTTCTTCTTCACAAACAGAACTAGAGCACCCCAAGGCGAGGTACTTGGTCGGATGAACCCCTTATCCAACAACTCTTGGAGTTGAATCTTCAGTTCTTTCAACTTTGCAGGTGTCATTCGATAGGGAGAAATAGAAATCGGTACAATACCGAAATCAGATCTATGGTGAAATCAAACTCCCGAACTGGTGGCAACCCAAGTAACTCTTTTGGGAAAACTCCGAAAACTCATTCACCACTGGAACATCATTCAGATTAGGGCTTCCTACTGTGGTGTCAATAATGTGAGCTAAATAACCTTTTGCATCTTTTATACACTAATTTTCGTACTTCAAGAGCTGAAATTACATAGCTCAGCAAGACTCGTCGCTCACCAGTGAATACAAGTAGAGAATGCGCTTGCCTATAGAATTCCACTTTCTTAATGAAGCAATTCACTGAAGTTTGATGAAGATATAGCCAATCCATGCCTAGAATGACATCAAAATCTTTCATCTCCAATGGAATCAAATCCGCTTTGAGAGTTACCTCACCGATTTTCACCTCACAAGACTTATACACTGTATCCCTAATCAAGTGTTCTCCCAAAACTGTAATAACCAACAATTCTTCAACAATTGGAACTAAAGGCCTATCAGAATGCCTGACAAATCCCGAACTCACAAATGAATTATTAAACCCAGTATCTATGAGCACATGAGTATCAACACCAAAAATTTTTATCGTATCTATCAATATAGACCATAAACAAAATCATTAGTCAACCCACAAATTTATCATTTGTATATAACCCTCTATGACATTCCATTGCACTACATAATCATGATTAATTCATATATCCACCTATTATAGAAATTCACCCTCTAAAATAACTAAAATATTATACTAATGATCATAAACAAAATCATACTATTGTCATTCCTCAAATCATAATAATAACCATCTATATCATATTTTTAAATTAGTTAGTTCAAGTTCCAAAGTGGTTTACCTATAACCACGTTCGGATTGGTTTTGGCTTCTTCATTGGTCATAGCATAGATTCTTGCTCGAGATCTAGGCTGAGGACGTTGAGTGGGGGTAGCTACGATATTGCGTCTTGTGCCCGTCCTAGGAGTAGCACTGATGGAAGGTGTTGAAGTAGTAGCCGGATCTCTCTTGGAGCCACTAGGGGGACCCAGAACTTGACTACTTCCTTGCCCTTCTATATTCAACTATGGGCAAGCGTATCGGAGGTGACCGTCCTTCCCTCAATGATAATATCGTTTGGGTCCCCTGCACGGACCCATATGATGTCCCTTACAAGTAGGGCAAGGTTTTACTCCATTCCCCCTCGGTCTTGCTCCCGATCCAACATTTCTACTAGGAGCATTTGGTTTGAAAAATGGTTAGCCTTGAGGAGAGCTAACCGATCCTGATGCGGATCTGCCATTATAGAAACCCGTGCTTCGATTCTTTTTGAAATCTTGACTCAAATTGGAACTACTAGGCCATTTCCTCTTCCCATGATGCTCTCTAACTTTCCCCCTTTTTAGCATTATTTTCTCAACCCTCAAGGCCAACTCCAAGACATCTTGGAATATATGCCCTTTAGTGATTGACATCTTCTCCCTTATATTCAAATTCAGTCCCGATTCAAATTTCGCACACAAAGACTCTTCGAAGTTCACAAAGTCCGAAACATAAGTGGCAAGTTCCCTCAGTTCTGCCTCATACATAGATACCGTCTTGTTTCCTTGAGTAAGCTTGAAGAAATCCTCTCTCTTCTGGTCTCTATAGAACCATGTGTAATATTTCTCTTCAAAAGCTCTAAAGAACTCTCCCCATGTTGGTGGTTATTCGCTCTAACCTTCACATTTTCCCACCATATCCTAGCACCCTTATCCAATAATTTCACTGTCATCCACAATTTCATCTCATCATCTAGTCTCATGTCGGTGACAGTCTCTTGAACTCGGCCAATCCACTCCTTGGCCACGGAAGTATCACACGAGCCAGAGAATGTCTCATATCCGAGTTGTCTTGCCTCTTTGATTAATTTTGACAACTCAACCATAGGACAATTGGTTAATGCAACAACCGAAGGAGTAGGTGCTATGGGAACACTAGGTGCAATTGCTGGCATAGGAGGAGGAACCGACGGAGGAGCTAAAAATTAAGGCGGAGCTTAGTACCATGCACCGAAAGTGCTCCACCACTCCATTACTTGCTGGAGGGCGGCTATAGGAGGTGCAGGAATCCTGATTAAAGGAGTCAGGTGTGTAGACACTGACGAAGGTAGAGCATGTGAGGACAACTCATCCTCGTGCTCTGGAAGAAGAATTTTGTTTACATTCCTCATCTTTTTACGTGGAGGCATGATTACCTACAAAGAGAAAAGTATTGTTTAGCACTTGGGGTTAAACGAAAAACCAATTACTTAACCCCCTAAAAATGATATCCCTAATTCCCTAAGAATCCATGGAAAGCTTTTTCACATTCTTTGAAAAATATTTTTAAAATCAGAATTTTCAAAAGAAAACTATTCTTAAAACTTTTGAAAAATCATTGGGGACATTTGGTGATATTTCAAATCCTCAAACATTTTAAAAATCGAACAAAAGCTCTGATACCAATAAAGCTGTCAAGCCCCGGCTCTCGAGTCAAACACGCGACAACCGTCATGTTATCTCGGTATACGAACATAACCTCCCCATATACCAGGATACTGTAAGACTTTTAACATGTTCAACTTATTTTAAAAACAACTCAACAACATTTAAATGACCATCCCAATCCATTTTATCACAACAAGTATGCAAGAGTCCAACCCGGCCAACCAAAAATCACATGCACGCATAAGACTATCCCGATCGATCAAGAAATATTAATAAAATTTCCTCAAACTCCAAATGTCTCAAAATTCACAACTAAGGTCCAAATGTCTTAATAAAACAATAAATTTTTCAAAAGCAAAGTTTTAAACAAAATGAAACAAGTTCTACCACAACCAAGCATGGATTCTATCAATACTTGTCCTAAGAGATAGGACAAATATCAATCAAATCCAAACCAAAAGAATAGTACAATTGTTTCCTTCCATAGATTATACTACATCAATCTAAAAATAAAAACTACATTATCAATACCTATACAATTTCAGCACAATAATATCTCCAACTAGCTTCAAATTGACGTCTCTCACCTAAACTTCTTCTGAAAAATATAAAAGAGAGGTGAGTATAGAAATACTCAGTGAGTGAAGTGCAATGACATAATTGTGCAATAAATGAGGGATGAGTATGGGGGAGTCAAAAACATATATCGTAAATAGCTCAAATTTATATGAAATAATTTTCAGCAAAATAGAATAATTTCAATTAAACATGCATCCACAATTTTAGGTTTTCCAAAATCACGGGAACTGCCTAAAGAAATCTCTCCCACCCAAGGTTTGACTGAACCCGGGTGGAAGCCCGCCAAGAGTTTTTGATTCATTCTTTTCACAATACTAATTTTCCCCTTTCTTGGCATTAACTTGTATCTCACCGGGGTATGTCCAAATATAGTACGATTTCGGCAGAGGGAGTCACGTCTGTCTCCCCCGCTCATCCAACCCCAACCACATTATCCCGTCAGGTCGCTCCGTGAAGGGAATGACTATAGTCATTTACATCACATGCACCATTGTTTCATAAATATCCATTCCTCATTCAATGTGCCATAATACCAACAATCAGATTTTCAAATCACATATCACAATCATGAGCACAATTTCAAATTTAGTAAGGCACAAGTTCATTCACAAATAATATGGATGCATATATGGTTCAATTCTCATTTCAGAACATCCCACAATCATAAAAATTTATACAAAAATCATATAAAAACATTCAAATCTATTTATAAAAAGAATTGAAATCATTTGCTCATTTAAGACATAATGAACCATCCACTCATCTCTTGAGAGGGTAATCACTCCCAAATTTCAATCAAACAAAATCCAACCTCTCATTTGATTCTGAATGCCTTAACCTAAGACTTTGGTCACGGATTAATCATTAATTCATATACCAACACTAGTACAAATTGGTTCTTCTCAATATATCACAAATTCCTAACTTTCCAATAATTTTCGGCACAACATGTTATAGAAAAACGATCGTATCTTGATCTACACTTCTCGGATCATGGAAATTCTAATTTTTTCTTAAAGGTTAGACATAAAACTACAAATTTTATGTTTATGTCCCAAACTTATTTAAATTGTATAAAAGTATCTAAATTTATGAATATTATAGTCCTAAACTCATAATCTACATTTGCACAGTTACCGAAAAATTATTATAACTTTTACTGTACACATCGAATTTAAGTGATTCAAGTTTTAAATTAAAGATAAGACATAGATCTACAACTTTTATGTTCAGAATTAAGCCTAAATTTATCTCGAAGATAGCTCAAATTTGTAGCAAACTTCACACCTAGAACAGGACATGAAGCAGAGTATTCTGCAGAATTTGTGTCACTTTAAAAATTTTCCAAAAATTCAATCCTCAATGAAATCTTTCAAATCATATGTCATTTTAAAGTTTCAGAAGTCTAGTTTCAGAAAAAATAAAACTTATTTAGTTTTCAGTAGTGTCAAAAGAGTTATAACTTAAAAACTATAGCAAGGTCATCTATGTAGAGTTGCAAAAGTCAGGGTTTTCATTCTCATTCTTCATTATTTCAACACTCATCTAGACTCAATCATCACATCAAGACATTTATCATGATATAAGTATTAAATTAAAATATAAAATCATGTATTCAACATACCTTGTCCAAATCTTAACATTTTATAAACCCTAAGTCTCAATTTCTCAATTTCTCAATTTAATTCGTCCAACCCTAAGAACAAAAATTCAAATTTCTAATGAAAAACTTGAATACAAATTTAGGGAGGAAAAATTACCTTTATTTCATGATAGATTTGAGTCAGGGACGTCGAATTTCAAAAATCCCTAATTTTCCCTTCGTGTGAAAACCTTAGATTTTTTCCCAAAATCTCTTCCATCACAGACTCCACTAGGATTTTGGGAGATGATTGAACCAGTTCAATGATGGAGAAATAAATTGTTGGAGAGAGGAAGTGAAGATAGTGGTTGAGAGGAATGAAAGCAGAGGGTTAGAGAAGAGAGAGTGTAGGAAGTTGTGAGAGTGAGAGGCGAGAGAGAAGAAAGAAAAAAAAAATGTTGGGTCTCGGATAAGGGGAAAAAAATTAAGGTGGGGTGGGACTTTTTTTTTGAATTTTCTTACTCCTTTTTTTTTCCTCTCTCTCTCTCTCTCTCTCTCTCTCTCTCTCTCTCTCTCTGACTTTTCTTGGTGTTATATCAAATACCTAAACTCGGAGGGACATGATAGATTTATCCCCCTACTCCACTGACAGGCAGTTTAGCACGGGCTCTGCATGACGAAAATCCAGCCTATCCACGAATCTCCTCACTTCCGCGATATCCACGTAGCAAAAATAATTGTTCCCACAACTGACCGAAGCAGTAACCCTCTCTTTCGACTATTTCAATCGGTCGAACAATTGAACTAGAATAAGGGGAATGGGAGCCATCTGCTCAGGAGCCTCTCTTTTGCCCCTCCTGATATATAAGTGTTTGAGCGAAGTACTCGGTGAAATTGGTCCCTCTGCTAGCGGAGGATCAGATGATTAAACAACTCCCCTAATGGCCATATGGCACTCCTCAAGAGAACCCCTGAAGGTATGCATCCCCTCCATAGCACTGACAATCCAAAAATCCTCGGTAAGGACTCGTGCTCCTTAGATATCTCCAACAACAAGGGTCCCTTCAACATTTGTTGTCGGCCCCAGTAGCTTACTCTTTTTCCCCTGAGGAATAAGTGCCACAATTGGACACTCATCACTCGACCCCTCATCAACAGAGTCCACCTCTTCCTCTTCTTCCCGGGTCCTCTTACAAAGACCTTACTCCTCAAAACACCTCACATCAAGATCAACTATGGAGCCTTAGGATCCAGTACAGCAGCAGCATCTGAGCTCAAATCAATGCTCTTGTCATTACTGTAGCTCAACATCCATACATGTTTCCTTCTCTTCGGAGCCAAAGGACTTGGGAGACCGCGTTTGGATGAGCTTTTTTCTTTCTTCTCTTTCCTGGCTTAGGCAGCCTTAATCTGTGCCCTCATTACCTTCAGGGTAGTTACCTAGTCCAGGTTATCCATGTTAGCAAATTTTACAACCTCAACCAAATCCTTCGACCTCTTCTCCTACATAAAAGGCCTGTGAATTTGTACACTACAAGAAAAGAGACTTTCAAGGACGAAAATTAGTGACGGAAAAAAATTCGTCACTATTAGCAATGGATTTGCGACGGATTAGCGATGGATTTAGTAACAAAAAAATCCGTCGTTAATTTTTCCATCGCTAATTCCGTCACTAAAATTAACGATGGAAAATATCCGTCGCTAAAACCATTAGCGATGGAAGAATCCGTCGCTAATTTTTCCGTCGCTAAAAAATTTTTGTTTTTATTAAATATAATTTTGTGTTTTTATTAAATATAATATTTTGTTTTTATTAAATATTATTGTTTTTATTAAATATAATATTTTGTTTTTATTAAATATATTTTTTTTGTGTTTTTATCAAATATATATATTTTTTGTTTTTATTAAATATAATATTTTGTTTTTATTAAATATAATATTTTGTTTTTATCAAATATAATTTTTTTATTAAATATAATATTTTGTTTTTATTAAATATAATTTTTTGTTTTTATTAAATATAATATTTTTTTTATTAAATATTATTGTTTTTATTAAATATAATTTTTTGTTTTCATCAAATATAATTTTTTTATTAAATATAATATTTTGTTTTTATTAAATATAATTTTTTGTGTTTTTATTAAATATAATAATTTTTTTATTAAATATAATTTATTGTGTTTTTATTAAATATAATATTTTGTGTTTTTATTAAATATTATTTTTTGTTTTTATTAAATGTAATTTTTTGTGTTTTTATTAAATATAATTTTGTATTTTTATTAAATATAATTTTATGTTTTTATTAAATAAAATTTTATATTTTTTGAAATTAGGGTATTGTATTTTTAATATTGAGAGTTAGAAATAAAGTATAGAAATAAAAATATATATATACTAATAACACAAAAGTGATGGTGACATGGTGGTTAAAGCTCACAATATCTCTCTCTCAATTCAGATTCGAATTTGGATAAGTGCATTTTTGAGCATTTTACAAACAATTTAAAGGCAGGCAGGCCGGGTGCGGGCACCCAGATTCGGGCATTTGGGTTTGTCCTTACTTACTTCAGCGACGGAAATATTTTCGTCACTAATAATCCGTCGGTAATTAATAATAATTAAAAAAATAAAAATAAATTTCGGACGATTTTCGTTGCTAATCAGCGACGGATTTTCTTAGCGACAGAAATTTTCCGTCGCTAAATTAGTGATGTGACTTTCAACAACGGAAATTTCCGTCACTGATTTTCCGTCGCTCAAACTTTCAGCGACGGAAATTTAGGTATCAGTGACGGATTTTTCCGTCGTTGATACCCGTTTTTCTGGTAGTGGTATCGTTTCGTCTAGGAGACCCGTCAACTTGAGCATTTCATCCTCCACTACAGCACCCACCCACACTGCCCTACCAGATGACTGATAGAAATTACCCACTGATTTGATGAAGCCCGAATGACAAGAGGAAGAAGGGGCCCTTGACCTAACCAAGGGCACAACATCGGGCATTGGCAAAAAGGATAACAACTCTTTGTCTAAGAATTCCACGAAGAAAATTTTTCTCTTCCATGCTTTGTCCAAGGTCTCTTTGTAGAAAAATTCCACTTTGATTGGTGGCAGGTCTAAACACGATACCACCCATTTTATGGGCTTCACCCTTGCACTTCCTCAAACAAAAGATCCAAGACAAAATGACAAAATTGAATCTTAGGCGACAAAAACTCAATAAACTAATAACCACTAACACCATTCGCCAAGCACTAGGTATGAGGAGTGTAAGAAATACGCTCCATTCCCTCAAGATGGTGGACAAAGGCTCCAAGTAGGGAACCCTTAATCCATACCTAATGTACTCCCCGTACATAAGAATGTAGCCAACAGGCAATTCATTGGCCCTCTCTGAATCTACAGGCAACCTCAATCGAAAGCTTTTTCCCAGACTCATACTTTTCTCCATGACTTCCAATTCCCTTGACGACATTATGCTGCTAATTTCTTCTATCCTTGGATATTTATGCAATTTTGAACGTTGAGCAATAATGTAGCCAATATGAGACTAAGAAACTACAAAAACTCCTCTTTCCAAAAACCCTAAAAATCCTTCTTCTTGAAACCAACAGCCAGTAACTAAGACGAAGACGAAGAGAAAGCATATAAAAGAAGGATAAGGAGAACCGAAAGGACACACCCCGTATTAAATGCTCCACCTTCGTGCCCACTCCACTTAGTGAATAACATGATACGTTTTTTCTAGACTCCGTCAATCCCCATTCCACTCCTAAATGGTGTTTCTTTGAAACTCCAATTAGAAGTAAGGAGCAAAATGATGATACCTAACCAAAAACCCAATAAACGAGCTGGGAGCCCATCATGCCAGGACCTCTATCTTCTGGGCTGGGCAAACAAGGGGATTCTATCGAGGTCATTTATGGATCCTTGGTACCCCTACTCCTCGGTTATCCTACTCTTCCTTCTTGATACTCCCTCCTCAATCCTTTTGGGATGAACTACCTCAAAACTATAAATCAAGCAACTGCAGGGAATAACTATGACCTCGGAAGACTCGTGAAAGGAAGGAATCGTCAAACAAAGTCAAACCTTCTTTATGAAAATAGGAATCCTCTCATAAACAAAACAATCTTCGGAATATAGGCACCTACCTTAACAAACATAACCACTAAGGAATGAAACCCCTTGTTTGCGGATCTAAATATGGAAAGTGACAGTCTTCCTAAAAACCATCCACAATCATTCCGACAATCTCGGAGATACACGCTGATCATTCATAAGGAAGGCTAGGGATAGGGGATTCCAAAAAACCCGAGGAGACTAGGGGCAGATATATAAGTGGAACTCTAGCCACCAGCAAGATAAGTTCTCTGAAATTGAATATCATTATCACACATGAAAATTCCCAAGTGGGAACTCTTTTTGGTCTATTTATCATATCTTAAAAATCATTTTTTTCCTAATTTGAGTATCGGAATCTCCCCCGACAAAGCACCATTCGCTGATTTTTTGCATGTTGTGAGATTCAGGCCATCCTTGGTTTCAAGGCTCTCACTTGTGCAGATAGAGTAGGTATTTGTGAAGAAACCCATCTTCATCATTTACAATCTTAAAAAAGTTTGTTTTGTAATTCTTTTTTTTTTGTAACCAAACAGCCCTTAGGGTTTTCATTTCCCCACTTTTTTTTTTTTTTTTTTTGGGGGGAATGCCCACCCAACCCTCTTACTTGAGCTTACGCTTCCCCGCCGTCTCGTCTCTCTCTTCCTCTAGACCCCATCTAGCATAACTAACAGTGAACCCTCTCTCTCTCGAATCGACTCCACCACGGACCACCACCGTCGACGTAATCGACTCCACCGGCCACGGCAAACTACTTCACTCGCTGCTGTTTCTTCTTCCCTCCGCTCCCCCTTCTGTCTCTATTTTGTGAGTCCTCTCTCTCTCTCTCTCTCTGGTTTAGGGTAGATTGTTGGTTTTCGATTCTTATTAATTAAAAAAAAAATGAGAATTTAGACTTGAAATTGATTTTGGTGTTTGGGGATGTGCGCCTCTGGCGGTGGTTGTTCGGGATAAAAATGGATGAGTTGTCATATGGTGGAGCGAGTATTGAAAGTGAGTGTTTGGGGACGTGTATGAAGCACTAGAAGGAGAGAGGGGATTGTGCAGTTTGAAAGTGGATGGATGAGTGCGACTTGTGCTTGTATTGGAAAGGGGGGAAAAGAAATGATTGTCAAGATTTTTAAAATCATTAGGGAGTATATGATATTCGAATTAGGGCATTTTTAATTCTTATATTTAAAATTCGAAAGGAAATTCAAATTCAAGAATCGAAATTCATAATATTGGTTTTGGTTTTGTCTTTCGAGTTGAAATTGATGACATTCTTAATCATATATTTAGGTGTTCTATATGTCTCTTGTAATATGTCCATCTTTGAAAGAAAAAAGATGTGAGAGAGAGAGAGGGTTGTTTGACTTGGATGGGTCAGCTCTTGAAATTAGGGGATGGATTTTGGGTTTTTATTTTATTTTATTCTGCTTATGCACATAAAGTTTGCGGATGTCGGAAGAATGTGCAAATTTGCTGCATTAAATTTACTTGCTGGAGGATTTGGTTATGGTTTAGGGCACCCACATAATCTTGACCTGAACCTCGCAATATGCTCAGACCTCCTCCCCCAGGGTTTTTGTTACAATTCTTTCGTTTAGCCGAAAAAAATATCCCTGCTTTTGCATCTTGTATCTTCTGTTATACTTCCTGTGTTGTACTCTGCCACTTCTAACAATAAAATATTTTCTGGCTTCGGTCTTTCCTTGATATTTCAGGAGATTTTCTACAATTTGCGTAGGCATTGTCATCCAACGGCCATTGATCATTTTGTCATCCCATCTTATGAAGAATGATGGTTGTTGGGTGATGATTCAATTGTCACGATCCCTATCAATACCCATGGAGATTACAGAAAATCTCATATTTCAGTACATGGATTGATTTTGGTTGTACTAAAGAAAGAAAGAAAAAAGGGGCTGAGCGGCATTGAACTGCTAACAATATAACTCAGCCACGCCCCTGGGCTTGATTCTTGGTCTTGTGAACATGAGCGATACTGATAAAATACCCCAAAAAAGGCAAAACAAAATCCTCACACCCTCTCTTTCTCCTCCCTTCTCTTCAACATACCCCCCCCGGGGGTGTCGCACACACCAAACCAAAACAAAACTGCTTTTTGTGGGGAGATTTTCCTCCGATTTGCCAATTTTAACTTCAGGTGGGGGGGGGGAGAGAGAGAGAGAGAGAGAGCCTCTGTGCTTCTCTCTTACGATGTTTCAAAACTTAATTGCAATGTCTTATTTATCAGCTTTGACTCCAAGTGAGTTGTAGATTTTATTTGTATATATACTTTTTCATACATAATGAGAGATTCCAGAAAATTTTTGTGCCCCCTGTTTCATTAGGGTTTTGATCCTTTTTTGGGGGGTTATTAGAATCAATTTTTTTCTTTATTAGTATTTTTGGTATTAATTTTTGTTGGGCAGGTGTTCATCTGATTTTTAATCAGAAAGTAGAACCCAATGCCTAAAGGCGAGGTGGGGATCGGCCTATCTTGGGAGCCAAAGATGCCTTCCTTCTCTTCTTCTTCGGCTGCAAAACATGTGTCTGCCAAATCTGAAAGTAGTACACTGTGGAAACCCAGTAGTGAACTTGTTGATGGCCTCTTTGTTCCACCCAACAACCCTAAGATCGTGAATAAATTACTCAAGAAACAAGTCAAAGATACCGCTGGCACCAATTGGTATTTTTGTTTAATCTTATTAACCCCCTTTAACCATTTTCATGCATTTTCCAATTGTGTTCTAAATGATTTGTGATGATGTCTTGTGTCAATTTTTTAAGGTTTGACATGCCAGCCCCCACCATGACCCCACAGTTGAAGAAAGACCTTCAGTTGCTCAAGGTTAGTTTCCCCTTGCTTCTTTTACTCCTATACACATTTTTTTATTTGATTTATATCATCCCTCTCTGTGTTTTAACAAAATTTTACTATTTTTTATATATCTTCCCGCATCCTAAGACGATAGTGTTAGATAGACCAAGTCCTTGTGGTAGCCCAATCAGCATATGTTTATCAATTTTTAATCAAATCGTCGGCATGTTTTGACTAATTCATACAAACATTTGATTTAAGAATTAGTAAAAGTATGTCATGTGGATTAAAATGTTCGATTCGGTCCAATTGGTTTATTTAGCATTTCTCTTTTTAAAATGAGTTACTATTCCCCATTTTATAATTAATTAAACTTATTCCACAAAAGTTGACAATTTATTTAATTATGGGATTTATGCAGCTATGTTCATTGCTTGTATACTTCTGGCACATGTAGTTTCTACAACAACAACCTGAGTCTTAATCCCAAATTTTGGGGTTGGCCTGGCACATTTAGTTTCTATATGTTTCATATTTCTCCTCTTTGTACTTGCAACAGTAATATCTTTGCTTGGTAGCTAAACAATGTGTGCTTCAAATGATATCAGTTGCCAACAGCAACAATCAACCAAAGCTAACACCTATCTCCTTTATTTTTTCTGAGGGATGAGCAAGCATAACATATTCTTTCTTATTTTGTAACAGCTAAGGAGTGCAATTGATCCAAAGAGGCATTACAAGAAGGGAGATACCAAATCAAAGACCCTGCCTAAGTATTTTCAGGCAAGTCAGTTCTTTCATACTCAACAATGTTTCAGCATGGCTATAGTCTATACCCGGACATTTTAGATTATTTTGTTTGAATTTCTCCTTTTATGTTCTTTATATACTGGATATCCATTGTGCTAGATAGGTTTTGAATAGATTTGGCGCTTGATTATATAGGTGGGCACAGTGATAGAGTCTTCAACAGACTACTTTTCTGGTAGACTCACGAAGAAGGAGCGGAAAGCTACCCTTGCTGATGAGCTGCTTTCTGATTATTCCCTTTCAGAGTACAGGTGAGATTACTTGAAAATATCTCTAGTCTTTGTTTATCAAGGTCACATAGTTGTGTTTGAAGAGGTCTAATTGTGCATACAATGGAAACATTATTATTGACAGGTTATATACAAGAACATATTTGTCCATAGAAAAACTTTATGGTCTCATCAGCTCTAGTTCTCCCAGACATAGAGAAAGAAAGTCTCTAATAAATCTACAGAAATAGTTATTTGTAAATTTGCAAGAAAGAAAGTCTCTAATAAATCTACAGAAATAGTTATTTGTAAATTTGCTAGTTCCTTTTCGCTAAAGAAGTAGGGCACCTTTTGCAGAGAAGATCAAGTACTAAAAGGAAAATTTTAAACTACAATAACTATGCTAACACCTTTTCTTGCTTAGCTAACACCAACAATGCTTTATAAAGTTATGGCAATAAATACAACATATACAAATAATAGAGGTTGGAAAGACGAGAAAGTCAATGTGAATGAATGGTTTGACAAAAGAAGATAGAAATAAGTTTTTGGGCATAGGTCAAGGATGCCTTTGATTAAATATATATAATTCCAAAATATAGTAATTGAGTGCTATTATACAAGTTGAACATGTCTGGTGAAGTGGAGAAAGTCCTTGCAGAATGTTGAGTATCAATGAGCAGGATATGGCAGCTCATTGTTTTAACTGCCAATATGGTCTAACATGTTATGGGAAAAGTATCCCCATAGCCATAAGCAAACAACAAATTTTTTGGACCTTGACTTAGCTGTATTGAATTGACTAGATTGACTAGAATAGAGACAGTAGTCATTCGTTTGTCTTGGAAGGTGATCACTAGACTGAGACTTGGCGAGTGCACGGAGGCAAACCCTTCCTTAATTCGTACATTTTACATGGAGCAAATGCTTGGAAATGCTAATAAAAATAGGCATAAAATATAATGGTTTGCTGTCTCCATTATTGGTTGGGTACTTGGCGGAAGGTGGAATCTCAATGCTTTCTCATTGAAGCTGATGGAGGAAACTAAGACATGCACTGTGAACTCCCCCCCCCCCTCTCACTAGTATAATTGAATTGAAGTATTTTGTTTAAGTACTTAGTTCACTCTACGAGAGTTGATGTGAATTAGTTTTCTGACGTAATTTTACTTCCTTTACATTCCCCCCCCCCAAAAAAAAAAGTCTTCCTCCTTTTGGTAGCCCAAAATGTCCCAGTGCTCCTCTCCTAATTCCTCGTTTTTTTCTAAGCAGCTTAATTAAATCTATAAACTCTTTACAGGAAGCGTAAGGTCAGAGAGATTGAAGAGCAAAATCAACCTGGCGGAAATCACAAGTGGAAGATTAAGGATCATCTTGCAAAGCAAAGGCGGCATTAGAGCAAGGAAAGGCCCATAGCTAGATCAATGATATTTATTACCTTTTACCGTGATCAGACTCCGGATGCATAATTGGTGTGTTGTCAAACAACCAAAAATAAAATACTTATTTTATAAAATACTATTATAGAATGAATAGAATCATCTTCACAAGGAACGGTAGATTTAATTCTTTTAAGAAAAATAAAATAAAATAAAAAATATGAGAGTCGGAGAATTAACTAAACTAATTAATGAAAAATAAAGAACTCAAAAATAAAAGAATAAAAACTAAGGTAAAATTAAATTTCCTAGTCAATGGAATTTTATCCATTTTGATTTAATGTGATTGATTATTGATCTATCTAAAGATTTAAACATCGATAAATAAATTGGTTATCGTTATCGACAAATGCTCAACGATCAATCTCTTCTTATTTCGTCGATAATTAAGAGAAGTTTGTTAATTATTTTTCTAATCGAGAGTCAACTCTAGAGAAACTCTTAGGATTGAAAGTTTCAACAGCATTAAAATTTAAAGAGATCTAATTCTAATTAACATACATATGATGGGTCCATTTAAATTAGATTATTTAATTCCATGACACGAATGTCATTTTCATGATACAAATGACAATTATCACTTTATTAAAACTAACAAATAATTACGGATTTGTCGTTTTAATTAGTTGTAGATTATTTTAGATCTATTAAATATTGGTCATTATTTAACAGACTCTAGAAAATCATGATCCATGAAGTACAGGAATCAAATAAATACCTATAAGATATTGATTTAATAAATTCAATTAAATCTCACAATCATCAATCATGAAAATTTCAATACCCTTTAACTAGAAAATAAAATTAAAAAGAAAAACATTAAAAAAAGAGAAAACTCACGAAAAAAAATTTTATTACCGAAAAATATTTAAACAATGGAGCAAAGCATTCATCCTTTTGTCAAGAATGAGTAGCCACTTGCACCCAAGGACCAAAAAGAGTAATGGCAGCGGCAGTAGAAGGAAAAAAAAACTAAATGAATAAATAAAAAAAAGAATACTTTATTAAATGTTGCTGGAAAAGATAAAGCAACAAAAGAAAAAAAATAAATCTGAACTAATGCTGGACGTGGAGGGGTGCTGGGAATAGGGTGAAGGGGTGGCTGCCCCCTCTAGGGCTCTCCTTCTCTAATGTTTCATATATATATGAATGAGTTGTCTATTTTTTAAGAAGATTTTTCTAAATTTTTGACAATTACCCAATAAAAAGAAAAGAAATTTTTTAATGACAAACAATTTAGTTGACTTATCAAATAGATAATCTAACTAAAAAAAAAAGATTACAAATATTGAATTTCTTCAAAATTTATATTCCTAAATATTATGAATATCTTCAAAGTTTTCAATGTTTCCAAATTAGATTTTTTCCTTCATTTTTCTTAAAAAATCTCCTCCATCATTCCTATCTTTTCAATGACCATAAAACACAATAATTAGTGTAATATTTATTCAAAAAATATAACAAAATAAACTATAATTATTACACCAATTTATGTTCAATCAAATTCCCCCACACCTAGATGATGCTTGTCCTCAAACATTCTTAATTCAAATAAAATTAAAATTACTCTAACTAACATATTTTTTCTTTCGAACTACTAAAACAACATGTGTCATGAGAGTCAAATTAGAAAAATAATCAAAACAACAAGTATTCATAGTGTTTCGCACGAGAACAACTATTACAAATCCCAACAATTCCCAATAAAATCAAAACTTCAAGATTCAATATCCTCTCCAAAGGTTTACTCAAATTCACTCAAAATGAGGTGAATGATATGTCAATAACACACAAATCAATACATTGGAATTGACATTATCATATGCTTGCACATATATCAAATCTCCACCACTTATAAATTTGAATTTCATACATCAATCTAAAGGTATTTCATTTGATTGTAACGTGGATAGAGTCAAGGGGTAGGATAAAAGGGGTATATGAAGGGTTTAAAATGTATCAAGGAAAATATGCAACTAACCACACAATTTTTTTTCTGCGATAACACGTTGCTCCACACAAATAGCATACAAAAAATATATGATTTTGATACCCACATATGCTCAACATAGCCATCAGTCAAAAACAAATAAAAATATCAAACTTTTTCTTCACTATCCATGACTGAAATGAAATTTTCAGAGATGCAGTATTTTTTTTCTTTTTTTTTCGCTACTGCTTTTTTTTTTTCCGAAGAATATCTTAATACAAATGGTGAACAAAACTCAAACTCTTTCTTTCTTTCATAGTCATGAATTCCATTTTCATTTCACATCAATGAAAGTATCAAAATCAACATTCAAGTCCACACTTTTCCAATGAGATAAAAATATAACTAAAATCATGCAATTAATTACATAAATTATTGGTACAAAGGTTGAAATGCAAGCCAAAAATAAGGTTGTGGTGTTGTATTGAGGGTTATGAAGAAAGAAAAGGGTCTCAGATTCAAATTGATTCACTAAGGGAAATAAAATTCAGGGTAGAGATTTTTACGAAAGTCAAAATGGAGTAAAATCTAGATGCCTTTATCATTTCAATGCATGAAATCCTAGATATAATTTTGAAATGTATAACATTGCAAATTCTAGAATATTCAATCCAAGTATGATATTCACTCAAGAAGAAAAGAAATTCCGAACACAAAAAATTAATTTGCTCGCTTTAGACTTAAAGCCTCACTTTCAAATGGGGTTTATGTTGAATCTTGCATACTTATCATTCAAAAAAAATTATTAAAGATATGCATAATCATTATAAGTACAAAAACTATTGATACGAGTTATTTTTCATAAATTTCTAACCAACCAAATAACACATATCAATTTAGAAAGTTCAAAATTTTTTTATTTTTCTCTTTTTTTGGTCTTTTGTTTTTTAATTAAATAAAATGAAACAAAATTTAATCTATTGTAAAAAAAAACATAAACATAAAATATCCTTCCACACCTAAATCATACATTGCTCCCAATGTATACTAAATGATAGAGAGAGAAAAATAACTATCGTATCAAATAAAAGAACAAATAAAAAGATAAAGTGAGAACAAAACTTCCTTAGGGTGGAGTGGTGAATGGAGGGTCAAATTCAACAAGTTTTGAAGAAAAAGTTTGGTGGCAGCAATGGACCCCTTCTTAGGGCTTGGGCACGTCCTAACTCATGTGTAATTCTGGTCACTTGAGAATATTAACAAAACTTGACAGTAATGAAAGCTTGTTAAGGCGCGGGCACGCCTTAATGGCAGAATACTTCTGGTCATCAAATTTTTCAGCATTTATTACCTAAAAAAATCAAAATCAAATTTAAATCAAACCAAATAAATATGAAATAAAAACCATAAAAGAAAATATTGGGTTGCCTCCCAACTAGTGCCTTTGTTTAATGTCTTTGGCTCGACATTACCTTCTCGTTTCAACCTCGTTCAAAGACCGATCCAGTCCATTTTGACTTTAATTTACCTGGCATGAACTTCAATTTTGAATTAAAGTGAAGGATTTTATGGTCTACCAATACTTGTTTCCAATGTGGAAGTTTGTCATCAAGAAATTTGTCTCATTGTGAAACCTTGTGCGTCATATTTTTATTAAAAACAAAATTCAATTCATCTTACACAAAATTATCATGAACAATGAATTCCACCATACTATAATGAAAAATAAATTTAAAATCATTTGGATACTTTATAACATAAAAAATATTAAAAATAACAATTTTACCATCAAACTCAAGAGTTAGAGTACCCAAATCCATAATAATTTTTGTCTTGACTCTTTTTATGAATGATTTTGGCACTTGCTTTATTGTTTTTAAAAGAGGAATGTTGGTTTCTTCTTTTGAAGAAGTTTCGAAAATCTCTTTCTTTTCCTCCTCTTTCGGTTGTGCCAACCTGCTAGAAAAAGATGGTAAAATCAAAATTTTTGTTTTAAAAGTATTTTACTCGTTATTTACCTTCTCGGTGGATTCATTCACTGTTAATGATTTCTCTATTTGCTCAATTTTCATATCTTCTTAGGCTTTTGATGAATTGTCTTCCACTTCTTTTGATGAATTTTTCGATCGACTCATGATTGCCATTAATTGTGACACTTGATTTTTCAAATTTTGGATGCTGGCTTTTGTTTCTTATTGAAATTGTTGTCTTTCTTGTTGAAATCATTGATTTTCCTATTGAATTATCAAGGTGCTGTTAGCCAAACTTTTAACAATATTTTCTAAAGACGTACCATGGTTCGAAATGGGTTGTTGAGGCTAAAATTGATATTGAACTTGTGGTTGTTACTGGAATCCTTGTTCTCAATTTCCATAATTGAAATATGTTTCATTATACTATTCTTGATTATAGATATTCGAATATGGGTCACTATAAAGAATGGAGCACTTATCGATTGAATGATCCATTTTTGAACAAATTCCACAGGTTTGTACCAGTTGTCTTTGTTCTACAACAAATTTTTCCACAAGATATGTTAGTGTGTCCAATTTTTGATCGATGGAAGAAAAACTTACATCATTAACCTTCCTTGGAGCATCTTGTCATATTCCAAACTGTTAAAAAGTATCAATATTAGGTAAATCATTGTAAAAAGTATGTTCATTAAAATCAGGAAATAACAATTCTCTTAAAGTCTTTTGACCGGTCATGTCTGAGTGTTTAAAATCCTTCTTTTCTATATCTTTGACACACTTCCAGTAAATTTTCTACAAATGTTAGTCCCTAAAAATAAAAAGAAAACAAAATTTAAAAGAAATAAATCACTTAACACTGTTCCCTGACAACGGTGTCAAAATTTGGTGTGTCGTCAAACAACCAAAAATAAAATACATATTTCATAAAATACTAGTATAGAGTAAATAAGGTCATCTTCACAGGAACGGTGGATTTACTTCTTTTAAGAAAAATAAAATAAAATAAAAAATATGGGGGTTGGAGAATTAACTAAACTAATTAATCAAAAATAAAAAACTCAAAAATAAAAGAATAAAAATTAAGGTGAAATCAATTTTTCTAGTCAAATGAATTATATCCACCTTGATTTCATGTGATTGATCATTGATCTATCTAAAGATTTCAACACCCATAAAAAAATTGGTTATAGTCGTCGACAAAAACTCAACGACCAATATCTCCTTATTTCGTTGATAATTAAAAGAAATTCGTTAATTATTTTCCTAATCGAGAGTCAACTCTAGAGAAACTCTTAGAACTGAAAGTACCAATAGCATTAAAATTTAGAGAAATTCAATTCTAATTAACAAACACACGACGGGTTCATTTAAATTAGATTATTTAATCCCATGACACTAATGTCATTCTCATGACACGAGTGTCAATTCTCACTTTATTAAAACTAAAAAAACAATTACGGATTTGTCGTTTTAATTAGTTGTAGATTATTTTATATCTATTAAATATTGATCACTATTTAACAAATGCTAGAAAATCATGATCCATGAAATGCAGGAATCAAACTCAATTAAATCTCACAATCATCAATCAATAAGGTTACAATACCCTTTAACTAGAAAATAAAATTAAAAAGAAAAACATTAAAGAAGAGAAAACTTACAAAATAAAATTTTATTACAAAAAAATATTTAAACAATGGAACAAAGCATCCGTCCTTTTGCCAAGAATGAGTAGTCGCTTGCACCCAAGGACCAAAAAGAGTAATGGCAGCCGCAGGAGGAGAAGGGAAAAAAAACTAAATGAATAAATAAAAAAAGAAGAATGCTTTATTAAATGTTGTTGGAAAAGATGAAGCAACAAAAGAAAAAAATAAACCTAAACTAATGCAGGACATGGAGAGGTGTTGGGAATAGGGTGAAGGGGCGACTGCCCCCCTTTAGGGCTTTCCTTTTCTAATGTTCCATATATATAGAAAATGTGTTGTCTATTTTTCTAAAAGAATGTTTTTTTTTTTTTTAATTTTTAGCAACTACCAAATAAAAAAAAAAAAGGAATTTTCTAATGATAAACAACCTAGTTGATATATCAAATAGATAACCTAACTAAAATAGAAGATTACAAAAATTGAATTTTTTCAAAATTTATATTCCTAAATATTAGGAATATCTTCAAAGTTTTCAATATTTCCAAATTATGCTTTTTCCTTCATTTTTTTCAAAAATCTCCTCTATCATTCCTAATTTATCAATGACCATAAAACACAATAATTAATATAATATTTATTCAAAAATAGAACAAAATAAACCATAATTATTACATCAATTTATGCCCAATCAAATTCCCCCACACCTAGATGATGCTTGTCCTCAACCATTCCTTATTCAAATAAAATTAAAACTACTCTAACCAACCTATTTTTACTTTTAAACTACTAAAACAACATTTGTCATGAGAGTCAAATTAGAAAAATAATTAAAACAATAAGTATTCACAGTGTTTCGTACGAGAACAACTATTACAAATCCCAACAATTCCTAATGAAATCAAAACTTCAATATTCAATATTTTCTCCAAAGGTTCACTCAAATTTACTCAAAATGGGATGAATGATATATCAATAACACTCAAATCAACACATTGGAATTGGCATTACTATATGCTTGCAAATATATCAAATCTCCACCACTTATAAATTTGAATTTCATACACTAATTTAAAGGTTTTTCATTTGATTGTAACGTGGTTAGAGTCAATGGTAGGATAAAAGGGGTATATCAAGGGTTTAAAATATACCAAAGAAAATATTTAACTAACCACATAATTTTTTTTCTGCGATAACACGTTGCCCCACACAAATAGTATACCAAAAATACATGATCTTGATACCCACATATGCTCAATATAGCCAACAGTCAAAAACATATAAAAATATCAGACTTTTTCTCTGCGGTCCATGACTGAAATGAAATTTTCAGAGATGCAACATTTTTTTTCTTTTTTTTTCGCTGCTGTTTTTTTTTTCAAAGAGTATCTTAATACAAATAATGAACAAAACTCAAACTATTTCTTCCTTTCATAGTCATGAATTCTATTTTCATTTCACATCAATGAAAGTCTCAAAATCAACATTCAAATCAGCACTTTCCCAATAAGATAAAAACATAACTAAAATCATGCAATTAATTACATAAATTCTTGGTATAATAGTTGAAATGCAAGCAAAAAATAAGGTTGTGGTGTTGTATTGAGGGTTATAAAGAAAGAAAAGGGTCTCAGACTCAAATTGGTTCACTAAGGAGAATAAAATTCAGGGTAGGAATTTTTACAAAAACCAAAATGGAGTAAAATCTAGATGCCTTTATCATTTCAATGCATGAAATTCTAAATGTGATCTCGAAATGCAAAACATTGTAATTTTTAGAATATTCAATCCAAGTATGATATTCACTTAAGAATAAAAAAAATTCCGAGCACAAAGAATGAATTTGCTAACTTTAGGCTCAAAATCTCACTTTTAAATGGGGTTTGTGTTGAATCTTGCATACTTATCATTCAAAGAAAATTATTAAAGATATGAATAATCATTATAAGTACAAAAACCATTGATACGAGCTATTTTTCATAAATTTCTAACCAATCAAATATCACATTAATTTAGAAAGTTCAAAATTTTTTTATTTTTCTCTTTTTTTGGTCTTTTGTTTTTTAATTAAATAAAATGAAACAAAACTTAATCTAATGTAAAAAAAACAAAAACATGAAATATCCCCTCACACCTAAATCATACATTATCCCCAATGTATGCTAAATGATAGAGAGAAAAAATAAATAAATAACTATCGTATCAAATAAAAGAAAAAATAAAATGATAAAGTGAGAAAAAAAACTTCCCTAGGATGGAGTGGTGAATGGAGGATCAAATTCAACAAGTTTAAAAAAAAAAAGTTTTGGTGGCAGCAATGGATCCCTTCTTAGGGCGTGAGCACGCCCTAACTCATGTGCAATTTTGGTCACTTTAGAACATTAGCAAAACTTGACAGCAATGAAGGCTTGTTAAGGCGTGGGCACGTCTTAATGGTAGAGCACTTCTGGTCATTAAATTTTTCAGCATTTATTACCTAAAAAAATCAAATTCAAATTTAAATCAAACCAAATAAATATAAAATAAAAACCATAAAAGAAAATATTGGGTTGCCTCCCAACTAGCGCCTTTGTTTAATGTCTTTAGCTCAACATTACCTTTTCGTTTCAAGCTCGTTTAAAGACCGATCCGGTCCATTTTGACTTTAATTTACCTTGCATGAACTTCAATTTTAAATTAAAGTGAAGGATTTTATGGCCTACCAATACTTGTTTCCAATGTGGGAGTTTGTCATCAAGAAATTTGTTCCATTGTGCAACCTTGTGCGTCACATTTTTCTTAAAAACAAAATTCAATTCATCTTGCATAAAATTATCATGAACAATGAATTCCACCATACTATCATGAAAAATAGACTTAAAATCATTTGGATACTTCATAACATCAAAAATATTAAAAATAACAATTTTACCATCAAATTCAAGAGTTAGAGTACCCAAAACCGCAACAATTTTTGTCTTGATTTTTTTCATGAATGATTTTAGCACTTGTTTTATTGATTCTAAGAGAGGAATGTTTGTTTCTTCTTTTGGAGAAATTTCGAAAATCTTTTTCTCTTCATCCTGGTTCGGTTGTGCCAACCTGCTAGGAAAAGATGGTAAAATTAAAATTTTTGTTTTAAAAGTATTGTGCTCATTATTTATCTCCTCGGTGGATTCATTCACTGTTAATGATTTCTCTATTTGCTCGATTTCCATATCTTTTTCGACTTTTGGTGAATTGTCTTCCACTTCTTTTGATGAATTTTCCGATCGACTCATGGTTGTCATCAATTGTAACACTTGATTTTTCAAATTTTGGATGCTGACTCTTGTTTCTTGTTGAAATCATTGATTTTCCTGTTGAATTATCAAGATACTGTTAGCCAAACTTTTAACAATATTTTCTAGAGACATACCTTGATTGAAATGGGTTGTTGTGATTGAAATTGAGATTGGACTTGTGGTTGTTGCTGGAATCCTTATTGTCAATTTCTATAATTAAAATATGGTTCATTATACTATCCTTAATTATAGATATTCGAATATGAGTCACTATAAGGAATGGGGCACTTATCGGTTGGATGATCAATCTTTGAACAAATTCCACAAGTTTGTACCTGTTGTCTTTGTCCTACAACAAAATTTTTCACAATGTATATTAGTATGTCCAATTTTTTATCGATGGAAGAAAAACTTACATCATTAACCTTCCTTGGAGCATCTTGCCATATTCCAAACTGTTAAAGAGTATCAATATTAGGAAAATCACTATAAAAAGTATGTTCTTTAAAATTAGGAAATAACAACTCCCTTAAAGTCTTTTGACCGACCATGTCTGAGTGTTAAAATCTTTCTCTTCTATATCTTTGACACACTTCCAGTAAGTTTTCTACAAATGTTAGTCCCAAAAATAAAAAGAAAACAAAACTTAAAAGAAATAAATCACTTAACACCGTTCCCCGACAACGGCTCCAAAATTTAATGTGTCATCAAATAACCAAAAATAAAATACATATTTCGCATAATACTAGTATAGAGTGAATAGGGTCATCTCCACAGGGAACGATGAATTTACTTCTTTTAAGGAAAATAAAATAAAATAAAAAAATATGGGGGTCGGAGAATTAACTAAACTAATTAATCAAAAATAAAGAACTCAAAAATAAAAGAATAAAAATTAAGGTAAAATCAATTTTTCTAATCAAAGGAATTATATCCACCTTGATTTCATATGATTGATCATTGATCTATCTAAAAATTTCAACACCCATAAATAAATTGGTTATAGTCGTCGACAAACGTCCAACAACCAATCTCTCCTTATTTCGTCGATAATTAATAGAAACTCGTTAATTATTTCTCTAATCGATAGTCAACCCTAGAGAAACTCCTAAAATTAAAAGTTCCAACAGTATTAAGATTTAGAGTGATCCAATTCTAATTAACAAATATACGACGGGTTCATTTAAATTAGATTATTTAATCCCATGATACGAATGTCATTCCCATGACACGAATTCCAATTACTATTTTATTAAAACTAACAAATAATTACGGATTTACTGTTTTAATTAGTTATAAATTATTTTAGGTCTATTAAATATTGACCACTATTTAACAAATTCTAAAAAATCATGATCCATGAAGTGCAGAAATCAAATAAATACCTATGAGATATTAATTTAATAAGCTCAATTAAATCTTACGATCATCAATCAACAAGGTTTCAATACCCTTTAACTAAAAAATAAAATTAAAAAGAAAAACATTAAAAAAGAGAAAACTCACAAAATAAAATTTTATTACCAAAAAATATTTAAACAATGGAGCAAAGCATCCGTCCTTTTGCCAAGCATGAGTAGCCGCTTGCACCCAAGGACCAAAAAGAGTAATGGCAGCCGCAGGAGGAGAAGGAAAAAAAAACTAAATGAATAAATAAAAAAAAGAATGCTTTATTAAATGTTGATGGAAAAGATGAAGCAACAAAAGAAAAAAATAAACCTAAACTAATGCTCAACGTGGAGGGGTGTTGGGAATAGGGTGAAGGGGCGGCTACCCCATTCTAGGGCTCTCCTTTTCTAATGTTCCATATATATAGGAATGAATTGTCTATTTTTCTAAAAGAAGGTTTTTCTAAATTTTTGACAACTACTAAATAAAAAAAAAAGAATTTTCTAATTACAAACAATCTAGTTGACTTATCAAATAGATAGCCTAATTAAAATAGAAGATTACAAAAATTGAATTTCTCCAAAATTTATATTCCTATATATTAGGAATATTTTCAAAGTTTTCAATGTTTCTAAATTAGGCTTTTTCCTTCCTTTTTTTTTTTCAAAAATCTCTTCCATCATTCCTATTTTATCAATAATCATAAAACACAATAATTAGTGTAATATTTATTCAAAAATAGAGCAAAATAAACAATAATTATTACACCAATTTATACCCAATCAATAGTTCTCTAATGGATACAATCTATAATTTGTAGATGATAGTCTAATTGCTATAAATGTTTTGAGACTAAGAGATTAGCCATTGATACTAGCTATTGAGCATTTGTTTTACATCTGTTTTGAATTAAACCAGTCAGGATTGGAATGCTTGAGAACAGATTTAAGTTTAATATTCTAACAGTAACATTGGCATCAGCTCCTGCAGCATTCGTCAACCCATACCCATGCGCTGCCTAATCAAACGTTTTGGAAAGACATGAGGGCCTTAAGAGCTTACAATCTTTGTAAGAATCACCGTATAAGCGTTTTTTTTCTTGATCAATCAATACCTGAATTATTTGACTAATCCGATTTGAGTATTGTGAAACTTAACTTAGAAATCGACTTTTTTGATATCTCTTTTTTCATTCTCAAAATTTGAATAGATCTTAATTTAGAAAATTTAGTGTCATGTTATTAAATTTCAAGATGTTGATATCACCATATATGCAATATAAGCATTATCCGTGTTATAAAGTATTTACCTTTTCCTCTTTGGGAATTATATTCAATTGGTTGTTTTTCTTGGCTTTCTAACGGTGGTATCAACATAATCGAAACTAAAAAAAGTATACCTGTGTTAAAAAAGAAATGTGTGAAGGCTAATATTTGTGGTTTTTTTTTTTGGGAAAGAAAAGAGAACGAAGAACACAAAATCCAAAGGGCAACAAAAGAAAGCACTAATCAGGGATAAGAGGTTTCATCCCACCACCCCTCCAAGAACCTAAGCCCAGGCAATCATTTTCCAACATCTCTTTTAAACAGTGAGGAGGATGTATGCTCCAGGATGGTGCGACCAAAGAGAGCAGCACTTCCCATTTTGGCTAGAAGATCAGCACATCTGTTAGCTTCTCTATAGACATAAGAAACTCGAGTCACTTCCATCTCTCTCATCAGGTCTTTGCATTCCAAAACCATAGGATAAAGGTGCTTGTTGATATTCACTTTGTCCTTCATGAATTGAACAAGGGAAATACAATCCACTTTCGCTTGCAGGAGGTTAATGTTGAGATCCATGGCTAGATATAGCCCCACTCTTAACCTCCATAATTCTACACCAATGACATTGGCGTTGCCAATGTTGATTATGTATCCCTTGAGCCAGCTTCCATCTCCCTTTCTTAGGAGGCCTCTAGCACTGGCAGTCTTGTTGGTGGTAGAGACAACACTATCAGAGTTTAGCTTAATCTAACCATCATTAGGGGCCAACCAATTCACCTAGGTGGAAGAGTTCAAATCCAAAGCTTCAGCCCAAGCGCTACTCGTGTTGATGGCTCTCATTAACACTCTCTAATGCTCCTCCCTTTTAGTTTCTATAGCCACCTTACATCTTCTCTTCCACATGGTGCAGATGGCAGCTAAGGAGCTGGTATTGTAAAGAAAGGGAAACCTGAACTTACCCTTAGTGTCCATTTTTAGCCATGGTTTGAGCTCACAATTCCAAAACTCCTCTTCCCTCTCAATGCTCGAACACAGCAGCTTCCAAAAGTTTTAGTCTCTACGCAATCCTTTAGCACATGAAGAAGAGTTTGGGGATGGTCGAGGGTAGGTTTTTGGATGATGCATTTTTTGTTTTGGTGTTATCTCGTTTTTTGAAATGTATTTGATATCTAGAAAAATTATAAATAAAATATCTAAATTTTGATCTTAAATTTTGGTTAAGTTCTAAATTTTATTTAGTTATGAATGAATTTTTAAATTTTAAAATATGAAACAAATAAGTTGATTTGCTAATAGTGTGGATATTATACGTTGATATCATATTCTTGGCCGTTGAGGTGACTTGAATGTGAACGTAAAGTTGAAAATTTTAATTGAAATTCAGGTTAATTTTTTTTTTTTCACTTTTTTAAAGTTTGTCATCAAATTCTAGAGTTCAACTCCTAAATATACATGGAAATAATAAATTATAGATATAGCTTGTCTCAGACAATTAACACTACTATTTAAAAATTAGAAGATTTCAATTTATAGTTTTAATGAAATAAATAGATTAATAAAAATTTTAAAAATAATTATTATCATATATTGTCTATAAATTTATATATATAGTTAAGCATTAAATATGCCTAAAAAAAATTACATGCTAATTAGTTTTTACTTTCTCTACGGAGTGATCGGGTGTTAATGGTGTGAATTTTTAAATAAATAGATAGAAATAAATTATTCTGAAAAATTACTTTCAATGTAAAAATTTTATATGATTTTACTTTCCACCGGGAAAAAAAAAAAAATCTAATTCACATACAATTAGAAGCAACTTAGCATTGGTACATAACTATAAAGAAAATGTTAATAAGTAGTACGACAGTAACTAGTTTTAAGGAGCACTTGAAAAGTTCATACTATTTTTTTTTTTAACCAAACAGCCCTTAGGGTTTTCATTTCCCCACCTTTTTTTTTTGTTGGGGAATGCCCACCCAGCCCTCTTACTGGAGCTTACGCTTTCCTACCGTCTCGTCTCTCTCTTCCTCTCCAACCCCATCTAGCATAACTAACAGTGAACCCTCTCTATCTATCGAATAGAATCCACCACGGACCGCCACCGTCGACGTAATCGACTCCGCCGGCCACGGCAAACTACTTCACTCGCTGCTGTTTCTTCTTCCCTCCGCTCCCCCTTCCGTCTCTATTTTGTGAGTCCTCCCTCTCTCTCTCTCTCTCTCTCTCTGGTTTAGGGTAGATTGTTGGTTTTCGATTTTATTAATTAAAAAAAAATGAGAATTTAGACTTGAAATTGATTTTGGTGTTTGGGGATGTGCGCCTCTGGCGGTGGTTGTTCGGGATAAAAATGGATGAGTTGTCATATGGTGGAGCGAGTATTGAAAGTGAGTGTTTGGGGACGTGTATGAATCACTAGAAGGAGAGAGGGGGTTGTGCAGTTTGAAAGTGGATGGATGAGTGCGACTTGTACTTGTATTGGAAAGGGGGGAAAAGAAATGATTGTCAAGATTTTTAAAATCATTAGGGAGTATATGATATTCGAATTAGGGCATTTTTAATTCTTATATTTAAAATTCGAAAGGAAATTCAAATTCAAGAATAGAAATTCATAATATTGGTTTTGGTTTTGTCTTTCGAGTTGAAATTGATGACATTCTTAATCATATATTTAGGTGTTCTATATGTCTCTTGTAATATGTCCATCTTTGAAAGAAAAAAGATGTGAGAGAGAGAGAGGGTTGTTTGATTTGGATGGGTCAGCTCTTGAAATTAGGGGATGGATTTTGGGTTTTTATTTTATTTTATTCTGCTTATGCATATAAAGTTTGCAGATGTCGGAAGAATGTGCAAATTTGCTGCATTAAATTTACTTGCTGGAGAATTTGGTTATGGTTTAGGCACCCACATAATCTTGACCTGAACCTCGCAATATGCTCAGACCTCCTCCCCCAGGGTTTTTGTTACAATTCTTTCGTTTAGCCGAAAAAAATATCCCTGCTTTTGCATCTTGTATCTTCTGTTATACTTCCTGTGTTGTACTCTGCCACTTCTAAAAATAAAATATTTTCTGGCTTCGGTCTTTCCTTGATATTTCAGGAGATTTTCTACAATTTGCGTAGGCATTGTCATCCAACGGCCATTGATCATTTTGTCATCCCATCTTATGAAGAATGATGGTTGTTGGGTGATGATTCAATTGTCATGATTCCTATCAATACCCATGGAGATTACAGAAAATCTCATATTTCAGTACATGGATTGATTTTGGTTGTACTAAAGAAAGAAAGAAAAAAGGGGCCGAGCGGCATTGAACTGCTAACAATATAACTCAGCCACGCCCCTGGGCTTGATTCTTGGTCTTGTGAACATGAGCGATACTGATAAAATACCCCAAAAAAGGCAAAACAAAATCCTCACACCCTCTCTTTCTCCTCCCTTCTCTTCAACATACCCCCCCTCCCGGGGGTGTCGCACACACCAAACCAAAACAAAACTGCTTTTTGTGGGGAGATTTTCCTCCGATTTGCCAATTTTAACTTCAGGTGGGGGGGGAGAGAGAGAGAGAGAGAGAGAGAGAGCCTCTGTGCTTCTCTCTTACGATGTTTCAAAACTTAATTGCAATGCATTATTTATCAGCTTTGACTCCAAGTGAGTTGTAGATTTTATTTGTATATTTACTTTTTCATACATAATGAGAGATTCCAGAAAATTTTTGTGCCCCCTGTTTCATTAGGGTTTTGATCCTTTTTTGGGGGGTTATTAGAATCAATTTTTTGCTTTATTGGTATTTTTGGTATTAATTTTTGTTGGGCAGGTGTTCATCTGATTTTTAATCAGAAAGTAGAACCCAATGCCTAAAGGCGAGGTGGGGATCGGCCTATCTTGGGAGCCAAAGATGCCTTCCTTCTCTTCTTCTTCGGCTGCAAAACATGTGTCTGCCAAATCTGAAAGTAGTACACTGTGGAAACCCAGTAGTGAACTTGTTGATGGCCTCTTTGTTCCACCCAACAACCCTAAGATCGTGAATAAATTACTCAAGAAACAAGTCAAAGATACCGCTGGCACCAATTGGTATTTTTGTTTAATCTTATTAACCCCCTTTAACCATTTTCATGCATTTTCCAATTGTGTTCTAAATGATTTGTGATGATGTCTTGTGTCAATTTTTTAAGGTTTGACATGCCAGCCCCCACCATGACCCCACAGTTGAAGAAAGACCTTCAGTTGCTCAAGGTTAGTTTCCCCTTGCTTCTTTTACTCCTATACACATTTTTTTATTTGATTTATATCATCCCTCTCTGTGTTTTAACAAAATTTTACTATTTTTTATATATCTTCCCGCATCCTAAGACGATAGTGTTAGATAGACCAAGTCCTTGTGGTAGCCCAATCAGCATATGTTTATCAATTTTTAATCAAATCGTCGGCATGTTTTGACTAATTCGTACAAACATTTGATTTAAGAATTAGTAAAAGTATGTCATGTGGATTAAAATGTTCGATTCGGTCCAATTGGTTTATTTAGCATTTCTCTTTTTAAAATGAGTTACTATTCCCCATTTTATAATTAAGTAAACTTATTCCACAAAAGTTGACAATTTATTTAATTATGGGATTTATGCAGCTATGTTCATAGCTTGTATACTTCTGGCACATGTAGTTTCTACAACAACAACCTGAGTCTTAATCCCAAATTTTGGGGTTGGCCTGGCACATTTAGTTTCTATATGTTTCATATTTCTCCTCTTTGTACTTGCAACAGTAATATCTTTGCTTGGTAGCTAAACAATGTGTGCTTCAAATGATATCAGTTGCCAACAGCAACAATCAACCAAAGCTAACACCTATCTCCTTTATTTTTTCTGAGGGATGAGCAAGCATAACATATTCTTTCTTATTTTGTAACAGCTAAGGAGTGCAATTGATCCAAAGAGGCATTACAAGAAGGGAGATACCAAATCAAAGACCCTGCCTAAGTATTTTCAGGCAAGTCAGTTCTTTCATACTCAACAATGTTTCAGCATGGCTATAGTCTATACCCGGACATTTTAGATTATTTTGTTTGAATTTCTCCTTTTATGTTCTTTATATACTGGATATCCATTGTGCTAGATAGGTTTTGAATAGATTTGGCGCTTGATTATATAGGTGGGCACAGTGATAGAGTCTTCAACAGACTACTTTTCTGGTAGACTCACGAAGAAGGAGCGGAAAGCTACCCTTGCTGATGAGCTGCTTTCTGATTATTCCCTTTCAGAGTACAGGTGAGATTACTTGAAAATATCTCTAGTCTTTGTTTATCAAGGTCACATAGTTGTGTTTGAAGAGGTCTAATTGTGCATACAATGGAAACATTATTATTGACAGGTTATATACAAGAACATATTTGTCCATAGAAAAACTTTATGGTCTCATCAGCTCTAGTTCTCCTAGACATAGAGAAAGAAAGTCTCTAAGAAATCTACAGAAATAGTTATTTGTAAATTTGCTAGTTCCTTTTCGCTAAAGAAGTAGGGCACCTTTTGCAGAGAAGATCAAGTACTAAAAGGAAAATTTTAAACTACAATAACTATGCTAACACCTTTTCTTGCTTAGCTAACACCAACAATGCTTTATAAAGTGATGGCAATAAATACAACATATACAAATAATAGAGGTTGGAAAGACTAGAAAGTCAATGTGAATGAATGGTTTGACAAAAGAAGATAGAAATAAGTTTTTGGGCATAGGTCAAGGATGCCTTTGATTAAATATATATAATTCCAAAATATAGTAATTGAGTGCTATTATACAAGTTGAACATTTCTGGTGAAGTGGAGAAAGTCCTTGCAGAATGTTGAGTATCGATGAGCAGGATATGGCAGCTCATTGTTTTAACTGCCAATATGGTCTAACATGTTATGGGAAAAGTATCCCCATAGCCATAAGCAAACAACAAATTTTTTGGACCTTGACTTAGCTGTATTGAATTGACTAGATTGACTAGAATAGAGACAGTAGTCATTCGTTTGTCTTGGAAGGTGATCACTAGACTGAGACTTGGCGAGTGCATGGAGGCAAGCCCTTCCTTAAATCGTACATTTTACATGGAGCAAATGCTTGGAAATGCTAATAAAAATAGGCATAAAATATAATGGTTTGCTGTCTCCATTATTGGTTGGGTACTTGGCGGAAGGTGGAATCTCAATGCTTTCACATTGAAGCTGATGGAGGAAACTAAGACATGCACTGTGAACTCCCCCCCCCCCCCTCACTAGTAGAATTGAATTGAAGTATTTTGTTTAACTACTTAGTTGACTCTATGAGAGTTGATGTGAATTAGTTTTCTGAGGTAATTTTACTTCCTTTACATTCCCCCCCCCCAAAAAAAAAAGTCTTCCTCCTTTTGGTAGCCCAAAATGTCCCAGTGCTCCTCTCCTAATTCCTCTTTTTTTTTCTAAGCAGCTTAATTAAATCTATAAACTCTTTACAGGAAGCGTAAGGTCAGAGAGATTGAAGAGCAAAATCAACCTGGCGGAAATCACAAGTGGAAGATTAAGGATCATCATGCAAAGCAAAGGCGGCATTAGAGCAAGGGAAGGCCCATAGCTAGATCAATGATATTTATTACCTTTTACCGTGATCAGACTCAGGATGCATAGTTCTCTAACGGATAGAATCTATAATTTGTTGATGATAGCTAATTGCTATAAATGTTTTGAGCCTAAGAGATTAGCCATTGATACTAGCTGTTGAGCATCTGTTTTACAGCTGTTTTGAATTGAACCAGTCGGGACTGGAATGCTTAAGAACAGATTTAAGTTTAATATTCTAACAGTAACATTGACATCAGCTCCTGCAGCATCCGTCAACCTGTCCCCCATGCGCTGCCTAATCAAATGATTTGGAAAGACGTGAGGGCCTTGAGAGCTTGCAATCTTTGTAAGAATCACCTTGTAAGTGTTTTTTTTCTTGATCAATCAGTATCTGGATTACTCGATTAATCCGATTTGAGTATTGTGAAACTTAACTTAGAAATCGATTTTTTTGATTTTTTTTTTCATTCTCAAAATTTGAATAGATCTTATTTTAGAAAATTTAGTGTCATGTTATTAAATTTCAAGATGTTGATATCACCATATATGCAATATAAGCATTATCCGTGTTATAAGGTATTTACCTTTTCCTCTTTGGGAATTATATTCAATTGGTTGTTTTTCTTGGCTTTCCAACGGTGGTATCAACATAATCGAATTTAATAAAAGTAGGCGGTATCAACATAATCGAATTTAATAAAAGTAGGTCTGTGTTAAAAAAGAAATGTGTGAAGGTTAATATTTGGGGGGGTTTTTTTTTTTTTGTGGAAGGGAAAGAGAAGGAAGAACACAAAATCCAAAGGGCAACAAAAGAAAGCACTAATTAGGGATAAGAGGTTTCATCCCACCACCCCTCCAAGAACCTAAGCCTGAGCAATCATTTTCCAACATCTCTTTTAAACAGTGAGGAGGATGTATGCTCCGGGATGGTGCGACTAAAGGGAGCAGCACTTTCTGTTTTGGCTAGAAGATCAGCGCATCTGTTAGCTTCTCTATAGACATGAGAAACTCAAGTCACTCCCATCTCTCTCATCAGGTCTTTGCATTCCAAAACCACGAGATAAAGGTGCTTGTTGATATTCACTTCGTCCTTCAACAGCTTCCATCTCCCTTTCTTAGGAGGCCTCCAGCACCGGCAGTCTTGTTAGTGGCAGAGACAACACTATCAGAGTTTAGCTTAATCTAACCATCATTAGGGGCCAACCAATTCACCTAGGTGGAAGAGTTCAAATCCCTCTCGCCACGGCAAAGCATAAAGCTTCAGCCCAAGCGCTACTCGTGTTGATGGCTCTCATTAACACTCTCTAATGCTCCTCCCTTTTAGTTTCTATAGCCACCTTACATCTTCTCTTCCACATGGTGCAGATGGCAGCTAAGGAGCTGGGATTTTAAAGAAAGGGAGACCTGAACTTACCCTTAGTGTCCATTTTTAGCCATGGTTTGAGCTCACCATTCCAGAACTCCTCTTCCCTCTCAATGCTTGAACACAGCAGCTTCCAAAAAGTTTTAGTCTCTACGCAATCCCTTAGCACTTGGAGAAGAGTTTGAGGATGGTTGAGGGTAGGTTTTTGGATGATGCATTTTTGGTTTTGGTGTTATTTCGTTTTTTGAATATATTTGATATCTAGAAAAATTATAAATAAAATCTCTAAATTTTGATTTTAAATTTTGGTTAAGTCTTAAATTTTATTTAGTTATGAATGAATTTTTAAATTTTAAAATGTGAAACAAATAAGCTGATTTGCTAATCATGTGGATCTTATACGTTGATATCATATTCTTGGCCCTTGAGGTGACGTGAATGTGAATGTAAAGTTTGAAAATTTTAATTAAATTCAGGTTAAATTTTTTTTTCACTTTTTTAAAGTTTGTCATCAAATTCTAGAGTTCTCCTAAATATACATGGAAATAATAAATTATAGATATAGCTTGTCTCTGACAATTAACACTACTCTTTAAAAATTAGAAGATTTCAATTTATAGTTTTAATGAAATAAATAGAATAATAAAAATTTTAAAAATAATTATTATCATATACTGTCTATAAATTTATATATATAGTTGAGCATTAAATATGCCCAAAAAAAAATTACATGCTAATTATTTTTTACCCTCTCCACGGAGTGACCGGGTGTTAATGGTGTGAATTTTTAAATAAATAGATAGAAATAAAGTTATTCTGAAAAATTACTTTCAATGTAAAAATTTTATATGATTTTACTTTCAATCGGAAAAAAAAAATCTAGTTCACATACAATTAGAAGCAACTTAGCATTGGTACATAACTATAAAGAAATGTTAATTAGTAGTACAACAGTATCTAGTTTGAAGGATTACTTGAAAAGTTTATATTTTTTTTAATTTATGTTATTTAATTTTTTTTATGGATTTTAATTATAAATTTTGGGGTTAATCATTTGATAGAGAAATATAGAAGAAATGAAAATATATAATTTTTTTATGAGAATAAAATCTTTTATAAAGTTTCAATGACTATCAACTAAACCGGTCTAATTTTTAAAAAGCTATAATTAGTTATTTACCGGACTACCTTTACGTATCATTGTGTGTTTCCATGCATGTTTAGAGATTTACGTGCCTTTACACATCATTGTTTGTTCCCACGCATGTTTAGAATTAAGATCTGGAATGGAAAAATAAAGTTTGATTCAAATTTTAATTAAATTCTTAAATTTTTTATTATGACTGATTTCTTAAATTTTAAAATATGTAACAATATTAAATAAACGCAATTGATAATGTAGTCATTACGTGATAAAATAGAAAATCTTTTACCGACGTGCCAGCACCTCATTACCGTATCAACACCTATCTCAACAATTAAGCATACATAATATCCACATCATCACCGGCATAAGTTGGAAAATGTTTTGAAATTTAAAGAATTCAATTATATCAAAACAAAATTTAGGAATTTTATATGTGCTTTCACTTTTGGCACTCAGATGGGTTCCGAATGCAAATGTGATCCTTGGGTGGGTAGATATCTTGTTCTATGAACAATCTAAGACGCATTCAGTTATTGACGTGTCATGGTATCCATAGGGACACATGATTTATTTGTCTTGTCTAGCTGGATGGATAAGCAATAAATAAAACAGCATCCACACCTGGAACCACATTCAAAGAAGGGAAATGACTTTGTCATATCATTAGCAAGGTTGAAGCAAAGCATATTGAAAGCATGAACAATAAAGCCAATTTAAATAGAATATATGGGCATTGATTTCTTTTGACAAGGTCAGAAGGAAAGCCTCTCCCCGACAGGTTGCTTCGGTGTGTTTGTTTGAGCTCAGAGCATCCCTCGTTTAAGGTAGGGGTTCTTGTGAATCACCCAAACGAGACAAGTGGAGATACGCATCAGTTCCTGTGAAGCCACGGAACAAAATAAATAACTGCAAATTTTGGTGTACACGGAAAATGGGAAGGTGACTCTCAACTCAAAATCTAAGAACAATTCAAGTTTTAGCTGTTTGACAGTCAATGCGGACCCGCTGATATCAAAACAGAAAGTAAAACATAGCTAAATGCATATTAAAAGCAGGACCCATGATGCAGGTACGTTATGTAATCATCCTAGTTGCTTTCACCATCATTATCACCTCATCATTCCTTTCAATAATTTCAGCGTTACAGTGAGTACCTCATAGGATTGCATATCTAAGATTAATTCTTTAAATAACATGAAAGAACAAGATTATATTCTCGGTGTTATATATTCGTACACACACACACACACACACGGAGACATGAATTCTTTCATTTGTTTTATTCACATGGAAAGACTACTTAGGTTCCCCTTTTCCGTGCTTATTGGTCAACCTATTCTTTCAACATGTTGGTGACATATGACCAGTAATCACATAAGCTAAAATGACCTCATTTTGAAAAATGGGTGTGATGCTTAATATCTCAGGAAACAAATAGAAGCCAAGTCTTAGTAGTCATTCTGAACATAATACTTACAGCAAGACATTTTGACTAATAAGACTTGGCTTCTATTTGTTTAAAAGATGCTAAATGACCCGTCAACATATAGCATAAAGCAAGAGGATTATTGACAACTCAGCCTAATTACTGTATGAGAGTTTTACAGAGAATAAGCAAACCTAAATGTAGATTTTGGGAGATCTATAGTGGAACAGCACACATCAGCACCAGAATTTCACAATAAATAACAATACGACTCATAAGACATGCAAAAATTGCACACAATATTCATTATACTTTATTCATCAGCAAAACCTGCACGGAAGGTTATCAACTTACCATATCCTTCCATGGAGATAACTTGCAGGTCTCCTCCAAAATACCGAGCATATAGGCTGCTTATGGGAAGCCCATAGCCATATCCAGCCATTGTCACAGCATCTGTTGTTTCGAGACCAGTGGGCTCATCAAGTGGCTTTGCTGTACTATATAAATATGTAAAGATTTTGGGAAGACCACTTCTTGGTATCCCGCCACCTTCATCTGAAACCTAGGACAGCAGACAGTATGCATAAACCATCAGCTGAGGCCTAAGAAGATATTAGCAAGCTAGAGACACTTAGCAGGACAAATACATGAGTTGCACAGATGAACACATCAACAAGAGATGAGAAGAGAAAAGACCATAGCTAAGACAATTCTAGTGGTTGAAGCAAAGGGTTCAAGGCTTATGTACCATTGCTATAGGCATACCTTAATAGTGACATCCTCTATCCCATCAGCAACTATTATTCGAATGGGAGGGGCAACTCTATCTGAGTCCATGAACCGTTCTTGAACAGCACGCAGAGAATTTTTGACCAATTCAAATACCATAAGGTGCAAGTGCGATGGAACATACCTGTTGTAAGTTTGAAAATAAATTAACTTCATTTGATTACCAGCAGATAACAAACAAAGAAGTTTTCAGACATCATCAAGTGGTTGGAACGTATTACTGGAAACAATATTAAGAGAGAGAGAAATGGATTTACATTAGGAACCAAAAGACTTCTGGTGTAAGATGAAAGAATGAGGGGAAAAAGTTCCCCTCCCCCACCCCCGGGAGGAGGGGGCATGAGGTGCAAAGATGATTTTTGATACAAAAGATAAAAAGAAAAAGGACAAGATGGAAAAGTAAAGTACATACGGAAATGTAAAACTTGGATCCCCGTAGATATCAATATCAGGAGCACTACCGTACTCTCTTAAACACATAGCACGGGCATCCTCACTCGCTGTTCGTGCAACCTCGACAGGAGACATTTTTGTGTGTATATAACCAACACAATCAGGAAGAGGATCTGGGTCATGCAATGCGACATGCTGCCCTGAATTACAGTTAAATTTTTTAGTACATGGAACATCTTCAGAGACCTTGCAGTTACAACTATACCAATTAAGCAACACGGTGAAAAGCGTGAAAAGGAGCCAGGCAATTGTCATGATAGTGGTGAGGAAGATATATTCACCTATAAGCATACGGATTCCAATTCTCGACATGTAGAAGCGATCCAAAAACTGGTGTATTTCAGGCATATCTCCATGAACAATATTTGCACCCATGGTTTTCTTCAATTGTTGAACACCTAAAGCCATCATAGGTACCACATTGTTGTGTCTAACTTTAATCATTTTAATCATTTTTGTAAATTCCAATTCATCATTTTTATCCTTGATCTCCAGAAAGGATCTGATATCACGAAAGGAATCCAAATACCAATCTCGGACCTGCAAATGAATTTGAACATATGAGCACCTACCTCAAAATTTCTACAACTTAAGTTAAAATGAAGAGAAAAAGTATGATAAGTAACCACTTAGTCATATTATATGTAGGTAGTAGTGCTTATGTTTGGCTACATCTGCCAAAGGTGATTTTCTATAACAAAACCAGCAAAATTGAAATCAAAGAAGTCTACAGAGCCAAGAAGGAGTAATATCATTTTAGCTCGTAATAATATATATATATATATAAACGCTAGTAGGAGGGTAAGGACATGAGAATAATTCCTGGGTATGATTACCTTTGGACCTTTAAAAAAAAAAAGAAAAAAACAAAGTCTCTGATTGACCTCATCCAGAATTATAGCTTCTACCCAAAGAAGGATAAATGGATTTTTTTTTTCATTTTTTTTTCCTTCGGTAAGCAAAAAGTTTCTGATTAACCTCATCCAGAATTATAGCTTCTACCCAAAGAAGGAGAAATGGATTTTTTTTTCTTTTTTTTTTTTTCAGTAAGCAATAAACATGTTCAAGGATTCCAGATTGTACATCACAAACCAAGTATAGGAGTCCACACTTTTTCCACCATTAGAAATTTGCATGTGAGCCTGCCTAATTTAATCAATAACTAATCCAGTGGAAAGCAGAAACTGAAAATCTCTTTGCACAAATATCCTCAAAAACCAAGTATAATCTTTCAAGTAAATAAATATAACACAAAATGCAAAATCGAGCACCCTTTGCGATCAAAATTAGCAGAAAAAGTTAAATAAAATAAAATAAAATCACACAGGATCCGTAACAGCAAGAGACCCTGCAGAAGAGAAAAGCCAAAAATTTGCAGCGATGTGAATTAATACAAAGAAGTGAATCCCAAAAACAATGAAGGAAAAAGGAAGAAAGGGGACCTTCAAGACGGCAGGTTTGTGAGAGAGGCCGTAAGGGAGGGACTCGAGCTCAATAGCACGGCGAGCAATACGGATGGGGAGCTCCTTGTGAAGGAATTGGGCGGCAAGGAGGAGATTTCGGTCAGTGGGTCTTGACCCAAATTCCATCATGTACCTGAGACTCACCCCTGTCTGCTTCATGCAACCCCATCTCTGCACCTCCTCCCTCAGTTTCTTCGTCAACGTTTCACACATCTTCTTCTTTGCCTCCATGATTGACGATTGCTGATTGATTGATGTAGCTTAGTTTAAGCCTTCTCCCCGCCTCATCAAAATTCAATTTCCCCAGAAAAATACCATGCAAATTCCCAATAGCACAAACTGATTTGGGTGGCGATCGTTACAAAGCCCAACTGACATTGGCAATGAACAGAGCAGGACAAGTTGTGGGGTGGGGGGCGGCTTGTAGGATGGGATGGCTCTTCGGAATCAGCCTTTTCCTTTTCCTTCGTCGTTTTTTTTCTTCTGTTAATATAATACCTCGTAATGGAAATGAATATATCTTGTCCAACCATTCACATTAATATATTATTGCCATATTTATTTAAACTAGTATTTTAAACCCTTACGATACACAATTAATAGTATTTATTAAAATACTATATTACAGTTGATAACTATTTTATATAATACAATTAATTAAAATAAATTATTTACAAAATATTATTTGGTCATTTGGTCATTTTATATCAAGGGATATAATTTTTTCTCTCTATGTCTCATTATCTTTCAATATATCAAATAATAATTTTTCACCGATCAATACAATTTTAAAGATATAGAATTATTATTATTAAATAATTATACTCCAAATCATAAAATTAAAGTATTATTATTTTAAATATTTATTTATCCTCTAACTCTTTAGAGTAATCCAGTGATTGTAGGAAAAATCACAAATTCTAAGTAAAAAGAATTTGATCCCCAAGAAAGAAGATTCATACGAAAGGGAAATTAATCACAAATACTTAACATTGAGGCCTAATTTGACAAATGTTCTTAATGTTTGATAGGAAAGAGCTAATGCAATAAAGTTTCAAAACATTTCAAATTTGTAATAAAAACATAAAATAGTTATTATTATTATTATTATTATTATTATTATTATTATTATTATTATTTACCTAAAACTTCCATTGGTTGATGAAACTATGTTTGTTAAAAAAAAAGGAAAAATTATGTTCAATAAATAGAAAGTGCTAAAATTAAAAATAACCAAAAGATCAAATATTTAAAGCGTTATTTAAAGAGACGGGGAAAAATTATATTCAATTAATAGAAAATGTTAAATTTAAAAATTAACTGAAAGATCAAATATTTAAAATGTTATTTAAAGAGACGGGTTATGTGTGATTTAAATAGAAGATAAAATAGAAATTTTCCTTATTTGTTACGGTTTTTGTTTTTCATGATAAAAAAAGGAGGAATTAACAATTAAAATAATTATTTATTGAAATAAAGATAAAAATCATGAAAATAAAAGATAAATTGAATGGAGAGATAAATGAGAAGTGAAATTTTTAACAACTTTTTTTAAAAAAAAAAATGGATTTTTTATAGTTTTTTATCCATATATATATAGTAGAGGAGTTGTAAAAAATTTATGATAAAAACATGCCAAATAAATAATAAGTCAAACGTTTAATAACTTTCTAAAAAAATAGATCTTTTTTTTTTAGGTTTTTTTGGATATATATAGTAAAGGAATCCAGATATAAAAGTAAACAAGTTGTAAAGAATTTTTTACTAAGCCATATCAAATAAATGAGAAATCAAATGTTTAACAATTTTTCAAAAAAATGGATTTTTTATGATAAAAACCTAATTATATATATAGTACAGAGTTGGCTATTCAAAAAATTATAATAATTTTTAAATATTGAACTAAAATTAATTTGATATTATTATAATCTACAGTTAATTATTTAAAATTATAAATATTAAGTTTAATTTGATAAAATTATAAAAATTTGTAAATATTCAATTAGTTTTAATTTGACAATATAAAGTATATAATAAAATTGTAAAAAAATATTTAATTTAATTTTATGTCATATTGCTTAATGCATAATAAATTGAATCCATTATTATTGTTGTTAAAAGAAAATAAATAAGGATTCAACTGAGTAGAGATGTCACCGGATCGGTTTGGGCCTGAAAACCGACTCAATCGACCCGGAAAAGCCTGGCTCGTAAACTGGACCGAAATGAACAGTAACTCAAACCGACCGGCCCGGGTACTATAGCGGGCAGGGCCAGTTCAACCCTTTTTGGAATCGAAAACCGGCCCGCCGATTCCAAAACGAGTAGAGCAAAAAAAAGGCAATGGAGCAAAAAAAAAAATTCTCGACCGGAACCGGGCCCGACCTTGCCCGGCCTAAACCGGCACGCTAGTTTCAGTTCACCGGGTCGAGCTGGTTCCACTTAAAAAAAATTTGGAATCGGCCCGACTCGAATTGAACTGGCCTAGAAACTGCTACCAGCCCGGCCTACGGTTTCAGGGAACCAACAGTGAACCGGACCGAGCTTGGCCCGGCTCCATGTCTATGTCTGAGTGTGTAAACAATATTTTAAAAGTGTAAAGTAATTTTAATCTTACACCATAATATAACCATTAATTACGTGATAATATAACCATTAAAAAGCAAATCTATCCGTGGATTAAAATAAAGATTAAAATGAATATCAAATAAATGATAAAAATTAAACCATGATAAAAATATTAACAGAAATATAAAATAAGTGATAAAAAACTAAACCATATCAGATAAACCAAAAGCATATTTGTCTAAGGGTTAAAACAATACGTAAAGAAAAGAATAACTAATTGAAACAAATTATTTATTAAAAAAAAAAGAAGAAGAAGAGAAAAAAATGTTGGCCATTTTAAATTGAGTGATGTAATTCTTTTCCCCCAATATCGGCATCATTATCTTTCAGCATATCTATTGATATTTTTGTACTAAGTTGAGTCTTGTCAAAAATATATTTCTCATCTTCGTTTCTGTTGAAAAATATTATAAAATTTATATCAATACAATTTTAAAAATATAGAATTATTATTAACTAATCATATTTCAAATCATAAAATTAACATATGATTATTTTAAATATTTATTTGTAATCTATGGAGAAACATAATAAAAATGAAAAATTTAGCATAATAAGATTATAATTAAACCAAAAATCATATATCAACAATTTTCTCCTCTTTTCTCTTGATTTATTAGATTTGTTAATCATAATATTTTCATTACCTGACTGTTTTGATGTTTTTGAATCATAGGCATTATGAAAAAGGTTCTACAAAAGGAAAAAACTTTTTTATTAGTCAAAGAATTTGAAAAACGTAAACATATATTTGTAAATGAAATATATATAGATAATAAACTTTTATGTTAGCAGAGTATTACTTCATCCATCTCTCTCTTTTCCTTGACAACTTTAATATATACAAACCTTGCATATTTTTCATCATTTATAATGGTATTTGGTTATATTTGAAAGTTATGCTCGGTCCCTATAATATTCATAATATGGTCTGGAAGAAGATATTTTTCATCATTTTCCTATAAAATATTTATTAAATTAAATATTAATATTCATAGGTTAAAAGTAAAGATATGATATAAATATATTATTAAATTATTAAAAATTTTAATCAAAACAAAAAAAAAATATCGAATATTTTAATCAAAACTAAATTTTTCCTTACCTTGTCTTCAGTAGAAGTTAAGGTTCCAGCACTTATTCCAATTATGGATTCAATAGCATCATAAAAAAGTATCATATTAATCTTTCCACTCTCATTTTCAACATCTAATTCAAGTTTAAATCTAATATTTATAATAAAATAAATTAATAAAGTAATAATAATAATAATAATAATAATAATAGTAATCATATCATATTTAATATAAAATGAGATTTATAATATTTTTACCTGAGGTAAGGGAATCCATAAATTTCCTACCGGCATCATACCAAAATTTAGCATTGATATGTATTAAACCATTCTTACACCCTTCCTTGCACGAAACATAATACCATTCATTTTTATAGTGAACACTGACAATCTTAACTTTGCATATAACAATGTTTCCCTATGAAGGGAAAAATCTATTAGACATTTAAATTATAATGTAAGAAAAAAATATCATTTAATATTTCAATGATTTTTATACCTCCCTATCATTGCTCTTAGCAATTTGAAGAACCTCTGCAATAGATTTCTTCAGTGGTGGTCCATATTGGTTGTTATTTGAGATGAAAATAGTAGATTTAGACTTGATGATGGTCAAAGAATAGTCACTATTACACATAAAAAATGAATTTATTAATAAAATAATATGTACCTATACAAAAATTAAAATAATACTGATAAATATCTTATTTCTTTCTTGAAATTATGAATTTGAAGAATATCTTCATTGAGATAGATTTTTGTAGACTTTGAACTTAATAAATATAACATATCTATTTCAATATAAAAATATAAATTAAATTACATAAATATTAAACTAATGCGTAACAGTTTTAATTTTTTAAAACTTGATAGATAATACTGCTGTTAGGGAGATGTTTGAGTTATTTTATGATACGTTTTATATTGTTTTTAAGGTATTTATTAAATTACTTATATGAGTTAAAAAAATAAAAAAAAAATCTTTACAATCATTACAGTGTAAGAGATATAAGTAATTTGGTTATATGAAAATAAGATATATATATATATATATATATATATATTTATTTTGAAACTTCTTCAAGATCATTGAAGCTAATATAACAACATAAATGTCATTGCCTCCATCTTTTTTAAGATCTTGAAATTTTGTAGCCAAATCATCCTAGAGAGTAACTGTTGTCTTCTGACCACTCAAAAAGAATTTAAATATTATAAAGAGAAGTAAACAAATAATTTTAGTTTACGAAATATTTATTTAAAAAAGTTTACTGAAAGTTACAATAAAAATATATACCTTAGTCCCATTAATTCCAAGTCAAATAACATTGTTGCAACTCCATTAACATCTATCTCCTCAACATTTCCAACAAAAGTAATACAACTAATTACATCTAATTCATGAATAACACATTATTAGTTTGTAATAAAAATACATAAATTATAAATTATTAGCATTCTTTTAAAAATTATGGTTGCTTAACTTATCTATTAAGTGATAACTATCTAAATCCAATTCAGGTAGATTGTCCAAAGGGACGATTTGGAAAACATGTCTCTCAAACTTATCATCATCTTCTTCTACTATCTTTAAAACAGTATTAAAATTAAATTGCATAATGTATTTTACATTTTTGATAACTCTATATTTTTCTCTACTAGGCATAATGGAAAAGTTTTTGATGTAGTAAATCCTTCTTTCTTCTATTTTGTTTTTGAATCGATAAGGAAGGTTATTCCAAATAATACAATGCATATAATTTCCCCGGAATAAAACTTTTAAGATTGTTAAAGCACTTATATATATATTTAAATATAATAGATGTAATAATAATAATTATAATAAAGTATATCTTCATCTTTAATAACAAATTTGGTGCTTTTATGCCTTCCTTGTGCATTAGTGACTTCCCATTTTCGAGCAACTCTAACTTTTACTCTCGAATCTTCTTTGTCAGAGCATAATCTCGACAATAAAATATAATCAAAATTCTTTTTATTATTTTCAAATAGATGATAAGTCAAATGTTTAATAGCTTTCAAAAAAAAAAATTCTTATAGATTTTTATTCGGATATATATAGTAAAGGAGTTCTAAAGAATTTATGATAAAAACATATTAAATAAATGAAAAATCAAATATTTAACAACTTTCCCAAAAAAATGGTTTTTTTTACTGTTTTTGTGTAAAAATAAAAAGGTAAATAAATAGTCATAAATTAAAATAAAAGTAAATGGAATTTGTTAAACGTATTAAATAATTGAAAGATCAAAAGTTTTAAATAGAAGGTATCATTATTTATTAAGGAAGTATGATTTTTATGCAAATAAAAAAGGTAAATAAAAGATCATAAAGTAAAATAGAGGTAAATGAAAAGTACTAAATATAAAAAATAACTGAAAGAATGAAAGGTGTTCTAAAGAATTTAGTCGAATATAACTTTTGGGATGACAAAAACATGTCAAATAAATGAAAAATCAAATATTTAACAACTTTCCAAAAAAAGAGTTTTTTTTTTATTGTTTTTGTGTTAAAAATAAAAAGATATATAAATGGTCATAAATTAAAATAAAAGTAAATTAAAGGACTTAAACTTATAAAATAACTGAAATGTCAAAAGTTTTAAATGGAATGTATCATTGTTTATTAAGGAAATACTATTTTTATGTAAATAAAAAAGGTAAATAAAATATCATAAATTAAAATAGAGATAAATAGAAAGTACTAAATATAAAAAATAACTGAAAGAATAAATGTTTTAAATGGAAGGTATTCTAAAGAATTTATTCAAAAACATGTTAAATAAATGAAAAGTCAAATATTTAATAACTTTCCTAAAAAGCTGTAAAAAAAGGGTCTTTTTACGGTTTTCTATATTTAATAACTTTCCAAAAAAGTTATAAAAAAACTGGGTCTTTCTATGATTTTTTAGCCAATTTATACTAAAAAAACCCAAAATAGATATCAGTATTTATGACAAAAAGCTAATTTTATATATATATTATAGATAAGTCAAAATATTTATCTTATCTATGAGTTAATTAATAAATGTTATTATAAATCGTTACAAAAAATCCACTTTTTTTTTTTTTGTTAAAAAGGAGTAGAGATTTTGATTTTTCAGTATTTGTCTCTCATATAAATGACGTAGGAAAATCCGTACAAATTAATTTTTTTTTAATTTTTTGATTTTGCAGTATTTGTCTATGGTCAACTCCAAAATTTTGAGATAGAAGATCTAAATTATTGTTGTTGTTGTTATAAAAATGGGTAGAAAAAAATTAACTTCTAAAAGAAGTTATTCTCTGAATATCTAGTGTCAAAAAATGATACAACACATTAGGAGAAGAAAAAAACTCATGAAAACTAGAAAATAGATAAGGACTAAGTTTAGTCAGGACATCCATATAAGAGTTGCCACTACAGGGCATGAAAAGGATATTGTGCACTTGAGTGTGACGAATAAACTGTTGACATTCTCGAATAATATGTAGATTTGGATAAACAGGGTCCACCCCAGAAGATGGCAACGATACAAGATCAGCCAAGTTGGTTTCTAGGATGGCCGAAAATAACTATTTACAAAGTAGCATAAGAAGCCCCTCGCAGGCAGTGCATCACGATGCGCCACCCCTAAGTTCGCCATAAAATCAAAAACTTATAAATTGGATTTGTTAGAGGTGGGTTGTGACTCTACAGATACCGGCTCCTTGTTAACTCAAATGATTGCTGTCGAAAAGATATGAGACCTGCAAAAAATCGCCAGAGGATACTCTTGCGGGGGAGACTCTGACGCTTAAATCAAAAAGAGCAGTTTTCGAATGTAAAGAAATAGATTGAGAGCTCCAAGAATGAGAGGTTCCTTGTGATTAGAGTGCCCAATGTATAGGACCAAGGGAGTGTACCTGGCTTGGAAGGTATTAGAATATTTTATACCTGTGAGAGTTGTACGCAGTCAGGGTTCAATATTCCGAATTGATAGTGATTCTAATCCCATAGGGAACTTTCATTTTCTAGAGGGATCTTTCCTTAACTAAAAGATCCTAAAAATGCTAATCTTAAATAGTAAATCGGAGTTATTATGATGTTTTGACCTTCATTTAGAATCGTCAAAGCTGTTGGCTATTGATCGGTCATTTGGCCGATGAAAGGGGGTTTGTTCGTTCGATGGACCAATAATTAAATACCCGATCGTGGAGGTTATTTTCTTTTAATGAATCTTGTTCGGTAGGCGGGACGACTAAGACCCTATTGTTCGGGAGATTTGGGCGACTAAGGTTCTTCGGTAGATAGTCATAGAGAACATTGAATATCGACCGATAGTGGTCTTTTGTGGGCCTCGAGTGTGGGCCTTTCAAAAGCTGACCCCTCGAATTGGGTCTAGAGCTATGTCTCATCATTTGCCCCCTACTCAAAGCGTCGTTTCGTGAGAAAGGTACCATGAGTATCTATCTTTATGTTGACATCATATGCCATCATTAGGTATACGAATCGTTTCTTGATATTTTTATAAGGCCATTTGTTCGTGCGCACCTGGCACCTTCATTCCTCTTCCTTCTTCGAGAATTATCAGAAAAGTCATTTCTAAAAACAATGGTGAAAACGTCCGCTAATCAGGCTTTCTCGGGTATTGGCAATATCGCAAGCACTATGTCCACAAGGGAGCTTCAAGAGGTCTAAACTGATATGTTGATAGGAGATGATTACATCTTGGTGTTCGCCACGAATGCCAATAAGGCTAACATGGCACCAGAGGGGTCTTGATATACCACAAATCGGTCAAGTATAGGCTAAAAGTTCCATATACAGACCCTTTTGTGGAAGTATTATGCCATTGGAATATATTCCCAACCCTCCAGATTTCAAGCGCCTAGTGTCTGGTGGTTGCCATGGGTTCTCTGTTAGGGTTCTGTCGTCTTCGCTTTGATTTTGATATCTTGTTGTCTATCTTCATCTTGATGAGATGTGGGAACAGTGGTTTGACCAAGGGCTGGTATAAGTTACAGACTCGACCCGAGTCCAACTAGAGGTTCTGCTACAAGGAGTCTATTGATAAGAACTGGATATAGAAGTTCTTCTATATAGATTTCTCGGATAAGGATCACATCCCCATGCTGCCCGACGCCAGTGAGGTGCCTTCTTTGGGGTTGAAGCCCCCAGCCACATCTAAGCACGGTCGTTTCATTCGGTCAGTCGGTAGTTATTGTAAGTCTACCGGACGAAACATATGGGTCGAGTCCCTGCGGATGATCAAATATTGTCTTTGGTCGAACTGCTGATTGGGGAGAAGAGGAAGGTTGATAGACCCCTCTTATTGGAGAGAGGAAGGATCGAGTTGGTTGATTTCGCAGACTCCTTTGATGATGCCATACTGGAGAAAATCACCATCGATAGGCAGGTTCGGTTGAGTACGAGGGGTCTCCTTAGGAGTCCGTCGGGGTGTCCAGGGCCCTTCAAGAGTCTTCTTCTCCTTCATCGAAGAGAAGAAATATTTCATCGCCTTTACCCCTATCAGGGCACGAGTTTGTCGTTCTATTAGAGCGCCCGAATCCAAGGGGAACCATTCCGATGGATACCTTTGCCTTGGAAGGAAGTGAGTCAACGGGGAATGAAAACATTGGTGAGAGTGAATGATGAAGATCGGGAGATGTTTCCTTACCTGGTGCTGAGGCAAGGTCGCATGCTTCTGCGACCGTGGTGGAGAAAATGGCAGGGCCTTCGACTGTTGTTCCAGTTTGGCCTTCACTCAAAGGAAAGCGCAAAGTTCTCGATGAGACTGCTTTACCGCTTACCATTCTCGTTCGATCCTTTAACGGACGGAAGGGTTCAAAAGAGCGGGGGACTGTTGCGATTTGTGCTTGGGATAGGCAATTCAGCTATATAGAGTTGGCCGAGGAGGACCGAATCGTGGATCAGTTAGACTTTCATCGGTGTGAACTGGATTTGCACAGGATGTCCCAGAAACAAGTTAGCGAGGCCCTCAAGTCTCTTGGATTGATGGTATTACTTTCTTCTCTCTTGCTTATTTGACTTCTTTTCCTCTTTGCTCCTTTCCCAATCCATCTTTCTTTTCAGACCATGGCTCTTGCAGAGTTCCAAGAGTGACAGAAGAAGCGAGTGGGAGACCATTTGGAAGGACGTGCTGCTGAATTGAGCACGCAATGCGAAAAGCTAGAAGCAGAGGCCAAGGTGCGCGAGACGCGTCTTCAATTAGTCGAGAGGGTGGCTCAGCTTCAGGAAGAATCTCTTCTGATGGAAGAGCGCAAGATTGCTGACCTCAAGGAGTCTCGCGTAAGGGATACCGTTGCCTTCAAAGATTCCCAACGAAAGTTGGTCGAGAGATTGAGGTGTACTCAAGAGATAATGCACCGAATTGGTTTAGGCGATACTTTACCCCCAATTGAGGAGGTTGCCGCCACTCAAGGCTCGACGATCATTCTTGAGGCCACTACTACAATTCCAACTGTCAGGGGATTTGTTTCTTGATGAGTCTCATTGTTCCTGTCTGATTCTCTATATTTTTCCTTTAGAGCTTTGTATCCCAGTACTTTTGTTTTAAACGATCATTGCTTCACATTCTCGATTAAAGCTGTCTTGTGAGTTGATGTTGTAACCCTTACCACATTAGGTTCGACGTATTGGCCCGCAGAGCTATTAAAAACTTTAGATAGAGAGGAAGTTCCATCTGATTGGTAGGAACGTTAGATAGGTTGGGCCGTGTCCACTCATTCAGCGAGTTTTATCTCTTATTAATGACACGTTTGAACGATGAGAATTGAGCGACTTAGACCTGCCGTACAATAGGAAACTTTTAGATAGAGGGGTCGTGTCCACCCGTTCAAGGAGTTCCATCTCTTATTGACGACACGTTCGAACGATGAGAATTGGGTGACTTAGGCCCGCTATCCGGTAGGAAGCTTTTAGATAGAGGGGCTGGGTCCACCCGTTCGGGAAGTTCTATTCCTTATTGACGACACGTACGAATGATAAAATCTGGATGACTTAGACCCACCGTATGATAGGAAACTTTTAGATAGAGGGGTCGTGTCCACCCATTTGCGAAGTTTTATCCCTTATTGACGACACATACGAACGATAAGATCTGGGCGATTTAGACCCGCCATTCGATAGGAAGCTTTTAGATAGAGGGGTCATGTCCACCCGTTCGGATAGTTCCATCCCTTATTGACGACACGTACGAATGATGAGAATTGGGCGACTTTGGCCCGCCGTTCGGTAGGAAGCTTTTAAATAGAGAGGTCGTGTGCACCCGGTCAGAGAGTTCCATCCCTTATTGACGACACGTACGAACGAAAGAAACTGGGCAATTTAGGCCCACCGTTCGATTAGAAACTTTAGAGGTTAAGGCTGTGTCCACTTGTTCAGAGAGTTCTATCCCATTTTAATGACACATTCGATCGATATGATCAGGGCGTCTAAAGCCCGGCGTTCGATTGGAAACTTTAGAGATTAGAATCGTGTCCACTCGTTTGGGGAGTTCCATCCCATTTTGATGACACATTCGATCGGTAGAATTAGAGCATCTAAGGCCCAGTATTCGATTGAAAACTTTAGATAGGAGGCGATTGCTCCGTAAGCCACTAAAAATCCCGTGCCGAAAACCACCACAAAAATAATCAATAAGTAATGGGAGAATGCCAAAATCTTTCTCAAGGGAAGAGCGCAAGAAAATTCGGGTCGTACGCCGGACAAACGCTAGTGGGAATATAGAGCTCGTGCTAGATGTCTTCGCTACGGATTTGGAGTATCACCCCTTGTGATTCGTCATGCAGCGGCCTAGGATCCGACCTGTTGGGTGACTCATTCTCCTGTGGTGCATTACGTCTGTCGGGGGAAGGTAAATTCCTCCCTTTCATACTGATAAACTTCTGTAATTTACCAGTACGAACCAAAAACTCCAACTCATCTCTAAGCCTCTTGCACTCATCGGTCGTGTGACCGTAATCCCGATGAAAGTGGCAATACTTGGACTTATTTTTCTTAGGATCTTCCTCTGTGGCACCTGATGTACCATTTGTTTTTGATTTGGTATAAAACCTGGTTCGGGGTCTCGTTCAGCGGAGTGTAGACGTTGAACCTTTCGCGAGTGCAGAGTTCTTGGTTTACTCCTCTTCGGAGAAGGTTGAAGAGGTGATCAGCTACATTCCTTTCTACTAGAAAAGTTTCATCATCGATCGAACGTCTCTACTTCTTCTGCCGCAATATACTTCTCAGTTCGAGAATAAAATTCCTAAATGGTTGCTGGGGGTTTCTTCGTAATGGAGACCTTCATGTCGGAGGATCTCAAACCCATTAGAAGAGCAGCCAATGCTATGGAAGGGTCCAAAGTGGGGACATTTAACATCTCAGTCTTCAATCTCTCCAGGAATCTCTCAGAGGCTCATATTCCCGTTGTCGCAACGACAGCAAGGACATGGACTTTCGTTTGGCTTCTCGACTGATTATAAAATAAGTTTCGAACTGTTATCAGAGTTGGGTAAAACTCTTAATACTGAACGGTATGAGAGAATTAAACCATGGTAGGGCATTGCCTTTGAGAGTAGTGGGGAAGTGATTGCACATCGCTGCATCTGACAGGTCTCTGGAGACCATAATTGTTATGAATTAAGCAGCGTAGTTGCAGGGGTTAGCTGTCCCATTATATCGCTTCATGGGTGGTAGAAGGACGTCTCTTGGCATCGGTTTTGAGGAAATCTTTGGATCGAATGGCGATTCTCCCAAAGGGTAGAAAAGATCTTCCCCCTTCTTTGCACCTGCCTTTTTAAGCTTGGCGGCTACAAGCTGTTCAATTTGATTCTTCAGATCTTATGGATCATGCCGAGAGGTTACCGATAGCTCATAATTCATAGGAAGTACTCGTCTCGGTGGTCGTTTATATTTGGACTCCGCGCGTGGATGAATGGTCGTCTGGCTCGAGGGCTCGACGAGTCCCTCTAGTTGCTTGCTCATTTTTTGGAGTTTTGACTCCAATCTTTCTATCTGTGGGTGGCTCGCTTGTTTTCGCTAAGGCCACAACCAATTATTCTTAGGTCGCGGGTTGCAAAATTTGCTCTGGATGGGATGGCCGAGGAGGAAACATATGGTCATGAATCGAGTGATCGGGTGCTAGAGGGAGGATAGATTCGACGGGTATAGGGGCACGTCCTTCTACAGCAGGGGAGGCTCTCGAGGATGCTCTGATTCTTGGAGACATGGTTGTCAGAATTATAAAAGTTGCTCTAATCTGTTTCCCACGGACGACGTCAATCTGTTGGAGCTGAGTAGTGACTCCACAAATATCGACTCCTTGTTGACTCGAATGGTTACCGTCGAAAAGATGTGAGACCTGGAAAAAACCGCCGGAGGGTATTCCGACGGGAGAGACTCCGAGTTCAAGTCAGAAAGAGCGGTTTTCGAATATAAAGAAATAGACTGAGAGCTCCAAGAGGGAGAGGTTCTCTATGATTAGAGTGCCCAATGTGTAGGACGAAGGGAGCGTACGTGGCTTGAAGGGTTTTAGGATATCTTATGCCTATGAGAGTCGTACGCAGTCGGGGTATTTCAACCCTACTTTCCTTATCGAACCAATCCAGAAATCTTGAGAGTTCAATATTCCGAATTGATCATGATTTTCATCCCATGAAGAACTTTCATTTTCTGGAGGGATTCTTTTTTAAACTGAAAGATCATAAAGATGCTGCTCTTAAATAGGAAAACAGAGCTATTAGGATACTTTGACCTTCCCTTGGAATCATCAGAGCTGTTGGCTATCGATCGGTCATTTGGCCGATAAAAGGGGATTCGTTCGTTTGATGGACCAATGATTAAATACCTGATCGGGGAGGTTACTTTCGCTTGATGAATCTCGCTCGGTTTGCAGGATGACTGAGACCCTATCATTCGGGAGATCTGAGCGACTAAGACCCTTCAGTAAATAGTCATAGAGAATATTAAATATCGACCGATAGTGGTCATTTTATGAGTCTCACGTGTGGGCCTTTCAAGAGCTGATCCCTCGAACTGGGCCTAGAGTTATGTCTCATCAGGACTCATCACGAATTAAATCACTAGCTTGGTACGAGATTTTTGTATATCACGATTTCAGGCAAATATATCCTAGTCGAATGTTGTACATAGTACGAAACAAGTGACGTTCCCACAAGGATATTATGTATTACCAATTATAAAATACTCTATCTAAGTTGGACAAAATGAATCAAGATTATAAGATATCAAAACTATGAAAATATCAAAAATAGAATATTGATTAATGAAAATCCTAATTTTATAAAATCCTAGAATATCGATTTTATCTATCTCCAATCTTTCATACGGTTGAATTCTTTTAAATCTCTTAAAGTTTATTGACTAAAAATTCATTCTTGATGATGACAGATTTTCCTAAATTAGATTCACCTAATGGTCATGCAATGAAACCCTAATTCGACTAACCAAAATCCAATAGTCATGCAATCTTGATTAGGCCGAACTGTATTAAAATCTAGAGAATATCTGTAATCTAAAGTTTTCCCTAAAATCCCCACACATAGAGTTAATCATCTATCGATCTCATAACCTTATATAGATTTTATTGTATTTGTCAGATTTCATGCAATCTTCTCTCGATCTCATGCATGTAATCGCAAATCATCAAATCGTAAGGCCCTTTACGAATGAAACATTAAGTCCAACAATGAAATCTCATCAAAGAAAGAATATGTCAATAAAGATTTAAGAGAAAAAAATGAATCAAACCATGTTATTAATCAAATAACAAAATCCATCGAATTCTAGGAACAAGAAATCTAAGTAGACATGATAAAGAAAAGCAAGAAACGTAAAGAAAACATCCCCTTTGCACCCGAAGGAATCCTTCACCAAAGGAGGTGGCTGTTAGAGTTTCTCCTCTCTCCCCTTTTGTATAAAAGATGTCTCCTCCTTATAATCTAAGTTCTAAGACTCCTAAATGACTTAAAATTCGTGGGTCTTCATAACAGTTTGATATTTCACTTGGACTTGGGCTTTTGGAACTCATGGGTCTTGATTTCCAACACTGAAACAATTTCAACTCAAATTTTAGATATCTTCTAGCTTGACGCAGTCTCTGAGATCTTCATAAGATTTGTAGGCCTTGAAGTCTTCTTTCCAACTCAATAAGAATCAGGTCAATCGGACATTGGAGCAAAAAGGTATGCCCAAAATACGAACAACTGTCTGTACAATCTAATATTCTTAAACAATCCCAATAATCCTAAAATAAAATTCACGAAAATAATCAGTGTAAAATCAACCTAAAAATAGTCATAAAAGTCATAAATAAAGGCTGAAATAAAATAAAATAAAATAATTCAAGTGTATAAAAATATCGCTATCAAATATCTCTACACTTGAATGTTTGTTTGTCCTCAAGCAAGAATAAATTTTCTCCAAAACCAATTCAACCTCCCAAGTCCCTAACCATGTATATGACAAGTTCAAACCGGAATTGCAATCAAAACGATCAATACTTCGCAGTATCCAGCACTAGAGAAACTATTGCATCTCATATAGTCTTATCGAAATCAAGAACAATGCAAGATTCAACCACCCCTCACAATCGGTTCACTCAATAGAATAAAAGAAAATACTAATCAACTACTCAAAGCACTCATTTTATGTAAGGGTATGTGTATCACTTAAATCAACACAATCACATGACATTACCATAAGTTTACTCATATATCAAATCTCTACTATTTATATATGAAATCCACACCAATCAAAAGGTCTTTTATTTAGTTGTAATGGGGTTAATGTAAGGGATAGGATAATGGGTAAGATGTATGGTTAAAATAATTCACTAAGTATACTTAAGTATCAAGATATGACATTGTTACATCAAGACAAAGAAAATACTAACTATAACTACGAACATGTAATGTGATATATCACTTATTTAAAACAAAGAACAATGACTTGACTATAAGAGTGAACAATACTAAGAATGAAAAATGTTTTTTTTTCTTTTTCTTTTTTTTTTCAACCAGCACTTTTCTTTTTTTTTTCCTCATTTTTTTCATTTTTCATTTTTTCCCATTTTTTTATTTTTCATTTCTTTTGCTGGTTTTTTTTCTTTTTTTCATAACTCAATCAATATGACAATGATTAAAAATATATACGAATAAAATAATAATACCTAAAAATATAATGTCATGCCGTTAGCTATAAGTATATTAGTGAATTCAGGTTCAAATTCTAGAGTTAGAAAAAATGGGTTATAGGGTAAATTATGTGGGTAACATATGAAAGAATAGGTTTAGGCTCAAATTGGTTAACTAAGGGACAAAAAATGATTGGAATAGTATTTTTTGAAAACCAAAAGTGTATAATCCTAAGTATTTTAATCATTTTGGTGTATGAAAATCATGAATGTGGTCTCAAAATGCATAATAAAGCAAGTTCTAGAATGACCAAATCATGTGTGATATACACTCAGCAAGAAAAATGACGAAAGAAAAAAAAAAACTCTATAAAACTCAAATCCTCACTAAGGTAAATTTGATATTAAATCTTGCATGTCTATTCTTCAAATCAACCATAAAAAGATGAATAGCCACTCATGTACCAAATAACTACTAGTACCAATAGTCTATCATGCAATCTAACTCAAGACAAGTAACATACAAGATTAGAACACCCGAGAAAATCTAATTGTATGAATTTTTTTTTTCAAAATTCAAGAAATTTAGCAAAAATCAAGATTTTTAAATAAAAATGTTCTAATTTCTAAAAAAAATAATATCCTATAAATCAGAATGAAATAAATAAAATACCTAAAAATCAAAATGCAATGCATTCCCCCCCACACTTAATCTAAACATTGTCCGTAATATAAATCAATCTAAAATTAAGAGAAGAGAACAGAAAAACTCCTCTAATTAGGTTAGGAAACTTGCAGATTCCTCTTTAGCAATTTCTTCTTCTCTAATAAATCTTCACAGTATGTCCATTTATTGGATCATGCCATGACCTTGTCCTTCTTTTGTCAATTATTGCATTCTCATATATAACCTTGACCTTTAAAATCTTTTCAAGTTTCCTCTTGTTAGTAATCTCTTCCTTGAGGAATTCCTCGTATCTCAGCACTTGTCTGATAACAACTAAAAGAGGAATATTAATGTGCAATTTATTAAGAATTTTTAAAAAAATTTTAAATTGTACTTTTGCACATAACATGTGTTCAGGAAAAGGAACAGGGGTTTTAGAATCACTAAAACATAAAACATTTTCCTGTAAAAAATCTGGTGTCTCAGTCTCCTCATTCGTAGACTTTTGGATCTCTTCCTTTGTCTTTTGTTTATCATTTTTATCTTTGGATAGATCTGGTATCTCTTGCAATTCTTTCTCTCTAGGGTTCTTCTTGATGTCACTTGATAATCTATCTGGCACACAAGAATAAAATGCGTTAGTTAATTGATCAATTTTATTTTCAAACCTCTTAATCCTTTCATTTGTTGCACTTGCCAAACGTTCAATTGTTATCTCTCACGATACCTTAGTCTCTCTTGGTTGTGGATTCCCTGAATGAAAATCTAGTGGATTCACTCTCTGTAGTTCTCCTTGACTCCATGAAAAATTGAGATGGTTCCTCCATCCAGGGTTATACGTGTTGGAGTAAGGGTTATCCTGAGGTCTGACAAAATTAGAAATGTAGTTTGTTTGTTGCACCTGTGGACACTCAAAAGATACGTGAGTAGAATCACCATAATAATCACAATATAAGGCCGGTTAGACACAACATTAAGTTGATTAGTTTTCATGCAATTAATCAAAGAGTCAATTTTCACATTAAGCATGCTAAGACTATCAACCTCATGCATACCGGCCTTTTGCCTAGGAATCTCACTCTCATTATACCAATCATATTGGTTAGAAGTCATACTATCCAATAATGACCATACCTCATTATATGACTTGTTCATAAAAGCACCTCCTACTGCAGCATCTATGGTAATTTTCACAGAATTTAAAAGACCACCATAAAAAATTTACAAAATCAGCCAATTAGGAATACCATGATGTGGGCACCTCCTAATCAAATCCTTAAACCGTTCCCAAACATTATATAAAGACTCACCCTTAGATTGTCTAAAACTAGTAATGTCATTACGTAGTTAGCTGTCTTACCAGATGGAAAATATTTAGCTAAAAATGCCTGAGAAAGAATTTTCCAAGTTGTGAAATGATTAGCAGGAAAAGAGTTTAGTCATACTTTTATCTTTCCCTTAAGAGAGAAAGGAAATAATTTTAACTTGATGGCATCAGAGCTGACTCCATTTAGCTTGATTGTGTTACTGATCTCCAGAAAGTTTTTCACATGACTAATTAGATCTTCAAAGGTCTCTCCACCAAATTGATCTGCCTACACTAAACCAATAAGACTAGGTTTTAGTTCAAAATTATTCGTTTCTATTGCAAGTCGTGCAATATTAGATTGAATATCTTGAAATTTAGGTAGTAAATACTCCCTCATAACCCTATTATCTTGAGTCATTGCTTCTTTCTTGATCTCCCTAACTTGTACACAAATGGATCTCAAATTTTGCTCTATCTAAGAATCAAACTTGGCTAAGTCAAGACTTTTCAATTGTAGCATACACTGTATCGAAACCAAAAAGAGCCAAAAATTTGAACTTTAAAATACTCTACAAAAACCACTTAACAAAATCTATATTACCTAGATAAATGTAAAAAGCATAAAAATATAACAAAATAATGCAAAAAGTACCCAAGAAAATAATCGAAAAATTCTAAAAATCACAAAAAATTCAAAAAAAAAATAGAAAATCTAATGAAAATTATGGAATTTGACGAAAATAGGTCGGTGCCCGTAGCAAAAGCTACGGATTTTGTTCAGAAGGCCGAAATCCTTTAAAACAACTGGTTGCTTGCTCTAATATCTTAATTTGTTTTCAGACAGCCGAAAAAAAAAACCCTAAAAAAACTAATTATATATGGAATGAATAAGAAATATATGAAAAACCATAAATTCTATATACTCTATTTACCAAGAATAAGAAAGAGACAAGAAATAAAAAAAAAAAATATCCAATCTTAAACAAGATGATTTTTATTGATATACAAGAATATCCCCAACAACGGCGCCAAAAACTTGTTACGCGATTTTTGTATATCACGATTTCGGTCAAATATATCCTAATTGAATATTGTGTATAGTATGAAGTAAGTGTCGTTCCCACAAAGATATTATATATTACCAATTATAAAATACCCTATCTAAGTTGGATAAAATAAATCAAAATTATAAAGATATCAAAACTATGAAAATATCAAAAATAAAATATTGATTAATGAAAACCCTAATTTTGTAAAACCCTAGGACATCGATTTCATCTGTCTCCAATCTTTCACATGGTTAAATTCTTTTAAATCTCTTAAAGTTTATTGACTAAAAATTCATTCTTGATGATGACAGATATCCTTAAATTAGATTCACCCAATGGTCATGTAATGAAACCCTAATTCGACTAACCAAAACCCAATGGTCATACAATCTTGATTAGGCCGAACTGCATTAAAATCTATGGAATATCTGTAATCTAGGGTTTCCTTTAAAATCCCCACACATAGAGTTAATCATCTGTCGATCTCATAACCCTATATGAATTTTATTGTATTTGTCAGATTTCACTCAATCTTCTCTCGATTTCATGCATGTAATCACAAATCATCAAATCGTAGGGCCATTTACGAATGAAACATTAAGTCCAATAATGAAATCTCATCAAAGAAAGAATATGTCAATAAAGATTTAAGAGAAAGAAACGAATCAAATCATGTTATTAATCAAATAACAAAATCCATCGAGTCTTAAGAACAAGAAATCTAAGTAGACATGGCAAAGAAAAACAAAAAAAGTAAAAAAAACATTTCCTTCACACCCGAAGGAATCCTTCGGATGATGATGCAAGGGAGATTCTATAGGGATACAATTTGAGAAATTCAAGATAACATTTTTAACTTTTAACCATCCAATTTGTCCTGAGTTTGGGTGAGGGTGGGCCTTTGGACCTCTTCTCCTAATCTTGTTCTTGGGTCCTTTTTAACATCCCATCTTTGTAGAGGCAACATGACTTCCCCCCACCCAGACCATACATAATCCAAAACGAAATGTTGTTGAGTTGGGAGTGGTACCCTATCTTAATTCACTATTTTCTTGGGTGTCCCGGGGCATAGAAATGTAGATATAGTCAATGTTTAGTAGGATGAGGTTATTAAGAAATCAATCAGAGTACCATCGAGACATAATGATCTCATTTTGACTAACATATGTGAATTTATTGATAGTGTAATATATTTTTTTAATCAAAATTTTAAATTTAAATTTTGAGAATGAAAAATAGATATCACAAAAATAAATCTTTTAATTAGATTCTATAATTATTCGAATCAAATTAGTTAAATTTTTAAATATGGATAATCAAATAAAAAAATAATGATGTCGTTTTGAGATTGTTTCCTTAAGAAATTAATGTAAACAAAAAGGAAAATAGGTGTGAATTACAGTAGGTGACAATTGAGATTGTTCCTTTGGGTTGGGTCCGATCTGGTTCGGGGAATATAATTACCCTGGACACGCATTCTTTGGCTGTGCAAGAGTTAGGGGCCATCAACATCAATTGCTTGCCACCTTGCCTCTCATCTGAATTTTCAAATATCAGTCTCCTAAAAAATTTTGACACCTCAACTCATACCCCCCAGCCCAGCCCAATCCAGCCATTGTTATCATTAGGGGACGTTTGGTTTGCATTCGAAAATTGAAATCACAATTGGAATAAAAATTTTAAGAATTAAAATCGGAATTGAAGTCCGATACCCTTATTTGATTTAAATTCTTGAATGAATATAATTATCATTATTGATATTTGAGTTGTATATTTTTTAGAATGAAAATCATTTAATTATCTATTTTACCTCTAATAAAAAATGTAACAAAAAAAAACAAATCTCTCTCTCTCGGATGAGAATCATCCCTGAAACCGTTTTGCCCCTAATTGTCCATTTTACCATTGAGAAATCATCTGACAATAAACTTCCCATCTCTCTCTCTCTCACCCACACTCACACACCCCTAACAATTGGCGAAGACAGGGTGTTGATCTCATCGGCAAGATTCATCGTGGAGAAGTTGGCAGAGAAGTTCTGAGTTGTATGGAGACAGCGGGTTTCCCCGTAGATGGTCTAATCGATAGGACGATGGTGCTTTGCCAGAGGTGGTGTTGGTGGTGTTGTTCGAGAGGGTCTCATCGTGAATGGAAAGAGACAGAGTGAAACTGTAGACAGAAATGAAAATTAATTTTCTTGAGTTTCTGGGATAGGTTTCGGACGAAACCCACAATTTCACTTCAATTTCACAAAACCCTCGTTTCATGAGTTTCATTTCTATATCTCTATTCCCATTCTATTAATCTAAACAACTTATTTAGATTTCAAACTCATTTCTAATTCTCATACTCTTTTAACCAAACACCATCCTGATTTATTAACAACACTTAACAATAATGTCTTGCTCACATCACTCCAATACTAAAACATTATTTCACATATGTTTATGTCAGGAATTTTTGTTCCCTTTCCATTATCCAACATCTTCCTCTCATACTTCTCTTTAAAGAAATAATTATTTATCATTATATAATTTTAAATTTATAGAGTTCCTATTAAACCAAAAAAATTAAAAATAATAATTATGTTAAAATAGAACATTTCTTCACAAAGTGAATCATTTAAGAGAACAACAATATTAATTATCTTTACTATCTTTACTTCGAATATTTTTCACTATGTTTTAACTTAAAAAAATAATTAAATTTATATATACATAAAAATAATTAAAAGTCGGTTCATGTATACTTCCTTATTTATCATTATTGAATTTTATTTAAAAATAAAATTTATAGATCAGTGCTAATGTAAAAAAAAAAAAAAAAAAAGAATTTATATCTTTTGAGGAACTCAAGAAATAATAATTTTTGATATTTTCATGTGATTTTCAAATTAGAAGTAAAATATTAAAATTTATAAGTAAACATAATTTTTTAATAAAAACAAAAATTATTATTATCAATGTCAACACTTTTTAAAAAAATAATAATAATAAAGAAAACCTTACACAATCCCAATGGTTATTTAACTCATCCACCCCGCTGATTTCCAAACGGCAAGCAAGTAGTGGGTGGGTGGTTACCGAGCATGGCATGCTTATTAAACTAGGCGTTAGCGAGATATGGAGTTTGAAATTTATATAAAATCTCGGGATCACGTGACCATTGAAATTAAATATAAAAAAATAATTGAAATGCTGCTATTATGAAATGTGTTTAATTTTGAATTCATGAAAAATTAAATTAACATAAATTAAAAAATCTCGGGCGACCTTAACTTTAGTATCAATTGTGTCATATTTAATATCATAATACTAATTCATTCAAAAAAATTCATTTTTTAAAACTTACTTTTCTTTTTCCTAGGATTTTTTTTTCTTTTTTTTTTGGAACCAACTTGAAAGACTTCAGCAACAATCTATTCAAAAAGAAACAATTTTCTGCAATTACACCATTCAATTAAAGTTAACATACTATGATGAAATGAAAATGATAATGACATCGCCCCATTTTAATGAAAGCTCTATAGAGCTTCCAATCTCTTAAATCCACAACCCTTTTCTTATTCCTGATATACCATTTTTTAAGTACAGAACGAAATAAAAGAAAACCATATAATTTCTCATAAATTAAAAAAAAAGTCATTATACTAATTGACCATGGCTGAAGAGGTTTGCAGGTCTCATCCAAGCAGCACCAAAATGTGGTCATTTGACTGTATTTTCCAGTAGCTATGTTTACCCTTTTGTGCAATTAACTGTTTATTTGAGTGAGTGCAAGTAGACATATTATTTCTGAGTTATTAAGAAGTACAAACAATAGGACACAAAAGTTAGTGTGAAAAATTATCCTTTTATTAGATATTAACTAGAAGCTTGCAATGTTAGAGTACTCAAACCTGTTTAAAGGTGCTCTTGACTCAGCTACTGATAATTTATATAGTCAAGACCTTTTAGTCTGATACAACATAATATTGACTCTGGCAACTCCTCAACTTTATTGTCCTATATCATATACAATGGAAAAAGATTACTAAATAGCAGCTCGATGGCCAAAAGAAAAAAAACTAGGATAGAAGTACGCTAACTTGTCTGAATTGAGGTTAAAATCCAAGACACAAATCTTTAGTCTATCTAAGAAAGCTTGAAACCCTTTCCTAGAAATGTAGCTGAACCTATGCTTATCTAAATCAATTTCTAAGTAATTTTCGCCTAGCAAGAATAAAACAAATGAGTGTGACGAGCTCAAAACGAAAAAGGATAATTTTCAAATAGTGATATGTGTAACACAGACACTACGGTGTTCGTATATTATTTCCGTTTTTGAATTTAATAAAATGATCCTCAATTTATATATATAAGGAAAAATATTTAATTTTTATTGATTTTCGATTTTTGGGTTTTTAAATCGAACTTTTGGTATATTTTAAAATGTTGCGTCCGTAATTCGCAGTAAATCCCATTTTTATGAAATTTATATTCTAGAGAAAAGTGGGTATATATATATTTGTTTATATATTAATTAATTTATTTGTAAAAAAAAAGAGAGAAGGAAGCGCTGCGTTTTGGCCCAAAACGCAGCACTTCCCCCAAATTAGAATTAGGGCTCTTAGCCCTAATTCCCTTTCTCTCTCCTTCGTATTCTCTCCCTCTCCCACGACCTTTCCTCTTCCCGCGCCGCACCGCCGCGACCCGCCATCGTCTCCGCCACCCATGGCCGCTAGCAACCGATCGTCTCTCTCTATCCTCCTCTCTGTTTTCTCTCTCTCTCTCTCGGTCTCACTCTCTATCTCTCTCTTTCTCTCTCTCGGTTACTCTCTCACTCCCTCCCTTTCGCGAACTCTCTCTCTCTCTCTGTCACTCACAGTCTCCCTCTCCCTCTCGATCGATTCTCTCTCTACCTCCCGTGGCCAAAACCTCCCTCCGGCAGCCATCCCCTGCGCGTGACCACCTGTTCTCTCTCGCGCGCTGCAACCCTGCACCTCTTCCTGCGCGCGCAACAGCACGCGACTGCTCATGCGAGACAGCCCCTACACGCGCGTGACCCCGCGCGAGACTGCCCCTGCACGCCCGACTGCAGCGCGCCACAGCTTCTGCGCGCGCTGCTGCTGTGCTGCTTCCCCTGCTCGCGCGCTCGCGTGCACTTCTCTCCCTCTGCTGCGAGCAGGTTCTGCCACCTGCGGAAGCCCCAACCGAAAGCCCTAGGCCGTTGCGGTTTCCTGCGATCCTTTCACTGCATAGGTAAAGGCCAAATTCTGATTTTATTCCTAGAGTTAATATTCTTAAGTGGTTTAGTCTAACTGCTAGAATCTGTTTTGAATTGGGAATACTACAGGTCTTGGATTGAACGAAGTGCATTCGGAAGTTAGGTCTGCGATTCGAGAAAACCCTAGGTGAGGGATTTCTAGCCTATTCGATTTATTTGGACGAATTTAGGATAAATTAGATTAAGAGTGTATTGCATATGTTAGGATGAATGTTAGAATAGAGTTGAAATGCGTGTTTGACGTTATATGTAATTAGTGAGGTTAAATATATGATTTTACACGAATTGGGTTGTTCTGGATAATAGCATTATATCGAATTGATTAGAATGACTTCTCTTAGAGTTTAATTTGACGTATGCATGAAAACAGTTGGAAATTGAGATTTAAGTTTAAGGATATATGCAGTCTTTTTCATTTTAAGTTGTCCTGCATATAGGAAATCAAAATACAATTTTCGTATTATGAAAATAGGCTTCAATACCTTTAAAATGACTTATGATTTGAAGAAATCGGATGAGAAATGAAAAGTGTATGATTTTTCAAAGATTTTTTTCATCTTGTACGAAATTTAGTTATTTTAGATTGGTTTTTGATTTTAAACGGTTTTAGGTTTGAATTTAGATTGATTTTGATTTCGTTATTTATTTATAAATGGAAAGAAATTGATTACATTGGAGTACATTTATAAATCGAAAAATTTAGGGTTTGTATGAACTTAAGGAAAATGATAAATCATGAAAATAGTCGAAAAATTGATGAAATTCGTTATCATTTGATTAGGTTGACTTCTTAGGGACTCGAGGAGTCGAGTTTGGTTCAATTCGTGGTATTATTGGGGAGTGCACTACCCTCCCACATATAGTGAGTGGGACTACGACATCTACTATTGATTGATAAACCATGTTTTATCGATTTTCAAATGACATGATTTCTATACGTGTGAAAATTGAACTTTTAGATTTTGATAAGTATTTATATACATATTTTTGTGACCATTGGAGTGTCACAATTACTGATTTTATTGAAATGCATCCATGAGTTTGATAACTGAATATTGTGCCACCTTTTTGATATATTGACGCGTTTTAATGCTTCCACTTACATTGGCACATGATTTGAATGGATTTATACGTACCTTTTGGGCTGTATGCCCAGTTGATATTATGATACGATGCATGGGCTATATGCCCGGCTGATATGGTGTTGGGATGCATGGGGCCACGTGCCCGGCTGATTTGATATTGTTCCGTAACTACGAAGGACGTTTGGTAGCGGCACCCCTTGTGCCCGGATACTCTTCGGCCGGAGGTATCCGCTAGATTGTCGTGTGTATGGTTGTCCCAGGTTGAACCCTCATCGGGAGAGGACGTGAGTTGTATCTCTGTCTAGCACTGGGCGGGAGCATCATACACGACTGACTATTTATATGTATATCATTATTATTATTATTATTTACAGGCTAGTTGGAGTAGTCTGTGGCCAATATTGGGGTAGAGAGCCATTATTTGATATTTGCATTGTGAAAACCCCCAATGCGCCCGTCCTTAGTCGAGGTAGACCATTGCCAGGGTTGTTTATTCAGTCGCTCTTCTCATGTGATTTGATACTTGGATGGATGCATATGTTATTTTCTGATGTGTGCCTTGAGATATGTTTAAAACTGCACGTTGTTTTCATATACCCGATATTATATTACATGCTTTGACACTCCAAGTTCACACTTGATATTGATAGCACGATGTCTTTCCCCTCACTTGCTGAGTATCCTCCCATAGATACTCACCCATCTTCTTTCCTCCCTCATACAGGATCATTGTGCTAGAGCGACGTTTCAGAGTCTAGAGATTTCAGTTCATTCTAGGCGGGTTGGTTCTTCTTGATGGTAAGGTTTAAGTTAAATTTAAAATACGAATTTAGCACTTTATTTCGACCCTGCGTAGTCTGGATATTGAGGTCCGTAGTTGACCGTGTACATTTTTATGGGATGACTGTAATATTTATGGACATTGTTGTGAAACTCTCATATTATGCTTGCATTGAGGCATTTGTAAACATTTAAACTCTTTACTTGGGAAACTATTGTATATTATATAAAAATTTAGGTCCGCTCGATGTGGCGGCTGCTCATGTTCTAGTTGGGCATGACAGTAGAGGTCTGTGGTTAGGACTGTTGGTGATTTACTTAGCCTGGCGTTGTTCTGGATGTCTGTTGTGGTTTATGAGTTTTGGAGAGGCCGGGATGGCCTTTTGTTTTATTTTCAGGATGATTTTGAATTATACAGGTTTAAACATGTTGAATTGTACATGGGAGACCTCCGATTTATGGGGAGGTTCTGCCCGATTTTCTGTAGAAATACAGTCGGTATCCAGGGCAACGGGCGACTGTTCACGATCCCGGTTCGGGGCATGACAATATGAGCCAGAGCTATGCATCGGTCAACTTGCAGGAAGACTGAAACATAACAATGCAGCTCTTCAAGCTACACATAAGATTGAAATTTTCAATACATTAATTTTACCTGCAACTAAATTTTGAAAGAAAATGGAAGTTTTAAGATTCAACTTTCTTAGGGATGGTTTTCTGGTTCTAGAGGTTTTGGATTTTCCCCGAAATTACTTTCTAAAATAATTAAAGCATTATAGAGTGTCTTTTGCACATGCAATCGCATAAAAACCTAATGTGTGTAAATAGTACCATATGAAGGGGTGCATTAACTTGCTACTTAGATAAAAATTAAAGACAACATAAAGAAGATTACAAGAATGCACCAGTAATTGGGAGCACAAACTTACTAAGTAAAATTCATGTTGAGGATGTGAAAGAATAGGTTTTTCATTGTAAGCATACATGAGCTTTTTCTACGCCGCACTTAGATGAAGGTTATTTGTGTTTACGATACAACCAAATTATTAGGATGCATGACGTTTCTAATACATGCTTTTAGTACAAAAAATGAGCCAAAATTAAGTGGAAGCAAAATTAGGATTTTTAGGGTTACTTCTGCCCACACTCTTATTCTTCACTTCTGGCACACCAAAATGATCTTTGGGACATGTACAAACCTTTTAATCCCTTAATTTCACTCAATAGATGGTGTAGAGTTAAGAAATTTAGATTTAGGGACCCAATACACTAAAAGGGGGTTTAAATAGACTCTTAACCATCAAAAAACCATTAAAATCCCATAGTTGTCACCCTAAATCATTACTGAACGTTATGAGAATTGATTTAAATATTCAAAATGGAAAAACATGATTAATTGTGTGGAGATTTGAATGGGATACCAAAATCCAGCTAAACGCATCCCCAATTTGAATTCCTTCTATCCTTATTATATTTAATCCATTTAGTTATGTTTTTTCTCCATTAATTCAATTTTGAATGTATTGATTCAATTGAATTTGATTTCAAATAAAATTCCAACAATTCTCCTACTTGTCCCAGCAAACCGACTTGAAGTCAAAACCAAGTCAATTCTTTATGAAAATAAAGTACACGAGTCATGGCGATAAGTTCTCTAAAAACGAGTATTATCTTCTATGTACCACAATGTATTCTATTTTCGAACCTTATGGTGACATTTACCTTATGAATAAACTCTACATTTATTCGAATCCAAACTTAATAAATTTATCTCAAAACAAAAAATGTGTACATAATGTTATTGAGAAAATTCAACTCTGAGTTTCATTTAAATAAGATAATAAGCCCATATTTATAACTTAATCCTTTAACCTACTTGGTGGCATGCCTTTGGTTAAAGGATCAGCTAACATATAATTAGTACTAATGTGTTAGATTACAACTTTATTTTCTAATACTCTTTCCCTAATGGCTAAATACTTTATGTCTATTTGCTTACTTCAACTATCACTTTTATTATTCTTAACAAAAAATACAACAGCTGAATTATCATAAAATGCACATAATGGTTTAGGTACAGAATCTAAATCCCTAAACCCAGATATGAAACTCTTGAGCCACACCGCGTATGACGTAGTCTCAAAACACAACATTAACTCAGCTTCCATAGTGGAGGTCACCGTCAATGTCTACTTAACACTCCTCCATGACACAACTCCACCAGTCATCATAAAGATATAACCCAATATTGATTTTCGGGAATCAACACATTCGGTAAAGTCCGAATCCAAGTTCCCAACTACTTTCAGACTGTCAGTTCTCCTATATGTAAACATGTGCTTCTTGGTACCTTGTAGATATCTCAACACATTCTTTACAGCCTTCCAATGTTCCAAATTCAGGTTACTTTTATATCTATCTAACATCACCACAGCATGTGTTATATCAGGTCTTATGCAGACCTGTGCATACATGAGATTTCCAACAACGGAAGCATATAAGATATTAGCCATTTGTTCCCTTTTCAAAACTATCTTAGGGCGTTAGTCCAAGTTGAGTCTATTCCCTTTGACAATTGGAGTTATACTTGATGAACAATTCTCCATCCTATATCTCTTAAATACTTTGTTGATATATGCCTCTTGAAATAATCTCAAAACGTTATGAGATCTATCTCGATATATCTTTATATCGATGACATAAAATATATTATCTAAATCTTTTATCTCAAAGTTTTTATTAGAAGAACTGTTTCACCTCATATAGTATCCCTTTATCATTGGTGACAAGTAGTATATCATCCACATACAGGATAAGAAAACAAAATCTACTCCTATTGATCTTAAGGTATATGCATTGATCCTCAATGTTCTTTTCAAAACTAAATGAAGTGATTATATTGTGAAACTTCAAATACCACTAATGAGAGGTTTGTTTCAACCCATATATGGATTTCTTGAATTTGCACACCAAGTACTCACTATAACTAGAGGAGAATCTTTCAGGTTGACATATATAAACCTTTTTCTCTAGTTTCCCATTAAGGAAAGCCATTTTCACATCGATTTATTGCGACTCTAGGTCGAAATGTGCAACAAGTGGTAGAATGATATAGAGAAAATCTTTCTTAGATATTGGAGAAAATATCTCTGAGTAGTCGATTCCTTCCTTTTGGGTAAACCCTTTAGTAACGAGTTTGGCCTTATATTTCTCGATATTATCTAATGAGTCAATTTTAGTCTTGAAGACCCATTTATATCTGATGGGTTTAACCCTATCTGGTAACTCTACAAGATCTCAAACTCCATTGCTCCTCATGAAGTCTATCTCATCTTTCATGGCATTCAGTCATAAGTTCGAGTCCTTAAAACTTATGGCTTATAAAAATATTTCTGGGTCGTCTATGGCTCCGATGCTATAGTCAAACTCTTAAAGGTATACCACATAGTCATCAGGTATAGCTGACATTCTTTCTCGAGTAGATCTTCTTAATATTGGTTCAACATTCTCCATAAGAGAAGGTTGACTAACTTGATCTTGGTCAGCCATTTGTGGAACTTCTCGGTCATCATCTGTACCTTGATTTATATCCATAGGCACTTAAGGGTATTTTGTATGAACTAACTTGGTACTTGAACTTGATAGGACACTTGACAGGTCCCTTTCAGGAGATAACTCCCGAAAGTGATCCCTCCCACCGACCAAGTTATTTTCTAGAAATCTAGCATTTTTAGATTCCACAAATCTAGTGTGATAGGATAGACAATAAAACCAGTATCCTTTGAACTTATCGGCATACTTGATAAAGTATCCACTTATGGTTCTTGGGTCTAGTTTCTTCTCTCGTGGATCGTAAACTCTTATTTCTGCAAGACAACCACAAATACGTACATGTCTCAAACTAGGTTTCCAACCCTTAAACAACTCAAATGGAGTTTTGGTTATAGCCTTGGTTGGAACTCTATTTAAGATGTACATTATCATCTTGAGAGTTTCAGTGCACAAGAACTGGTCCTTGGAGATTGCGAGCTCATATTGGCAAGCGAACATATCTTAAACTTGGAAAGAGTTTTTTAGGTACCTAAGTTTTCTAAGAAATTAATTTCTGTTTTAAAACTTGTTCAATATGGATATTCTTTCTAATTTGATAATAAAATGATTTTGTTTTTACATATAAATGTCATTGGTTTTGATCCATTGTTGGATGGACTTTACAGTATTTATTTGCAAAACAATATCTACTTGAAACAACAAATATAAGAACTAAAAGAAGTGTCATTGATAAAAAATTTTTCATGTTGTGGCATCGGAGATTAGGACACATCTCCATAAAGAGAATAGAAAAGTTGGTAAAAATGTGGTACTTGATACCCTAAACTTTAGTGATTTTGAGATTTGTGTAAACTACATTAAGGGAAAGTAGACTAACAAGACTCAAAAAGATGCTAAGAAGAGCTCAGAATTGTTTGAGATCATATATACGGATATTTGTACTCTAGGTACAGATTTGTATGGTTATAGTTACTTCATCTCATTTATAAATGATTACTCACGATACATGTATCTTTGTCCATCCTCTGTATATCCATAATATTCTCTACCTCTATCCGACCTCATAATCTTTATTTGCTTATCGTATTATTTTTCTACTTCTGTCTTAAAAATTTTAAAGGCATCTAACGTCTCATTCTTACGGCGAAGAATATAAAAATACATATATTGTGAGTAATCATTTGTAAATCAGATGAAGTAACTATGACCATATGAATCTGTACCTGAAGTATAAATATCCGTATGTATGATCTCAAACAATTCTGAGCTCTTCCTAACACCTTTTGGAGTCTTGTTGGTCTGTTTTCCCTTAATGTAGTCCATATAAGTCTCAAAGTGACTAAAGTCTAGGGTATCAAGTACCCTATCCTTTGCTAACTTTTCTATTTTCTTTATGGAGATGTGTCCTAATTTTCGATATCACAACATGGAAGAATTTTTCTCAATGACACTTCTTTTAGTTCCTATCTATATTGTGTTTAAACAGGTATTGTCTTGCAAATAAATACTTAAAATCCATCCAACAATGGATCAAAACCAATAACATTTGTATATAAAAACAAAATCATTTTATTATCAAATTGGAAAGAATATCCATATTATACAATTTTTGAAACGGAAATTAATTTTCTAGAAAACTTAGGTATATAAAAAACTCTTTCCAATTTCAAGACTTGTCTGCTGGCCAATATAAGCTCATAATCTCCAATGACTTTTACCCGTGAGCTCATCTTGTTGTCTGAATAGATGAGTTGTTCACGATCCATTGACTTCCTTAAGTTTTGCAAACCCTGCAACATATTCGTAACGTAGATAGTACAATCTGAATCAATCCACCATGTGTCATGAGAAATCTCAATCATGTAAGATTTATAACAAACAAATAACATTTCTGTACTTTTACTCTCAAGCCACCGTTTATACTTAACACAATCGTAATTCATGTGTCCCTTCTTTTTACAGAAGAAACACTTGGACTCCTTTTTTATGTCCGTTTTTGGTTTTGTGCCTTTTGATTTGGCTTGCACTTGCCCTTCTTCTTTCCTTGCACAGTTGCATGTGCACTTACAGAACCCTGTTTCATCTCTATCAGCAACCTTCCTTCCTCCTGCACACACATGGTTATCAATTCATTGATGAACCATTTTTTCCTTATATGTATTGTAGGAGATCTTAAAAGAACCGTAGGGCTATTAGAGAGAGTTCAAAATGAAGTGCACAAGAAAAGGTTCGAACATCTCAACCTCTAGATTCTTTAGTTGAGCTGCTATATCCCGCATCTGCATGATGTGTTCACACACACCGTGACAGTAGTGAGTCTCATGGAGGAAAATTACATAATGAAGGTATTGGCAAAAAACTTCTCTGATACCGTAAATTACTCATCTATAGTTCTAAGAAAAGTATGAATATTGGTATGTAGGTTAACCGAGTTACGGATACTAGTCGAGATTTTACTCTTTATGAATATGATAATTAAGCGATTAGATCGCTTTCAACATTTATAAAGAGTCTTATCAGTCTCGAAACTAGTATCAATCACCGAAAATAGCTCGTCCTTCCTAATAGCATAATCAATATCTAAATACCCCAAATAGAGAAGCATCATTTCCTTCCATTCCTTATAATTCTCTTCATTTAAATCGGGAAAATTAGATTTCAAATTTATGGTTTCGAAAACTGTAAAATAAATAAATATACTGACTAACTATATATGAGGCATTAAATATATGTCTACCAATACAAATATATGAAAATAAATCTATGATATAAAAATTATCTGTGAACTAAATTTCTAATTCTATTATATTTATTTGACCTTACGATAAAATTTATAAAAAATAGCTTATTCTCCAATACCTGTGGGCTAATTGAAAAACTACCAATAGCTAGTCTTTCCTTGATCACCTTATCCTTCTCTACTTATCCCTATAAAACGATCTCTCTAATATACCAGGTAGATTCCCAGATAGGTGGTGGGTCATATGGGATTGCTTATAAACCAGTTAGTTTTAGATTTATCCCTATCTTTTTGACAGAACCAGTCTAGACTCGCACTAAATTAATCGTATTTATAGCATTATATAGAAAAAGGATTTCAACCAAATAGACTATTATTAAAAAATAGCAATTTTGATATCTTATATCTAATTTAATTATTTTCATGCAACAAAAATTTTTGTGGAATAAAATTTATTACATAAAAATAATTTTCATGACAAATTTATTATTTTCCTAATATGATCATGCCTTCATACATAATTTCCTAATTAATTATGATTGTTGTGACTGGACGCTAATTAATTTTAGAAACCATATTGATCACAAAAATAATTTACTATATGCTTGTATCATATAAAATGCATGAAATTTAATTTTAAATGTAATAACTATTCCTTATGCATTTTGTCAATTTTGTACTTGCCCTTATATACAAAAATTTATTTTAAAAATTTTTTCGTGCATTTAAAAAAAATATATTTTACCATTTTTTGGGTTAATAAAGGTTTTTCCCCTGTGGTTTGGCCAAAAACCACAAATATCTCCTATGGTAAAAAAATACACATTTATACCCCTATGGTTTTAAAAAGTTTGACAAGAGGATGGAACTGAAAGATCATAAGGGAGAGTATGACACACGCGCAGTTATTCTTGTCAGCTGGTGAACATGTAAAATTAAATTCCAAAATTGCCTCCAATTCGAATTTGTGCTTGAGTACAAGAACAAAGCATGTTTTCCTTTTCTTTAGTGATGGTAGCCTATTTTCTTCAAATCTTCTAAACATTTCTTGAAGATTTAAGTATATTTCCTCCAAATCTTTGAAAAATTTCTTCAAGATCTGTGAAAGTAATATGTTATTCCCAGATTTCTTTGTTAATTTCAAACAATATACCTAGATTTGGGACTTTACACTTTTCTTCAAATCATTTTTTTTAGCTCCAAGTTTGAATTTTAGTTGTATCAATTACAATTTTCTTCAAATCTTGTTGTTATTTTTTGTTCCAAGTTTCGATTTATGTTGCATCATGACACTTTTTTTCAAATATTCTTATTTTCTTTAATGTTCATTATAAAATATTATGCCCAGATTTGAACAACATTTTTCGAACAAATTCAGAATGTCTTTTTCAAATAGCAGCGGTGGAAGATCAAGAGAACAAATATTCCAATATCAAAGGTGTAATTTTGGGAATAGGGCTATACTAAAGATAATGGAATTTGAGAAGCCTTCGAAGAGATTACTATATTTTGTTTGTGAAAAAAATGAATATAGGTTTTTTGCTTGGTGTCATCCGATGAATAGAGAAACAGAAAGGGTTCAAAAGCATAATAGTACATGGAGTACAGGTAGTTCATTTGAGAGTCCAAATATAGTTTGTGCAATACGTGAAGATGGAAATTATTAGGCGTGGATGCAAACTGTGAAAGAAAATCTAAGGTTTATGAAGAGACTTATGGTCGTCTCCCTTGCAATGACCATCATATCAATTATAATTTGTTGTGCTAAGTGAATGTGAGAGTGTTGGTTTTTATTTTTGTGAATTTCAGTTGTAATTTTCATGTTGGTTGTTATAATTTTTGCATTTTTGAAATGCAAATTTAATGTTGGTTGTTATGTTCTTGTAATTTAATGGAGTATGGGTGGTTAGGTGTTGAAATACGAATGCAAATTTTGAAATGTTAATACAAATTTTGAAATGTAAATGCAATATGATTTAATGTTGATTCTCATGTCCCTCATTGATATTGCCCTAATAATAGGATGAAAAGCATCATCGTGCTTGGAAATCTACCAATTCCGTATTATTCTGCTCTAAAATGTAATAATGGGATTAGTTTCCAACATCTCATTCCATATCATCATGCCTAAAATTGTATCAATTCCATATCAATAGCCTAAACACCAATTGCAAAACAAATTCTAATAGTTCATATCAACAATTTAACAGCTAAAATACAAATCCAGCATACCATTAACAGCTGAAAATACAAATTATTCCAAGTACCATTGATAGCTAAAATACAAATTGTTCCAAATACCAATAAGAAATTGTTCAAAATATAAACAAATTGTTCCAAATCCAACATACCAAAATACTCCTCTAGTTCTATGAATTCAGAAGATCTATATGGTGTTTTTCTAATTCTTGTGCTCCTATGCAGTTTTCTGGATGGTTTAGGATCATTAACAGTTACCTATGATATAGGGGTCCTAGAATCATATTCAACTCTACTATCATTGAAACTACTCCGACCTTGTTGAGAAATAATGGACTCTGTTGGTACCTAAACGAATAAAAGAATTGATTGAAGTACATGAAAAGAATTGATATCAACAATATAAAAAAATATTCAAATAAATTTATTGAATTATAATTAAAAGAAAAGATGTTAACCTTGTTAAATTTGCTGTTAGGGTGAATAGGTTTCTTGCATGTCCTGGAGTTATGATCTAGCTGCAAACACCTCTTGCAGTGCACAGTTAGACTCTTTTTGGTGGATTTGGTTGAGCAAACAGGTTCATCAATAAAATTTTTTCTTAGCTTTTTAGGCCTCCCATGTTGCTCTCTAATTAAAGGAGGATTCACATGTTCTAACCCCTCATAATTATCCTAATAATGCATAGAAGTCATGGTAGCAATGTTGTAAGTATAGGCCCTTAAGTACAATTCCATACTATAACATGAGTGAATAAATGACTCACAACTTGTCTGATACTATGAATGGCCACTATTGAATGAGGGCATGGAATTCTAGTCAATTGAAATAAGCCACAAGTGCAGATCCTAGTGCCAAGACCAATTATAAATGTCTTTGTTGCACAATCTACCTCATACTCATGATTACTTGACCAAGTTGCAATACAGAATCTGTAAAGTATCTTATTTTTTTGCACTTTTTGTTGAATATTTGAACAAATATTTCCCCCATAATTCTCCATGCTTGCTTTCTTAATTTGTATTCTCTACATAAGTCTCTTTCTAATCCACTGAAACATTTCCATAATTGTCATTGATCTTGCCTTAAGTATGCAGTTGTTGAAGCTTTTATTTATGTTGTTCACTTGTACATCACTCTTACATGATTTGTACATCACTCTTACATGATTTATCAAAGTGTCCTCTTGACCACTGGTGGGGGTACTTTTTTCTGCCAATCTACTACATTTTTTTTTAACTTTATCCAAATTAGCCAAAACTCTTTCAAAGTCCCTCATATTTCTTGCTAATGCTGCTGCCTAAAAAAAATCTCTTCACTCCTTCCCCTTGAACGTTTTTTTGAAATTCTAATATAGATGTCCCACACACACTCGATATTCACAATATGGAAACACTTCTTTAAGTGACTTGACCAACCCTTTTTGCCTGTCAGAAATGAATGTCCAAGGAGATTCATTGCCATCACTAAGAACAGTCTTCAACTCCATTAGAAACTAATGCCAACTTTCAAATCTCTCCAGCTCTTCAACAGCCAATGCAATTGGAAATATATTCTCATTACTATCCCTTCTCATTGCTGTTAGTAGTTGACCATCAAATGGGCTCTTCAGGAAACACTCATCTAACCCAATAATTGGCCTGCATCCTTTAAGAAATCCCCTCCTCATTACATCCAAACTCCAAAACATTTTTTGAAGTGTGGGCAAGTCATTTTCATTAAATCTTTCAACTTTAATTGCAACATGACTCCCAGGCATATCATGCAATACCTATTGGGTATAATATCTAATCTTGTGATATTGATCAACATCAGCACTATGGATGTCCTCCAAAGCATGCTTCTTCATTCTATAGGCCTGTCTCAGACTTATATCTATCATGAGTTCTCACCTAACAATATTTTACAATCTTTTTAGACTGCCATTTGGATCATCTCTAATGAAACATTGAAATTTCTTATTTAGATATCTTAAATTTGCATGTCCATTTTTATACTCTCTTCCACATTCATGAATTCTTCTCAATGTCTTTATTTGAAATATCTTTTCTTTCTAAATTTGACTTGCGTACAGCCTCCAAGAATACCCATTCCTACATGTTACAGTGATTTTATTTAAGTCATACTTAAGATACTTGAAAGTGTAATCTTCTTAGACATGTCACTCAACTAAAATATCCCTAAAGACTCTTTTAGTTGTAACCTTCTGCTCCACTTTGAGTTCAAAGTTTGCTTTATTGAATTCAACTTTAAGATCAAAGTTTGGGTGATTTCATCCCTGTGTAGACCCTTCTTTAGCCTCAACTATGAATTTAACTAGCAACTCTTCATCATGTAGATCTTCAGTCTCATTCCAGACTTCATCTAAACCATCAATCCCCACCTCTTCTTGTAGCTAGGTTCCTTCATCTCCATGGGCTGTCTCATTAACATCTAATTATTTATTTCCTAAATCACTAAAGATATCCTCATCTTTCTCACCTCCAGCCCTTCTTTCAGCCACTCTTTGTCAAAATTTTTTGAGTTGTCATCATTATCATTATCACTTTCCAACCGCTGTGTTTCCGAGCTAGATGAATTGGCCAGTTTTAGTGCCATAAAGAATTTCTGGCCTATATTTGAAGTAATTTTGCAAGAGCTTTTGTCGTTCTTTCTCCGACTTGCTCGATCTCTGTCTCGCTTCTACCATCATCACCCTACTGCGATCGATTGAGCAGCTCTCCTATGCTGCTCGACCAAGTAAGTAGTCTCTCTCTCTCTCTCTCTCTCTCTCTCTCTCTCTCTCTCTCTCTCTTGCTCCAAACGAGGAAACCCAACCTCCTACACCACAACACATCCCAAATCTGCACCCCCCAACCGGAACCATACCCTCAGACCTCCATCCCTCTACGAAAACCCTTCTTTTACCTTTAGATCTACGACGAAAACCCTCTGACCCAGGTCTACCATCAGATTTACCTCTCTTTAGCCTAGATCTACGCCCTCTCCACCCTCTCTGATCCAATGAAACCCTTCTTCTGCCCAGATCTATGACCACAACCTACCTTCGGCCCAGATCTAAGCTCTCATCTCACCGCCTCCGCCGCCTAAAGCCCAAAATACACTGGAATCTAAGCCTTCTGCCTCCCTCTGCTCTGCTTCCAGCCGATCCCTGAAATCCACCTCTATTTGCCCTCTACTCACTTTTACACCTTCATCTTCAACCAAACCCTATCTCCCTTTCTCTTCTTCACTCCATTGCTCGCTTCAATTATACCCCCTCAATAAAACCCGTTTCGAAGCCTCAAGCACAGATCTACCTCCAACCCTAATATTGATCGACTCCGTCGGTAACTCCAAATCCCGATAGCAACCCCAATCCTCTCTCTCTCGGCACTGTCGACAACTCTATTCCCCCCTCACAGCACTGAATCCAACCTGTTGACGCCGACACACCTCTATTCCCATCTCACGTCCAGCGATAACCCCAACCCATAGCCCTCGTCGCCCTTCTATCTTCACCGCCTTGTGTCTCAATTGTAATCATCGCCCTCTCTGCCTCTGCATTCACCCCTCTGCCTTCACCCCCTGCATTCGTCAACCTCTGTCTCTATTGACTTACTTCTTATTAATTTCTATTGACATTATTTAATATTATCATTATTATATATTAATTTTGTTATTAGTTGTTATTATTCTCTTTTTATTTATGATTTATGTAATTAATTATATACTTATTTATTTGATTTAGTTTTATTAGTAACTTCTTGTCTACATTAGTAATATTATAACATTACTATTCATAATAGTAGTATTATTACTACTATTGGTAATCCTATCATTATTATTATTCCGATTAGTATTAATATAACATATATTATTATGAATTTAAAATTATTAAAATTTAAAATCTTTCTGACTCATAGCGGTATAATTGCAATATAAAACATATTACTTTAACATTATAGATATAGATATATATAGATATAGGTTTGTCTTTTTGTTTTTTTTTTAATTTAATTAATTTATTTATTTTATCGTTTTATATTATTATTTGAATAACTCCGCCACGGCCGGTCACAAACCCAGATAAAGGAGTAGGGTTATAGTAAACTGACAGTCAGCGTAAAAACCTTTTGTCAAATTTAAAATGGAAGATAAATATAGGAAAACATATGGGACGTTTCCTCCTCGGCGACACATTATATTGGATTCCGGGTGTAGTGACAAGTTTCCAATGGATGTTAGGGTGGGGAATGAGGTTAGAATTCGTTTAGCCACTTAGAACATAGGATCTCTAACTGAAAAATTATGAGAAATATGTGAAGTAATGAATAAAAGAAAAATTAAAATCTTGTGTCTTCAAGAAACCAAATGGGTGGGAGAGAATGTCAGAGTAATAGAGTCTTATGGTCATAAGATTTGGTACACAGGTAGATATAGAACTAAAAATGAGATATGAATAATTGTACATAGAGATCTATTAGGAGATGCAGTAGAGATAAGAAGGAAAAGAGATAGAATGATACTTGTTAAATTAGTAATTGGAGTAAACGTAATTAATATAGTTAGCATGTACGCGCCCCAAATAGGTGTAGATACAATTAATAAGAAATAATTTTGAAATGATCTAGATGAATTTATACAAACCATACCAAGTAGTGAGAAGTTATTTATTTGAGGAGATTTAAATGGACATGTGGGAGAGAAAAATGAGGGATTTGAAACAGTACATGGAAACTTTGATTTCGGCGTTAGGAATGAGGCGAAAAATACAATTCTAGAGTTTATAGTAACATTTGATTTGATACTAGTAAACATATTTTTTAAGAAAAAAGAGTCACACATAGTTACCTATAGAAGTTGGGCAAATGTTAGTCAAATAGATTTTTTTCTCACTAGAAGAGGTGATAGAATTATTTGTAAGGATTGTAAGATCATACCGGGAGAAAGTATAACGACTCAGCATAGACTCTTAGTTTTAGACGTACGAGTGCTTAAACGACAAAAGCAATGCCAACCATATATGGAACCAAAAATTAAGTGGTGGAATCTAAAAGGGGAAAATGTGATGATTTTTAGGGAAAAAGTAATTTGAGTAACAAATTGGTCTGTTAATGATAACGCAGAAATAATGTGGAATGATATGTCTAATAAAGTAGAGAGATTCTTGGAGTATCCAAGGGCTGGGCTCCAAGAGGCAAAGAGTCATGGTGGTGAAACGAAGAAATAGAAATCGCGATCCGAATCAAAAGAGAGTGCTATATGAATCTTAAAAATAATAGTAGTAGCGAGACCTATAAAAAATACAAAAAAATTAAAAAAAAAAGTAAAAAAAACTATACATGAATCAAAGGATAAAGTGTATAATGAATTGTACAAGAGACTAGAGACTCAAGACGGAGAAAGAGATCTATAGAATTGTCAAACTAAGGGAGAGGAAGGGACAAGATTTAAATAAGATTAGATATATTAAGAGCGAAACAAATAGTACACTTGTAAGAAGCGATGATATAAGAAAGAGGTGGAAGGAATATTTTAATAACTTATTTAATGTTGAGAGTACATTAAATATAAAAAATATAGAGATACCTATAGAAGAGATTAATAGAGATTTTAAACGTAAGATTCGTTCCCATGAGGTAAATGAGGCCATAAAGAGAATGAAAAATAACAAAGACATAGGATCAGATGGTATCCCTATCGATGTGTGGAAATATTTGGGAGAATTTGGAGTTACAATGTTAATGGTTCTTTTTAACAAAATTTGGCAAACAAAGAAAATATCATACCCATGGAGAGAGAGCACAATTGTCCCTCTATATAAGAATAAAGGGGACATACAAGATTACTCCAATTACAAAAGAATTAAACTCATGAGTCATACGATGAAGTTATGAGAGAGAGTGATAGAGTATAGATTGAAACGGGAGATAAATGTGTCTCAAAATCAATTCAGATTTATACCAAAACTATCCACCACTGAAACTATTCACTCACTAAGACAGTTGATAGAGACATTTAGAGTACAAAAAAAAGATCTACATATGGTATTTATTGACCTTGAGAAAATATATGATAGGGTCCTAAGAGACGTGTTATGGTGGACACTCATGAGGAAATAGATCTCTTTGAAATACATTAACCTTATTAGGGATGTGTATGAATGAGTTGTGACCAATTGAGGACTTGCAGGGGGCTGAGTGATAGCTTTCCTATTAACATTGGATTTCATCAAGGTTTGGCATTGAGTCCCTTACTATTTGCAATAGTGATAGATGAAATACTATAGTATATACTCTTCGCAGATAATATAGTTTTTGTTGATAAAACTAGAGAGGGTATCAGTACTAGATTAGAGTTATGGAGGGACACGTTAGAATCTAAAATATTTAGATTGAGTAGAGCTAAAATTGAGTATATAAGGTGTAAATTTAGTGATAACCATTAGAATAATGAAGAAACGATTAGATTAGAAGGAAGAGAAGTTTCAAAGAGTGAACGGTTTAGATATCTTAGTTTCATCATCTAAAATAATGGCAATATAGATAGGGATGTCAACAATAGAATTCAAGTAGGTTGGATGAAATGGAGAAAGGTATCCGGAGTATTCTGTGATCGCACGATGCCATTACATTTAAAGGGAAAATTCTATAGGAGTGCAGTAAGACCTACTCTATTATATGGCACTAAATGTTGGACAATTAAATAGCAACATGAGCAAAAAATAGTTATAGCTGAAATGAGAATGTTTAGGTGGATGTGTGGCAAAACTATAAATGATAGAATTAGAAATAACAAGATATGTAATAAACTGGGAGTCAATTCAATTGTAAATAAAATGCGAGAATACCGTCTGAGATAGTTTGGACATATGCAGCGAAGGTCTAAAGACGCACATGTTAGGAAGATAGAGAACTTAAATATATGAGATTTAATAAAACGTAGAGGTAGGCCATTGAAAACTTGGATGTAATGTATTCGTAAAGATATGATAGCGATAAAATTAGTTGAGGAGATGGTCTTAGATAGGAATGAGTGGCATAGAAAAATCCGCACAAACTAAATCATTTTTTTTTACTTCATTAATTGTCTCTCATATGGGCGACCCCAAATTTTGGGATAGAAAGCCTAGATTATTATTGTTGTATCATTATCACTTTCTAGGGGTTCTCTATTGGTGGTTTCTTTCTTTATGAATTTTATGCCAATGGTCTTCCCACCCCTTCTTTACTTTGGACCAATTTGACTATTTACACTAGGCCCACAAGTATCATCATGTGCACATTTATTTTCACTAAGCCTACAAATATCTCACACAAAGTTCTCCCTTTTTGACCCAATTTGCTTGCTTTCTATCTCTTTTTTTACATAGAAATTAATTTCAATCTCATTTGCATGTGCTTCTAGCATAGACTTGATGTCTTCCTCACCATTTATCTCAATTACACCTACATTTATGCCACATATTATAAGTTTAAAGTACAATTTAAATTCATTTCTATCCTTAACATCGAAAGAATTACACATGATACCTAATTCACTCATACTTATTTTATTTCTAGGATAGCTATTAAATACTATAAATCTCTCTCGTGTACTTCATGGGATATAATAGGTTTGATTCCTATAAAAATTTTCCTCCATAATAAAACTTTAGATCTTCCATTTCAAACTTAGTTCTAACAAATAGTCTTTTACTCATTTTTTAATTGCAAAATTTGTATAAAGACAACAAAAACAAAAACAAAAACATATGCAAAGATTACAACACTAGTAGACAAAATAAAAACCTTTTTATATAAATCAACATAATACATCTACGATAAAATAAACAAATACCCCATGTGTTTGAGATAAACAAATATGATAAACAAATAAATAAATAGTGCCAAGTTGGGAAGGCAATGTTGGTACGAGGACATGGGGGACCCAAAGAGCAAACAAGCCGACACCATCATACAACATATGCAAGGCAACATATTCTCTTTGTGCAGTTTAAATATCATTTTCTAAGTTCAACCCAATAAGTCATCGAAACCCTAAATATGCTTTACAGTAAATGAAATGACATTTAAATCGAACAAAAAAAAATTCCCTCTAGATTCTGCTGAAATCAACCCTATTTCGAAAAACATAAAATATAGAAATAACATTCAAATTTAGAAACAAATCGAAATCATAGATCTACTTACCAAATAGTATCTTCAATCTCACTTTAAAATCCTTTCGATCATTTCCCACTCACTGAAATTATTCCAAAATTCTATTTAGAGTTACAAAAAGTTTGAATTTTGAAAGCATCAAAACCCTAGAATGTACTTTATATGAAAAAAAAAAACAATTATAAATTTACACAAATACTTATCTAATCAAGCCTTTGATCTTACTTTCCCACTCTGAAAAATGTTAGATCTCAAACTCTCACTCAAATGGAAAATTTCATCAATCAAAAATTTTGGTCACCGTTCATATTCTCTCTCTCTCTTCTCTCTCTCTCTCTCTCTCTACAATGAAAAAAAAGTGTTTTAGGGTTTTGAAAAATGATTACCTTATAAGAGGGATATAATAGGAATTTTACGTCATTCCGTTACAACTCTGTTAATTATGAATATTTCCGTTCTCTTAGCAGACTTTTTAAAGCCATATGGATATAAATGTATATTTTTTTACCATATGGTATGTTTGTGGATTTCAGCCAAACCATAAGGGGAAAAACTGTAATTAATCATTTTTTTAGTCCAAAGGACTAATATGTAACACTTTAAAATTTGTTGGATCCTCTTAAAAATGTTACAAGGATCGAATTGTAACAAATTAAAAATTTTGGGAAAAATATGAAATTATTAAAATTTTAGGACACAATTATAATTTTGAAAATAAAGCCCAAAATAAAAATAAAAAGATTTAATTTTTGACTTGGGTGGAGAAGACAATTTGAAAGTCCCAATTACGTTGAAAGTTTGCCAAATTGTGGGCCCAATGAAGGACAACACTTCATTACATGTAGAGGCCAATTAAATTGCACTATTGGACAATTAACTCACGTGTACTGTTAAAATTACGAGTTTCAAAATCACAGCTCCGCGGCATGCTTTTGGGTTTTCTTCACCCGAGAAGGAGGCGAGGGTCCCGACCCAGGTGTAATGGGTTTTGTCATCGGAAAATCGTCGGAAAACATAAAAATTCTCCATTTAAAATTCTAAAAGCACTATATTGTGCAAAACCTCATGTCCAACCCATTTTTGGTCTCCATTTTTTCAAAAAATAATTATTTTGGACCAATTTGTAAAAAATCTGAAAGAAGAAATTTTGAAAAGTTTATCCAAAAAAATACAAATAAAGGTAAATTTGACTTTAATACCAAATGTTAGGATGCATGACGTTTCTAATGTATGCTTTTAGTACCAAAAATGAGTCAAAATTAAGTGGAAACGAAAATAAGATTTTTAGGATTATTTCTGACCATACTCTTGTTCTTTACTTCTTGTACACCAAAATGATTTTTGGGACGTACACAAACTTTCTAAACTCTCAATTTCACTCAATAGATGGTGTTGAGTTAAGAAATTTAGACTTAAGGACCCAATGTACTAGGATGAGATTTATAAGCTTTCAATTATAAACAAACCATTAAAACCCAATAATTGTCACATTAAATTATTGCGAATTGATTTAAACATTCAAAATAGAAAAAAAAAAAATTAATTGTGTGAAAGTTTGAATGAGATATCAAAATCTGGTTAAATGCATCCCAAATTCAAATTCTTTTAATTCTTATCATATTTAATCCATTCAGTTATATTTTTTCTCTATTAATTCAATTTTGAATGCATTGATTCAATTCAATTTGAATTCAAAAAGAATTACTAACACAAACATCTTCTATCTTTCCCTAAAGGGTGCCACTGTATCAAAAAGAAAGCCTTTCATTTTTTCTATTTCATCTTCGATTAACTTCTATTCCATCGTGAAACATAAACATGGAATATAAGTAGGTGGCTAGTAACATGAAACAAATTCATTATAAATGTTCTATACAACATAGGCAAGATAATATAATGTTTACAACAAGTCATAAAGTTGCCAAAATAAGTACAGAGTGGATACTAACACATGGCTTCTAAAATGAAGATTAACGCAAGTGTTAAGTATTTGAGTGCATTAGTCAAAAGATTAAACCAACTATGTTTCAGCAATGTTTTAACACATGGACTTTCATGTCAGCATGCATTATGTTTTCTTACATGTACGAACCAACTATTATCTCAAAAGGGATCATGTTTACACAGATAGGGAAATACGTTACACCTTTTTAGAGTAAAACCATTAATCCATAGTATAGCTTTGGTAATATTTACCCCATTAGACTTATATCCTTCTTACCAAAAACCACCTAAACAACAGAACTTGGAAGCTATCAAACAAACCATGCAGACATAAATTTAAATAGTCAAAAGAAAATTTATTTAAATCCATCTTACTATTATATTTTCCAGGAAATGCAGTGGAAATTCCTTGGAGTAACTTTCAAATAGTTTGATGTACAGTACAATATTTATTCCTTCCCCATTAGTTTAGTTTGAAAAACTATGGGCGGGTACAATGGGATCTGCACAAGAAAAATAATATGATTAGGCAAATAAGGAAATCACAAACCGGGGATGAAGAAGAATAAAATAAAAATAGATTCTAATAAAAATATGGAGAAATAACTTCAAATTTCTAAAACAGAGATATGCTTATGGTCATGATAGAAAGCCCTTGTATATAGGAAAATTTGTCTAGTTCAAAAATGATTTGGCCTTCTGATTTTGTACAAAACTGGATTGCTATGACTATCCTCAAGACATGTACACTAAATGCTCCGTGATACGTGATTATAGGGAGGAAGAAATTGACAGGTCAATCAAAAGGAAAAATTATTATAATGGACCCCAAGTCTCAAAAAAGAACTAAGATTCGGAACCTGGAAAAATGTAATTAGGCTGTCGACTCATTGATCACAACAAAATCTAAAATTATTTTTAAAGAACTAAAGAAGGGATGTCAGAAGCTTGTTCCTTTAACTTATTCGCATATGAGCATATATATGGAAAACTGTGTGGCAGAAAAAGGAGCCTCAAGCTGGAGAAAAATTTTCCTTTAGTTCAGCCACTTTTCAAGTGTCAAAAGTTAACCAAGTATCTACAATGACCAAGGGGATTTCAAGTGGCAATTTAATACCTGAGGATTGACAGCAAAAATAGGTGGCAACTTCCCAGAAGAGTTAATAAGTGGAAGATGTGATCACTTTTTCTTGCTGAGAAGAATGTGTCAACACCAAATAGATAACATGCGGCACAGTTAGGAGCTAGTTCCTTTTTTTTTCATTCCTTCCACATAGAAATTCAAAATGTTCAAGTAATAATTGTGATATTTAATAACTTCAACAACCTTCACACAAAGGATGCACAAGTGTTGTTCACACAAGCACATGCCAAGTACCCAATAGTAGCATACCTAAAATAGGTCTCCCCATGAACTTTAAAAGAACCTGGCTCAACTGTTGACCAACTATTAAGCATGTTCTTTCTGCTGGGCAAAAAGGTACTTGCGAGCCGGCAATTGGTCTTTGCAAAACCATCTTAGTAGACACTGAGATGTAATGAATACAATAAGTAGGATCACTAATTGGAACATGTTGAATGAGCTGACATGATGTTGATTAGTTAATGCCATTAGGAGAACATAAGAATGATATTTGATAGTGGAAGAATAGCATTGAAAAAAGACTTAAAAAGTAAAAATTTCTGAGTGATCCCTGGGATGTTGCAAGCCTTGTGATGCCAAAGCATCACAGAAATAGCTGACAAGAACAGCTAAAATACAACTTAAGATAAGCCAACCTTAACTAAATCTTCAATTTTTTAACTAAATCAAGCCAACTAAAATTTATAAAACAATGCAGTAAGCATTAGTATAAAGCTTCCCTTAGCAAGCACAAAGGAATAAAAGTAGTTGACAAACTAGTTACCCAGCAAACTTTGATTTGCTAATGCAAATTACAAGCACACTATTGGTGCCAACATTCTTTTTTTTTTCGTTTTATATATTTTTATCTGAAAACTTTGTCATGGTGAGTCCCAAACCCGGATAAAGGAGTAGAGTTGGATAGGCTGACAGCCAACGTAAAACCTTTTGTCAAATTAAAATGAGAGACAAATATAAAAAAAAAACATTTGGGGTGTTCCCCCCTCAGCAATGCGCTACATCGGATTTCGGGTATAGTAACAAGTTATTAAGGGATATTATGGTGCAGATAAATAAGATAGGCCATGAAGTGGGTCGAATGGTCAGATAGATTTCTTTCTTACTACGAGAGGTGATAGGATGACCTGCAATGTTATATCAGGGGAGAGTGTAGCGACTCAATATAGATTTTTAGTTTTAGATGTACATGTGCCTAAAAGTCAAAAATAGTATCGAGCATCTGTGGAGCCATGAATTAAGTGGTGAAACCTAAAAGGAGAAAAGTGATAATTTTTAGAGATAAAATAATTGGAGTAACAAATTGATCTGCTAATGATGATTCAGAAACAATGTGGAAAGAGGTGTCTAATAATATTAGGAGTATCAGCAAGAAGGTTCTAGGGGTATCTAAGTGAAGGGCTCCAATAGGCAAGTAGTCATAGCGATGGAATGAAGAAATACAAAATATTGTCCGAATCAAAAAAGAGTGCTATAAGAATATTAAAAATGATCGTAGTAGCGAGACTAATGAAAAGTATAAAAGTGCAAAAAAAATGTAAAAAGATTATCTATAAATAAAAAAAAATAAGGTATATAACGAATTATACAAGAGATTGAAGACTCAAGACGGAGAAAGAGAAATCTATAGAATTGCCAAATTAAGGGAGAGGAAGGAAAAAAATTTAAATAAGGTTAGATGTATTAAGAGCGAAACCAATAATATACTTATAAGGAACGAAAACACAAGAAAGTGTTGGAGGGAATATTTTGATTATCTGTTTAATGTTGAGAGTGCAATATGTATAGAAAATATAGTGATACCTGTAAAAGAGATTAATAGAGATTTTAAACGTATAATTCGTTTTCATGAAATAAAAGATGTCGTAAAGAGAATGAAAAATAACAAAACTATAAAATTTGATGGCATTCCTATTGAGGTGTGAAAATATTTGGATGAATTCGGTATAGCAATGTTAACGACTTTATTCAACAAAATTTGACAAACAAAGAAAATGCCCCAAGTATGAATAGAGAGCATACTTGTCCCACTATATAAGAATAAAGGGGATGTACAAGATTGTTTCAACTACATAGACATTAAATTTATGAGTCACATAATGAAGTTAAGGAAGAGAGTAATAGAGTATAGATTGAGTCTGTAGATAAGTGTGTTTTAGAACCAATTTGGATTTATGGCAAGACAATTTACTACCGAAGTAACTTACTTGTTAAAACAGTTGATGGAGACATTTAGAGCGCAGAATAGAGATCTACATATGGTATTCATTGACCTAGAAAAAAATGTATGATAAGGTTGGACGTGTTGTGGTGGGAGCTGATAAAGAAAGGGATCTCTTTGAAATACATCAATCTTATTAGGGATATGTATAAAGAAACTGTAATTAATGTAAGAATTTGCAAGGGTCTAAGCGATAACTTCCTTATTAATATTGGATTCCATCAAGATTTGGCGGCATTAAGTCTCATACTATTTGCAATAGTAATAGATGAAGTCACAAAAAATATTCAAAATGAAATACCATGGCGTATGTATTTTGCAGATGATATAGTATTGATTAATGAAATTAGAAAGAGTATTAGTACTAAATTAGAGTTATGAAGAGTTATATTAGACTCCAGAAAATTTAGATTGAATATGTCCAAAACTGAGTATATGAAATGTAGGTTTAGTACCAACCATCAGAATATTGAGGAAACGATTATGTTAGAGAGAAGAGAAGTAACAATGAGTGAATGATTTAGATATCTTGGTTCCATTATTCAAAATGATGGCAATATAGATGAAAATATGAATAATAGAATTCAAATGGGTCGGATGAAATGAAGAAAGGTATCAGGAGTTCTCTACGATCGCACAATGTCATTACATCTAAAGGAAAAATTTTATAAAATCGTAGTAAGACTTGTGCTATTATATAACACTGTGTGTTAAGCTATTAAATAACAACAAGAGTAAAAAATGGTTATAACTGAAATGAAAATATTTAGATGAATGTATGACAAAACTAGAAAAGATATAATTAAAAACGATGAGATAAGTTGGGAGTTGGTTCAATTGTAAATAGGATGCGAGGGTACTGTCTAAGATGGTTTGGGTAAGTGCAACGAAAGCCCAATTAATCACGAGAACTTAAATATATGAGATTTAATAAAACGTAGAGATAGACTGTTGAAAATTTGGATACAAGTTATTTGTAAAGATATGATAGTTATGGATTTAGTTGAGGAGATGATTTTAGATAGAAATAAGTGACGTAAGAGAATCTGGATAAATTAAATCAATTTTTTTATATATCTCTCACGTGATCGACCCTAAATTTTTGGAATAAAAGTCTATATGGTTGTTGTTATTGTTGTATCTTAGGTTGCAAACGTATTAAAAGCACCAATTTTGTTGGTTGATTAAATTCTTTCTTCCTAAGACAAGCAAAAAGAAGGCTTCCACTTAATGCCTTAATGTCAATGCAAGAAAGTACCATAATTGCCACAGCATAGTTCATACTATGTTGTATGTGGCTATGCCTATTGTTGTATGTAGCTATATCTGTTAATCCATGATATTCAGCACTATGATACTTACACAAAGTAGCGCTGGCATGCACTTTCCTCCATTTGAAAGATAGCTTCAAGGTAGGCTTCTTCCTTGTATTTGGCGGAGGAGGACTCATCAACCTCCTCTTATCGACTGTGGGGACTGTAGAAGCAAGACAAGGTAAGCAGTTATTGGGTAAAATCCCACAATTATCCAAAATTCCATCCCTGCTAGCATTGTCATCTCCAGTGCTTGATATTTCATCAAGGAAAACTGCTTGACAATGTCCATCTACTTAGGGATGGGAGTTTAGATCAACGGAATGCGAGCCTTGAGCATTTGAACTTCCATTGACCTAGCTGACTTAGTTGCGAGGAGAATGGTTATTGACATTATGCTGGTCATGAGTATGAGAAGCATCCTTGGTGAAAGAAGTACTCGATATCAAACCATGGGGAGATAATACCTCTGCAGATATATTCACAATATGACTAATTTGAAAAGGGGACTTCAGAACTTATAACCACATACTCCTAGAGTATGTATAACTTAAATAAACATCATACCATCCTGAACACTCACCAAAACTTCTTCCAAGTCTGAATCAAATATTTCTAGAGAATCATACCATGCCTACTCAACACTTCCCGCTGCTGACATCAAATTTTAGATAAGAAATCAGCATCCTCCCCCCCCCCCCAAAAAAAAGTCAAATGTAGGGCCGGACAACAAATAAGTACATTCCAAATGAATCACCAACTCCGTTAACAAGGAAAAAATGGTAGTTGGGACAAATAATTATGTTCCCAAATGCTAAATATAATCGAAAAGTCAAGAATAATGAATACTCATTTCATGTTTTGCATTTGAAAATAGGAATCAAGGTCTATAACAGAACCGCATTGATTTCACACTTTAGTGTTTCTAATCACTAACCCACTTATACTCAATTTCTGATCCTTGAAAATTTAATCCCCCACCCCAAAAAAAGAAAAATTCAATAATCCTCTTATATATTTAATTTACCTTCATAATTAAACAGTGAAAATTAAATTAAAATTAAAAAATTAAAGGAAAAAGATCCTCCAAACTGATTTCTTGAATTAAAAAAAAAGAATAAGAAAATCAAAATCAAGAAAATTGCTAATCATTTGTATAATCTCAAAAAAATAAAATGAATTTTTATTTTGCTTCTAAAATACCCACCACCCCCCAAAACCCACATTTTCTGGCTCATAGAACAATGCAAAATTACAATTTAACAACTACAAATGATTGAACCCAAAAGGCCAAAAAGCAACCCAACCCACCAAAAGGAAAAAGATCAAGATAACTAAATTGACCACAATTTTTAGAAAGAGAGAGAAGAGAGACCTTGGAAGGTGGGATTGTTGAGAGAGCAATTAGGAACAATTGAAGACCTGTCCAAAGATGGCTGATCGAGGAGATGAGAAGGTACTCTTCTTTTGATTACTATTCTTCTCTTTTGATTTGGAGTTGTGACATTAGCTGTTGTGGATGTCTTCTTCTTTTTCCACCATCTCCGACAACCATCGACACATGTTTTCAGCATCAACACGCAAGCTCCCATACCTTCTCCTCTTTCTTTCAATAAATTATTTGTTCTCTCTCGTGCAAAGAGAGAGAGAGAGGAGTAAGCAAGGAAACCTCGGGTCAATACGACCAAGGAGGAATAACAAGTAGGAAAATGACAATCTAAAGAAGATAGAAAATATGCACCAGCAAACTAATAGATTAAATAGGAGAAGAAGAAAATAGAAAATTGATGCTTACCAAAGATAGGTATAACGAATTCATTATTAGGTCCGTTTTGAGAGGGAGAGAGAATCAACCAAAATATGAGAATCAGATCGTAAGGTATTGAAACATCAAACATCTGAGAAACAAATTTGAAGGACAGATTAAGGAGGCATCATAGAGGAATGGCTTCCATGGGTTTTTCACCAAAATAATTTCTAGTTAAATTTACTAAAATAGGATTATTTTTTTATTATTAATCCAAATCTAGAGAACTCAAGATTAAGAATTGCAACTTCTTGAAATCGAGATCCCTAATCACGATTTTATTATTTTTTTTAATTTTTAAGTAATTATCAAAACTAAAAAAAAAAATTCAAAAGTGAGATCTGATCTCGCTTTTAAAAGCGTGATACTGAATCGCACTTCAAAATGGTAATGTCAAAGCCTCATTCTTTTCTTCCTCTCATTCTTTTCAGCGGTGAGGAGGGAGCCGACGGTCCAAACAAAGAGCTTGTGGCTAACGATGATGCACCCCAGATGTAAAAGTAGGTTAGGGTTGTTTGTGTGCTAATAGCAAATGTTGTTTGTGTGCTTTTTTGAAAAGTTCTGCTACAGCAAAACTAGGGTTGTTTGTCTGTTTTTTTTTTAAAAAAAGTTTTGATGATGTCAAGTGCTTCTTTGAGAAGTGCACACAAAAAAACAAGGCCTAGGGTTGTTCCTGTGCTAACAACAACAAAAAACTCTATTGCAAGCTTTGATTTTTTCTCTCTTAATAGAGAGAGAGAAGCAACAAGTTTTAACATTGTTCAAAAACAAGATTCACGAATACACTTTTCACGAAAGTGAGATCCAAATCTAGAGAAGTCAAGATTGAGAATCGCAACTTCTTGAAATCGAGATCCCCAATCACGATTTCATTATTTTCTTTTAATTTTTAAGTAATTTTCAAAACTAAAAAAAAAAAATCAAAAGCAAGATCTGATCTTGCTTTTAAAAGCACAATACTAAATCACACTTCAAAATGGTAATGTCGAAGCCTCATTCTTTTCTTCCTCTCATTCTTTACTTCATCCAGCTTGTGGCTGACGATGATGCACCCCAAACGTAAAAGAAGGTTAGGGTTGTTTGTGTGCTACCAGCAAAGGTTATTTGTGTGCTTTTTTGAAAAGTTCTATTATAGCAAAGGCTAGAGTTGTTTCTGTGCTTTTTTGAAAAAAGTTTTGATGATGTCAAGTGCTTTTTTGAGAAGTAGCACACACAAAAAAAAGTAAGGCTTAGGATTGTTTCTTTGCTAACCCAAAAAAAAAAAAACTCTATTACAGGCTTTGGTTTTTCTCTCTCGTAATAGAGAGAGAGAACAACAAGTTCTACAATTGTTCAAAAGCGAGATTCACGAATGCGCTTTTCAATTTTTTAAAAGAAAACTTAAAATTCAAAAAAAAAATGAAGTGGGGATCTCGACTTCAAGATGTCACGATTCTCAATTTCGACTCTCTAGATTTGGAATAAAAAAAAAACCTTATTTCAATAAATTTAATTAAAAAAACCCTATTTTAGTAAAAAACTTAACTTTTATGACTGTCTAATCACGTACACCACTCTCCTTAACTCAACTAATCTGTATAATATTGAAATTGTGTGTTTATTTATCCGTTAATAATTAAAGAGAGAGAGAAGAGAGAGAAAAATAGAAATCCTTGCTTTTACGGTGTTGTAAAACCCACACTAACACAGAGAGATAGAGACATGATTGGTTAAACCCACTTGACTAGCCGTAGAGACAATAGCCCATCCCAATTCACCAAATGGTTAAACCCACTGTTACAGTTCTAGTTTCCTTCTTCTGCAGTTGAGTAGCCTCTGCTGGAATTTTAAGGAGAACTAGGAATTGGAGTTAGGAGCTTGACAAGTTATGAAAATGAACTGACTAGAGTAGAATTAGAAAAAATCAGAGGAAGACTGGTATAGAGAGTCGAGAGAGAAGAAATTAAGGAAAGAAGAAGAAATTATAGAGAGAGAGAGAGAGAACTCAGAACTGAAATGAAACTTCATTATTGATTTTCCAAGCTTCTAGCTACTACTACTTATACATTGTGTCATACCTCTCAACAGACTTAGCTAACTAAACCTCATTCTGTCTTCTTATTACAGTTAGGTTGTTACAGGTTGTTGATACTAATCAGGGTTCTTGAATTTCCTTCTTGTTCTTGTTACAATATTTCCCCTCCTCGACATCCTTGTCCTCAAGGATTAAAATGTGGAAATTGAGGCTTAATAAAGCTCATATCTTCCCATATAGCTTCCTTAGGACTTAAGTTCATCCAACTAATTAACGATTGACTGACTGGTGCACCATTTCTCATGATCACTCTCCTTTTCATCACAGCTTCTGGTTCCACTAGAATTTGTTTATTTGCTCCCACCAATTGTTTAGGCCACACTTTCTTTTTCAGTAATGAGACATGGAAAACATGATGGATCTTTGACTTTAGAGGTAGTTGTAGTCTAGAAGCTACTTGTCCTACCCTTGCTGTGATTTGAAAAGGCCCATAGTATTTTGAGGATAGTTTGAGCTGCCTTCTGAGTTCGACAGATTGTTGCTTGTATGGTTGAAGTTTAAGATATATTCATTCTCCAATATTGAATTCTCTTTCTGACCTGTTCTGATCTGCCTTGATTTTCATTCTATTTTATGCCTTAGCCAACTGTTCTTGCAAAATTCCCAACATCGATTATCTGTCTTAAACAAATTTCTCTGCAGCTGGTGTGACTGAGTCTAAGTAAGGGCCCATTGGGATAGATCTAGGCTGGTAGCCATATAAGGCTTCAAAAGGAGACATCTTTATGCTCGAATGAAAGCTGGTGTTATACCACCATTTGGCTAGGCTAAGCCAATGATATCACTGTCCTGGTCTGTCAGAAATCATACATCACAAGTAACATTCCAAGTATTGATTGAGTCTTTCACTTTGTCCATCAGTCTGAGGATGGTATGCAGTACTTAGCTTCAATTGAATGCCTACCAATTTGAATAGCTCCTGCCAAAAAAGACTGGAAAAAATCTTATGTCGATCAGACACTATTGAGTCTGGAAACCATGTAATTTGAATATGCAGTCTACAAATTACTGAGCCACTTTTTATGCTATATAAGGGTGCTAAAGTGCTATGAAATAGTTAAATTTGGTGAGTCTATCTATAACCACCAATATAGTATCATATCCTTATAATTCTGGCAGTCCTTCTATAAAATCCATGCTAATTTGGGACCATACCTGCGAAGGGATGGGTAAGGGTTGGAGTAGCCCAGGATATGATATATTTTCATGTTTATTTCTTTAGCAGACCTCACACTCTTATACATACTTAATTATGGCTAACCAAAAGAAAATAGCCTTGATTCTCTGTAAAATCTCATTCCTTCCTGAATGACCTCCTATGGCAGAACTATGCATCTGCTGCATTATTCTTGCTCTTAAATGTGACCCTTTTCCCACATATAGTTTCTTTCTGAACTTGAGAATCCCATTCTGCAATGTAAATTCTGGATTGCTCTTTAGTTCAATGGTTAGTTGGGATATTAAATTTTGATACTCCTCATCTTCCTCATAGCTCTGAATCACTTCCTGTAACCACTGTGGTCTGATTAGTGAAGTGGACATCAGCATCCTATCTTGTTGATCAGTAAAGAAATCATTCCTCGATAATGCATCTGTCACCCTATTCTCTACCCGTTTTTTGTACTGAATTTCAGAATCTAGCCCCAATAATTTGGTTAACCAATTATTCTGCAAGCTGCTATTAAGTTTCTGATCAAGGAGATATTTCAAACTTTGGTAATCAGTTCTAATGACAAAATGGTCACCTGTTAAGTAGTGTTTCTATTTTGAAACAGCCATAACGACTGCTAACAATTCTTTCTCATATATGGATAGGCCTTGGCTTCAAGTCCTAATTCTTTACTTAGATAAGCAATAGTTGACTCTCTTGCATTAACACAGTTCCCCAACCCTTAACACATGCATCAATCTCTACTATGAATGTTTAGTAAAATCTAGTAAACTCGTGACAGGGACAGTACTCATGGCTATTTTGAACTGTTGGAAGGCCTGCTGCGCTTCTTCACTCCATTTGAAGCTGTCTTTCTTAATAAGATCATGAAGGGGTTTAGTTATAAGACCATAATTATTAATAAACCTCCTATAATACCCTGTTAACCCTAAGAAACTCCTTAATGCTTTAACAGATGTGGGAGTAGGACATGATTTGATGCAATCAGTTTTCTGTGAATCCATTTAACTCCTTGATCAGATACAATGTGGCCTAAGTATTCCACTTAAGATTGGTCAAAAGTACACTTAGATAATTTGACATATACTTGGTATTGCCTAAGGATCAGGAGTACTTCTTCTAGATTCTGAATATGGGTTTTCAAGTCAGGGCTGTAGACTAAGATGTCATAAAAAAAAACTAGTACAAATTCTCTAAGTTGGGACTGGAATATATGGTTCATCAAGGCTTGGACAGTGACTGGTGCATTTGTTAGACTAAATGACATGACTAGGAACTCAAAATGCCTATGGTGAGTTTGGAAGGCTGTTTTAGCTATGTCTTTAGGCCTTACCCTGATTTGGTGGTAACCTGCTCTAAGGTCAATCTTAGAAAACATCTTATAGCCATGCAATTTATCTAACAATTCATCAATGTTAGGGATGGGATACCTGTCCTTGATTGTCATGTAGTTGAATTTTTTGTAATCAACACAAAATCTCCATGAATCATCATTCTTCCTCACCAATAGTACTGGAGATGCAAAAGGGCTATTGTTGTGTCTGACAAGTTCTTGTTTAAGCATTTCTTGTATTTGTCTTTCAATTTCAGCTTTTTGAAAATGAGGATATCTGTAGGGAGGAAGTCTGAATAGTTGAGCATCAGGTTTGAGAGGAATTGCATGATCGTGAGGTCTTACAGGTGTAATGAATTTGGTGCTGAGAATATGATGTTCCCTTCCAAAATACCTTGAAGTGCTATAGTTTTTCTTTCTAAGGAATTTGATAAGGCACATAATGACACATCAAAGGTCTCACCTGACACTTGTGTAGGGTCTATATTCTTTTCAGGATCAGATATATCTTCTTCCTCTGCAGCTATGATCACAATAAGGTGCTTGAACTTATATTGATGGCCCGGAACATACTTTTCACCACATTTGAAGCAGAGGTTGTGGGTTCTCCTGTACTATATCTCTTGCGGTGATACTCTTGGTACCCTTGCATTGGTGGGGTATTCTTCTGAATTCTTGATCTTTGTTTTGTTATCTTGTGAATCAGCAATTCTGTTGAAACTCATTTTCTTATGTTTTAACTAACTCCAGTGATTGTTCTTGAAGGGTTACAATCTCAAAGGCCTACAATAAAGTGTTGGGTTTAAACATCCTGAGTAGTGGCTTAATTTCTTCATTCAGACCATTGATAAAGCTTGACACAAAGTAAGCTTCCGTGAGTTTGGGGTTAGTCTGGAGCATCCGTGTCCATAGCTCTTCAAACCTTTCTTGGTACTCTTCCACAGATCCCTGTTGGCGTAATTTGTTGAACTCTTTCACTATGTCCTGAGCTCCTTTGGTCTCAAAACGCTAACATAACAACTTAAAAAATTCTGCCCATTTAATGTCCTGGTAGACCATCTTCACACCTTGGAACTAGATCTTAGCTTTGCCTTCCGGATATAACTCCATTGTGTCTACCCAATTGTGGCTAGGTACTTGATAGATTGAGAACAATTTTTTGCACTTTCTCAACCACATTCAAGGATTTTCTCCATTGAACATAGGTAACTCAACTTAAGGAGGGTTATGTACTCTATTATTCACATCTTTCTTGACTAATTGTGATCCAGCTTCATTTCTCGTCCTTCCTTCGGTTAGAGTTGGAAGAATAGCAAATCTGACTATTAGATCTGTTTCTTGATTATCATTTGTATCCTTATTCACCATCTTCATTATAGAATTGAAAGTGTTATCCATTTTAGCTAGGACAGCTTCAATCTTGGCATCCAGTTTCTGGGTTTGTTCTTCTATTTTCTTGTTGAGTTCTACATGAATTTCTTGTATTCTTGCGTCTTGTTTCTTGAGCTGATCATCAAGGGCTTTGAACCTGGTGCCGTCTGCCATGTTTCAAGTTCTTTTCTCCAAGGATTTATGGCTCTGATACCATTTGTTACAGTATGGTTTCCTTCTTTTGCAGTCGAGTAGTCTCTGCTGGAATTTTAAGGAGAACTAGGAATTGGAGTTAGGAGCTTGACAAGTTATGAAAAGGAACTAACTAGAGCAGAATTAGAAGAAATCGGAGGAAGGCTGGTATAGAGAGTCGAGAGAGAAGAAGTTAAGGAAAGAGAAGAAATTATAGAGAGAGAGATCTCAAAACTGAAATGAAATTTCATTCTTAATTTTTCATGCTTCTAATTACCACTCTTATACATTGTGTCACTACTTCTCAACAGACTTAACTAACTCTCATTCTGTCTTCTTATTACAATTAGGTTATTACAGATGATTAATACCAATCTGGGTTCTTAAATTTCCTTTCTGTTCTTGTTACACCCACTTAACAAACCACAAAGATAGCAACTCATCTCAATTCACAAAAAATGACACATCACGTGTCCAATTCAACAATCACCTTTTATTAAGTGAAGGCCGACCAAATCTTTCGTGGAAGGACGTTTATCAAATCTCTATGGTTAATGGGAGAAGGAGCGTAACAGAAGCAAGACTGGAGCCTCACCCTCTTCTCGCCATCTTTAAACTTGTTTTAAACTTTTCTTTAAGAAAAATCCCATTCCCATCCTCTCTCTCTCTCTCTCTCACTCACCAACCCCACTTGCATCCATTTTTCGTTCCTTCGCTATTCTCTTCTCTTTCCGTTTTCCTTTTTCGTTCCACGCGATCATCTCTCTCTCTCTCTCTCTCTCTCTCTCTCTCTCTCACACACACACACACACACACACACACGCAGAGAGCTGTTATGAAACCCTAATACTCTCTCTCTGTCTCTCTCTCTCTCACACACACACACACAGCTGTTATGAAACCCTAAATTTTTATTTATCAAAATCTGATAGTCTTCGTCAAGATAGGGGTTTCCCTTTGGAAATTCCAATTAGCCGATTTATTCTTTGTATTATTTGTCTTTGTTATTCCGGAGTGGGGGGAATGATTTCGGAAATGCTGTGAAGTCCACCAAATTCCGCCCAATTCCAATTCCAATTTGGGGGATTCGTCGAAACAACGCAAATAATGGCGTCTAACTTGCAGATGATTCCTCAGGTGGAACAGATCCATGGCGAAATCCGCGATAATTTTCGTGCCATCGCGTTAGTATTCCTCTCTCTCTCTCTCGCTTTACATTTTCTTGTGCTATATGTTACACTATTCCATCAACCATTTATTTTCTATGCAATAATCTGTATTTCTTGTTTTTATTTCAGGTATAGATTCTTGCCCCTTTTTAAATCCCCTAGGATTTCGTGGTTTACAATGATTTCATGTTTGCGATGGCTTTTTTTTGGGGGGGGGGAGTGATTTTATGTCCTTCTATTAAGTTTGATCATTAGAAACATTTGATTATCTGCTATGATCCATTTGCAGCCTAACGTTGTTTTCCACCACCGCGCGTGCTCCGGGTTTCATGAGTAGGGTAGCGGTTAATTCTGCATGATCTTAGTTTTTGTTGCCTTAACTCTTTTTTTGAGCAAAATTGCAAGACAAGAAGGGGATCTGTGAGGTGGGTGGAGGCTACAACAACAACCAATGAGATAATTCAAAAAAAATAATATATATATACATATATAAAATAGTAATAATAAAAAATAATAATAATAGTATTAAAATATACACACACACTACCCAACTAAATCTAAAAACGAGAAGTGGGTGGAGGCTATTGCGGGTAAATATATACAATGTCTCGCATGGTGTTTTGAGTAGTCGCTTCAATTTGTTCTTAGGTTTACTTAGGGCTAGGGTTCAATATCTTGTTCTTGGCGATTCTCTGCCCTTGTTGTGCCTCCTCTTGCTACTTATAGTGAATTTTGCTCTTGCTCCAGCCATGGGTGCCTTACTTCTAACATAGTTTGTGGGATTTGAACTATTGTTTACATTCATTACTTGTGCTTTTTGCATCGAAACTGTTAAATTAGCACATCTCTAAAATGAGGGTTGGAGAGGTCCTTACTTACCATACGCCACTGCACAAAGTACACTACTCGTGCAATCAATGTAAAAATTGTTCACTACTCACAGGAATGGGTTTCAAAAGCTGGATAAGATTAAAGATTCAAATAGGCAAAGTAAACAACTGGAGGAACTTACTGGGAAGATGAGAGAATGCAAAAGGTATGTTCCTTATTATCTTCTACTTTCTTTCTCCATTATGTATAGGTCCTATTTAACCACCTTTGTCACATAGCGTACCTTTACTTCATGGTTAATCAAAGATTATATTCACTAATATGTACAATCTACTTATCAATATTAACTAGGTAAGTCTCTTTCAGCAGCTTGATGATCTTGGCTGATGGGCTTTGCTGTAAATAAAAGGCTTTTAAGGTCCTAAATGGTCAGGAGGTTTTTGTACCTTTGGACTAAGTAGAGGAAATTCTCTTTTGTACTATGAGTGTGTTTGGATGCAAATATGAGAAGTGTTTATTGACTTTTTTGGGGTGCGCATTCTTAATTTTCCACCAGAAATGGTTTTAGACTAACCATTAAACAATTATTGGGAAATTGTGATCTAGTATGAGATACAACACATTTGTATATAAGCTTTTAAAATTAGTTGACAAATATATGCTAAGAATACGACAATGTAGTTTATAAATGCTTTTGAGAAGAGGAACAAAACACCCCCTGCAAATTGATTTTTAAGCCTGCCATTATTATTTTTTTTATTTAGTAAATATGATAACATTAGGCTGAAAAGGTCCTCAAGTAGATTTTTCTTTCCCTGGTTTTTGTGCAATATATGGGGGTCTAATTTCTTAATATCTCTTACAGACTCATCAAAGAGTTTGATCGTGAAATTAAGGATGAAGAGAGTAAAAATCCTCCTGAGGTTAATAAGCAACTCAATGAGGAAAAGCAGGCCATGGTTAGTTATCTGTCTCAAGGATTTTACCTCCTTTTGCTACGTGCATAAAATAATGTTTACTTAGAAGAACAAGACATACATAATGACTTGGATGCAATTAAAAAACTTCAGCACTCACATGCACACACGTTGAGAACAATTAGGCTTAGTTTGTCTAGTGGTATTTAGTTTGAAAAATTTCTGATAGCTTTTAGCTTTTTTGATTGAGATAATTTTAAATGTGTTCTATGCATCTTTTATTGCAACCAAGGCATACATTTTCTTGCATTGGCTCGCCAGATGTCCAGTGATGCTATGGACCAAGTCTAGCTATATTACTGCACTTTCTTCAAACTATACGTGAGTACTATGTTTGAAAATCTGTGTCATTTGGAACATGGTAAATTCCCTCATTTAGATATTATACTAAATAATATCCTTCGTGGAAACAGTCTCTTTGCAAAAATGCAAGGGGAAGGTTGCATACATATTCACCCACCCTCCCCCTACCCCTGCACTAAGCCGGGGAGCGCTTTGTGCACCAGGTGAGCCTTTAGTTACTAAATAATATCCTTCTACTTTAAGAACAATAGTAGAGCTTTTGAGGGTGTTAAGGAACCTCTCATTTGATTTTGGTTTGAAAGTTACCTTAACCCACCTCTTTGCCTGTGAAGAGGATGTTGATTTGTTTGTGGATCCCCCTTTTTTTTGGGTTGGTGGGGTGCTAAAAAATCACGCATGTGGGGTAGGAATGTGTCACAAATCCTACAGCAGTGGAGTTGAATAAGTGAAAATCTTACACATAGTGGGACCTACAAACGTACTGCCTTTAGGTAATTGCTGAGCAGAAGAGGGATCTGTTTCTATTAAAATGTGGATTTTATATCCATTTTTTGGCTGATATGACACCGGAGAGCTTTTTATCTTGCTGTAAATGTTACTATTTCCTGTATTTTACTTTCTTGTCTTGCTTTAAAAATATAACTACTTTCATCCTTGTAGTTAGAAGAGCATCATCCTTTTTCTTTTTGCTTTTTTTTTTTTTAACTTCTCTTTCTATGATATTATATATCATTTTTCTGTTTATGCCGTAGAAATATCTAGAAGTGCATACTTGAACTCTGTGATTATTTATCTAATTTCCTTCTTATCCACGGCCTAAAATGTCTTTCTGACTTTTGAATGTTTATATTGTGACCATGAGCTATGAAAACAGGAAGGACCATGCATGACCTAGAAAATATGTAGATATTTAATTGCTTGAATTGATAAGTCTTGTTAGTGCTTGCTTATTATGTCTTCATGTCTATTTCGATGTTTCTAATTATAATCTTATCATAAAATTTCTGCAGATCAAAGAACTGAATTCATATGTGACCTTGAGAAAAACGTAAGTCCAATTTTCTAGTTAGTTATTCTTAAAAATTCTATTGTTGTTAGTGTTTTGATCATAGTTACTAGGTTGGTTCTATCCTAGTGACAATCTAGCATCTGGATTGTGTGATACAAGACGTGGTGCCTGAATTTAGCAGAGGTCTGAAGTAATTGACAAACTATGGGCAAATAAATAGAAAGCTCTTTTTCTTCAATCAAAAGAGTAGTTATGATATTCAATACTTGATTTTTTTTTTCTCTATTCATTTATGTATTAATTGAATTTCTTATGAGTGAAGTCTGTGCATATAAAATATGTGAAGTATTCAAACTACATTAAAATAGTTGTGTGACTATTTAAAAGTCCATGTGCCTCTTACAAAGCAAGGTAGCATACAGCATTCCCTTACCCACACTTCAGTCCATAAGAAACCACAAAACATTGGTTATGATAATGGTGTTTTCACTCAAAAGCATACTTTTGCTACAAAAATGTGGACTGAGCAAAGTTATCTGTTGGTTCTTAGAGCCTTACTTTGGGTATCTAATGTGTCTGGGTTAATATGCTCTTTCAAAATTTAAAATGGGAATTCGTGGGGCTTTTGATTGCTGTTGAACAATTATGGTGTTCTTTATTTATTATTATTATTTTTTTGCTTCCTGCTGTTCTTTATTTATTTTTTTTTTCCTTCCTGCATTCTACCGCAACTAAGAGATATTTGATTTGGATTTACTTTCTATCAAAAACATATTTCAGTCTTTTGAACAATGGTACAGAAAATGACAAGTTGGTGTTGGGCAATGTTTTTGTTATGAATGATGATGATTTTTCATCAACAAATTCATTGTTCCCTTTCCCTGTTATTGCTATGGACTTGTCATTTACAGTTTGCTAGTGCTACTACAGGCACATGAACAGTCTTGGTAATAAGAGAGTTGAACTCTTTGACGGAGCAGGAGTTAGTGAACCTACTGCTGAGGAAAATGTTCAAATGGCATCATGTAAGATTTGGCTGATGAGTATAACTCTCATCTATCCTTTATTTTCATAATTGGTTTGTTCCCTGGAGGGGCTGCAATCATGTTTCACTGAAGACATAACATGTAAATAGCTCCTCATTACTGTTATTCATTTGCTATTGATTGGTACCCATTAAGATGACAATGCCATTGCATATGGCTTATTTCAGGTAGGAACTTTTTGTTTTTACATGGTTTCATCAATACACACACATTTTATATATAGCCAAAATTTGAAGGATTTGAAGTCCAGACACCTTTTGAAAATGACAAAATTGCGCTTGTATTTTTTTTTCCTGAATTTTAGTTCTGATGTTGATCTAAACCATAAAATTGATACTGCAACAAATTTAAGATAACTCCCAAATTTGATAAATTTCAAATTACCATTTATATTCCTATTATTTATCGACCATCTCTCAAAAAGAACTACATTTCCTCTCTCTTTTCCCTATCTTTTATATATGTATGTATATATATATATATATATATTTTTTGAAAAATACCTGCATATTTTCACACAACCACATGCACAAACCAAGTGTGTGGACATCATATTCTAGTGTGTGTGTGTGTGTGTGTGTGTGGGTACATGCGATCTTTATCGAGTAGAAGCATTAATGTGAAATTGACCTATGTTGTGCAGTCAATTTACATATATGCATATTGATAAATCGATCATCATCTTGTTATTGTGATGTGTTTGTAGTTTGAAACCTATCATGTTGTAAAAGTATGAACTCTGCTGTTATTGTAAGAAATCTTCTCCTTGAATGTTAAGGATTTTATACCTATTAGTTGTACTGTTAGTCTTTATTGAATTGTGGTTAAACTTTTAGTTAGTTGGCTTGATGATATCATTTCATGTAGCCAAAGTTCTTTTATAGAAGGTAGACAAATCCTCGATGCAACCCGAGTCGCTAATGAGGTAGTTGATTATATTAAGAAGCATGACAAGGGTGCAGGATTGAAGTTAGACTTTTTAAGAGGCCAATGATAGAGTTCGTTGGTGCCTTTTTTTTTTTTTTAAAGATAATGTGCAGAAAGTAGGGGTGTGCAATTTTCGGTTATAATCGAATATCTAACTGAATCAAATGCAATTGAATTTGAATTTAAAAATTCGAATTATGTTTTCGAATTTCAAATCGGTTTTTGGTTAAAACCGAATTCCGAATTCGGTTTTCGGATCGAATTTCGAATTGGAATTTTTAATTCAAATTCGAACCGAAAAATATTCGAACCAAATTCGAATTTGACTTGCATGCAAAAGTATGAAAAAATCCCACAAAAAATAATTTATTGAGTTAAATGTTGAAGGGTATAAAAGTATTTTTAGTATTTGATATTTAAAAAAAAAAAGGAAAACAAAGCACCGGTGAATGGTTAGTCAAATTACGAATTTCACTTTCCCAATTTCAAACCAACGAACCCTAAGTCCCAAACCCTTTTTCCCTTCTTCATTCTCATCTGCATCTTCCTTTGATCTTCGTCTTCGTCTGCATATTCACTTCGGTCTTCATCTGATTCTGATCTCGATCTTCATCTGCATCTTCACTTCACTTCGGTCTTCATCTGAACTAGACCTTTGTCTGCAACTGTTTGTGAGTTTGTCTGCATCTTCACTTCACTTCACTTTGGTCTTCGATTTTCGATCTTCGGTCTTCCGTCTTCGGTCTTCGATCTTCGATCTTTGGTCTTCGATCTTCGATCTTCGATCTTCTTTGCATCTGCTCTTCAATCTTCATCTCTCTCATCTACACTCTCATCTAACAGTCTGACTTCGATCTTCGTCTGACAGTCTCACGTCTCATCTTCACTCTTTTCACTCTATTCACTCTCATTTGCTCTTCGACCTTTATCTCCTCTAACCCTAACCCTAACCCTAACCCTCACGATCTGACGAACCCTAACCCTAATTTGCCTTCACGAACTCACGAACCCTAACCCTTTTTCCCTTCATGAACCCACCTTAGTTTTCATTTGTCGTCTCCTCTTCCATTTAACTTTCGTCTGCATCTGCTTTTCACTCTTTGCATCTGTCGTCTCACTCTCATCTTCGACCTGTCTCCTCTTCACTCTCTGCACTCATTGCTCTCATATCAACTCAACTATCAGGTATGTAGACCTTATGCTTACAACCTACGAGACAAATGTGCAGAAGATTGCACCCTCTACACCACCTTCTGATTCATTCAATCACATTTCTGGTCTATCACTATGAATTTGTTCTTTTTTATTTTATTTCATTTTTTTTGGTCGGGTATTGATTCCTCTGGATGCTTGTGGGATATGCCCTGTGCAAGTGTATTTTCATCTTTTGATCATTTTAGTATTGCAAATCTTCATTTTTTGAAATTATGTAATTAATTCGAATTTGAATTCAAATCGAAAATCGAATTTTGAATTTGGCTGAATTCAAATTCAAATTCAGATTAATTCGTATTCGAATTAGGCTTAATTCGAATTCGAATTTGAATTCAAATCAAAAACCGAATTTCAAATTCAATTTGAATTGAATTCGGTTTAATTCGAATTCAAACCGAAAATCAAATTTGAATTCGGTTCAGATTGAATTCGAATTTAATCGAATTCGGTTCGGTTCGGTTTTTTTTAAAAGTCTTAAACCAAATTAATCGAACCAAATTAATCGAAAAATTTGAAAACCGAACCGATGAACACCCCTAGCGGAAGGAGATGTCTGGGTTTATTGGTTTAAATTCCCCAAATTGGTGTTTGGATGTGGATTTTATTTGTTGTTAGATTCCCTTTAGAGAACCTTAATGGGACTGGGATTACTAAGAGTATGTTAACTTGTAATTCCTTAATTATGGATTATGAGTTGCAGGAAATTCCTTTTATCAACGTCCAGTGTACCCGGTCTGTGTCTGGAAGTGAAGGGTTGTCTCCCGTGTTGATCGTTTTCGTTGCTGAAATGAATGGGAGTCTCAAACACACTCTAAATTGAAGAGTCTCAAACAAAACCTAAAAGTTTAGAGCATGGAGGTCTTTGGTGATATTAGAGAAAGGAAAAGTGCTTTCTTCATGGAATTTGTAATGTATATGAGCGGGATGTCGAGAGAGGTTTGTCTGAGGATCTTTCGACCTGTAGAGAGAGTTGCCTCTTGTTAAAGGAGGGGATTAACTAGTGCTAGAAGACTCGGATAAAGTAGGTTAGATAGGGAGATTTCAATACTAGGTTTTTTTTGTTGGTTTGCTAATGAGAGTACGCAAAGAAGCTCTAAAAGAGAACTGGGTTGATGTGAGAAATGCGATTATAAATTGTCTCTATTGATGAGACCATCACTAGCTTTCTTCAGTAATCTTTATACTAAGGAGGGTCGAGACTGTCTTACTATTTATTATTGTATTGGGAGTTCTAGAGTCTCTTGGTTAGCAAGACAATTGAGAAGGATGAAACTCATGGAATACTTTTTGGTTTTGATAGGCATAAAGCCTTTGTCCTCTTGGTTTTACGGTGTCTTTTTTTTTTTTAGAATTTTTGAGATGCCAATTGTGAAACCTTGTTTTAAGTATTCGATGAATTTTAGAACAATGGGTTCATAGGAAAAAAGTATGAATTTGAATTTTATTGCGCTTACTCTTAAGAAAAATAATAAATAAATAAATAAATAAAAAGAAGTTGCTCCTTGTAAGTGAAAGATTCTAGACCTATTAGTGTTACCACTAGTCTCTGTTGAACTGTGGTTAAAGTTTTAGCTAATAGGTTGTGTGTGGTGCTTGATGACACTAGGAGGTAGATATATTGGATGCAACCCTTGTTGTGAGGTAGTTGATTATGTTAAGATGCTTGTCAAAGTTGTAGTTTTGAAGAGGCTTATGGCTGGGTTAGTTGGCATTTTTTAGATGGTATATTGGAAAACAAGGGTTTTGGAATTCGTTGTAGAAGATGGATAAGTGACTGTATGAGTTGAGCTGCCATTATAATGGGAGAGTCTAAAAGTTGGTTTTCGGCTTCTTGGGGGTTTTAATCCAGTGAGATTCTCTTCTCCTTTCCATTTTTACTTTCGTGATGGACCTCTTGAATAGGTTGATTGAGATTGGTGTTCAATCCAACAATTCTCTGGTCTTTGGGAGGAAGCCGATGAGGTTTATATTTCTCATCTTCCATTTGTGGATGTACCGTCTTCTTTCTTAAAGAGGATAATGAGGGATCTATGATGTGATCACCCTCAACATATTTGAGAAAGTCTGAAGAAAATTAATATGGCTAAGAGTGTTTTTTTTTTTTTTTTGGCATAAATGTGCCTAGTGAAATTTATTATAATTTGGTTTGCCATTATTAATTGTGAGAAGTGAGAGAGAGCATGCTTGCGCAGCAGAGGTGATGTAAGCATAGCTTTACAATAATTTTAACATGCATGTGTGATGGGATGTTTGAATGTTCGATATTTGAACTATATGAGTCTAAACCTGACATAGAAATATAGGTCTTATTAGAGCAGTAAATAAGGGATTCCCGTTCTGCCCCTCCTTATGGTAGGTGTGACTACAAAATTTGGGCATCTCGTCCCTCCAAGGGATGAAAAACTGGACGTGCCTTCGTAAATAATAATAATAATAATAATAATAATTAGTTTTTTTTTAAAAAAAAAAATCTGTCTGTGTTAACATCAGAGTCGTCGCTGGTTTGTTACAAAAGAACAAAAAAGTCGAAAAAAGGCAAAACCCAAGTTACAGAAGAGAGAGAGAGAGAGAGAGAGAGAGAGAGAGATCACTGAAGTCATCACCGGCCTAGAGGTTCCATTGTCTTCAAGAAGGAGAGAGACGCAAAATCGTAGCCTAGAGGTTCAATCATCTTCTAGGAAAAGAGAGAAGTGAAACCCCTAGCCTAGAGGTTTTATCATCTCGAACATCTGTCTTCGAGGAGGAGAAGAGAGAGATCGTCTCTATTGTTGTCGCCGTCATCTGATCGTCTTTGAGGAGGAGAAGAAAGATCTTCATTGTCACCATTGCTTGATCGATCGATCAAGACAGAGAGCAGACGTATCCCGCTCGAATCCCTGAGTTTTGACCCTTCGTTCTCTCTCTCTCTCTCTGGAAAGGCCTTTTCTAAAGGTCTGACAGGATGGACCCGTCCTGTCCTAGACTGACCCACAAGAAAAAGTGGCCCGTCCCATCTCTTCCTGCACAGACATGCTGGCCGTGCATTCTGACCCTTATTGACAGCTCTTAGTCTTATTATTCTAAACCAAAAAAAAAAAAAGAATAAAAAACATACAAGAAAGGGATTTTTTTTTTAATACCTTTGTAGTGTGCTATTTGTTGAAGATGTTGAGATCCAATTTCAACCCTCCTAGTGTAGGGTCGCAAATCTGTACACACGAACACGGTCTTGGCCAAGGGGAACTCCTTCAGAGGGTCTCTTGATGAAGCTAGGTGAGAAGAAGTGAGAATGGAGCAAGGAGGCCCATGGTAGCTCACTTGCTTTCTCTGTTTTATGTGGTTGAATTTGTGTTTTCTCGACACTTATTAATTTCTCTAGATTAGATCATTGAAATTAGTAACCTTAGTTGAGAAACCAGGTAAACAGGTGAACCAATTTGCATGGTCTAACCTAAGCCAAACTCAGCCAAGGTTTAGGTTGGAGCAAAATTGATTCACTTGTTGAATACTCGATTCCCATGCATTTGAGTTTGACCTCATGAATCATGATCATTCTAACGCTTAGTTTTAATCATTATTTTCTTCCCTAGGGTCACTTTCAGAAAGTGCATGCAATTAGGCCAATGACGTGTAAAAAGGTATGCCACATAAGTGCTCAAAAGGCATGCGAAACTTGGTTTCTAACATCATGGTTTTTCCACAAGCATTCATGGTTTTCCCTAAAACCACGAAGTTGGGGTTACAGAACCCACAATGCTCTCTAGGTTTTTAAATGCCTCCACATTTTAAACATTCTAAATTTGAAATTTTGGAGCATACTTTTTAAGAAACTTTTTTAATTTTGGAAACTTTCTGAATGTTAGATATTTTTCCTATCCAATTAGGGAAAAATAAATAATTTATTTTTCTCATTTGCTTGATTCATTTGGACTTGACTTCAGGATATTGCAAAAACCTTGCAAATTGAATTGCAAGTCGAGTTTATGAATTCTATTAGTGATTAGAAGTTTTGGAACGCAAAAAGAGGCTACTTTGCTTTGGAGATGTGCTTTTGTGGCTCTTCCTTTGTGTATTTGGAGGGAGCAGAACATAAAAAATTTTCGAAAATCAGATCTCTGGTTCTTTCTTCTTTGGGATGAGGTTGTGTTTTATGGTTCTTTGGGAGCTCATCACTTAAGGATCCATAATGATTACAGTTTGCAGGGTTGCAGAGGGATTGAAGAGCAGTTCTTTGTTAATACATTGTGTTTCTCTTTTTGCTAACTTATTAGGATTTCTCATACTAAAGAGTTTTGCATATCCTCTGTTTCGGGTCATGTTGTCCGTAAAGAGCAATCCTCCCCCCCCCCCCCCGGCGGGGGTGGTGGGAAACATGTTCTACTATTAGGAAAGGTAACATTTGTGCTTTGTGCATTTTGGTTATCTACTTTAAATTCATGCAATGTACATGTTAGCGGTTCGTAGCTTATCTAATCTAGTCATCATCTTCTACCCCAGTATTTTGGGCCTTTTGGTTTGCATGTTTTGTTCTTGGATGATTATAGTTCCTCAGTGTCTAAGTTTAAATTTATCCTGCCCTGTAGCAATGACAAATCAAGAGCTTATAGGTGTGGGGATGAAGACTATGGATGAGACTGATCAGGCCATTGAGCGATCTAAAAAGGTGAGGTGCTAATCATTGAAATCTTTTCTCAGAGGATGTAATTTGTCTGGTTTCTAAACTTAGATTGAATTTAGGTGGTTGAACAAACAATTGAAGTGGGAGTTCAAACCGCTGTTACCTTAAAAGGCCAGGTGTGGTATAATCAGACCCATTTTTTTTCTCCCAATTATTATTTCACTTTTGCTGACCAACCTTAGCTTTAACGTTGGTTGCTAATTTTTGTCTGGATCTGCGCAGACTGAACAAATGGGCCGTATAGTTAATGAGCTAGATACTATTCACTTCTCCCTTAAGAAAGCTTCCCAGCTTGTAAAGGAGATCGGGAGGCAGGTTAGTTTATCTCTGAATCCTGCTTATCTTTCTTCCAACTTTTTGCTTAAAAATCTAATTTTGAGATTCCTTTCAGGTGGCTACAGATAAGTGTATCATGCTCTTTCTGTTTGTTATTGTCTGTGGTGTGATAGCCATCATCATTGTAAAGGTACATTTTAACTCATTCATATGTTTAATCTTGATCCATGAATGCTGCATAACATCTTTCTTTCCCTTTGAAAAAACTAATTGGTTGCTCGAAGTGGGTGTACTATCCTGTGGATTTATGGTTCAAAATGATGCTTCTCTCTCTCTCTCTCTCTCTCTCTCTCTCTCTCTCTTGTATAGGTGGATGTGTGGTAAAACTAGAAGAGATAGATTAGAAACAAAGAGATTCATAATAAGTTAAGAGTTAGTTCGATTGTGGATGAGATGCGAAAATATCGTCTGAGATGGTTTGGGCATGTGCAAAGAAGACTCAAATATGCACCGTTTAGGAGGACTGAGTATTTAAATATAGAATATGAACTTGGATACAAGTTATCCGTAAAGACATGATAATTAAGAGTTTAGATGTTGAGATGACTTTGGATAGGAAGGAGTGACGTAGGAGAATTCGCACAAATTAAACCAACAATCTTTTTTTTCCCCTTAATCTTTCTCATATTTGACTCTCAAATGGCCGATCCCAATTGTTGGCATTAAGGCACAGGTGGTGATTGTTGTTCTAGGGAGGGATGAAAGATTCTTCTCTCTTTTTATGTAACAAAAAGGACAACAGAGAAGGAAAATTAAAATATGATAATGTTCTACAAGATTGCAGCCATTTTATAAATGTTATAGTGTTCATCATAGGGAAGTTTCACAAGATATATCTCCATAATTTCTATCTTTCCCCTCTCCGTAAAACATCATAGGCTTAATGTGAAGCCATGAGTATTTCAATGTATATCAATCTAGAATTGGTGAAATACTGCTAAGGAGGCAGATGATGATAATAGGAGCTGCTAACATATCTTATGGCATACCATCAAAATCTTAGGGCCACGTCTAGCCAAAAATGGTAATGAGATTAATGCTAATAGTTGTGTGTCATTGTCAAGTGTTTATCTAAAGAACCTGCATATATCTTATACACACTTCATTTCTGCATATAGCTGTCACTATCGAATGCCCCTTACCATGTTATATATTTTTTAGATTGTGAACCCCAACAACAAAAGCATCAGGGATATTCCTGGATTGGCGCCTCCAGTCCCTACTACGAGGCGGTTGTTATACGTGAAGGAGAAGAGGGTTGGTTGAGTAGATTCAACATGTCAGACTTCTTCCTTGCATCCTTAAGATATTATTCTTGCGTGAGGGTACATCTGTATCTTTGGATAATCACGCTGGTTGCGTGGTTACAGAAAGGTGGGCTACCTTTTGTGGAGTATTTTTTGTCTTTGCTTTTGATTTCACTGTCAACAATTTTCTCCCTTCCATGTCTACCATTGTTTGACTGTACATATGCAATTGGCTATTGTGTAAAAATCATATTTTGAGTTTGCTTTGTTTTTGATTTGCCCCTTTCAGGTTTGTTGCTTGCCATGTTCCTTATTTTATTTTATTTTATTTTTTTTCCAATCCTTAGGAGGGCGGTTTCAATTTGAGAATGATAATGTTTTTAACCACTTATGTGAATCTTGTGTTAATGCCTTTGTCTGGCAGCCTGTATAAGAGTTTTATGGAAATCATGCAATACTTTGTTAGTAGATTTGTGATGTATTTTATAAAGTAATGCTCCTGAATGATGGGAGCGGGACTTTTCTTTCTGAATCTTGGGCTGTGCCGAAGTATTGATTTGATGGGGCAAAGCAAATATCGTCATTTGCATCTGTCGTTCTAACCTGGTAGCACCGGGATGGGACAGGTGGTGCACAAGATCCAGGATGGTGTTCCTTTTTTTCTTTGGCGACATTGGACTTAGATTTGTTTTTCTTTAATTTTCTTTTTCTTCCTTGGTTCAGAATTCTTGAGCAGTCAAGCTGAGGAGTCCCAATATGGGCCCATTTTTTCCGTTGGGTCGTGTGTTGGACCCAAAGTTCTACATGGGCTCCATTTGTTGGGCCGATTAAGGGCCAAATTTAAAGGGGGCCTGGTTTTGTTCCAAAATCAATCAAAATTGCGTCGTGGGCTGATTTAGGCCCAAAATTTTAAGTTAGGCCCAGTAGAAATTTTTCGATGTAATTTTTTTTTTTCTTTTCATAATTTTTGAAGATGAAATTTGATTAAACTAATTAAGACTTACTAAATCCATTGATATCTAGTTTAATATTTATTCATTTGGTCAATCAAGGCCCATATTAGCCCCAAAATGTATACATTGGGCCGATTGAGGCACGAAATCAAAAACAGGGCCATGGCCAGCGTCGGCCCAAAACCTTGACAAAAATTGCTCGTGTTATGCCTATTTAGGCCCAGGGCCCACCAAATCAATGTGCTCGAATTTCTGGGACTGAATGTTACGTGAGTGATTGTTTTAAGCCTATATTTCTGGTTATAGTTTAGACCTTTAAAATCAAAACCGGACAACTATGACCGTAAACATTTCTACCCATTGATAGCTGAGTATTTGATACACAGTGAAAAACTTATTGCATTTCCTGATCCATGCTCTGTGGGTTTTCTCCAAGGAAGACTGGAAGTTCAATTTCAAGAGGGTTGGGAATTAACCCTCGAGTATTATAGTCTTTCTTTATCATGTGAGAGTCCCCTTCCATCCTTTACCTTCCTTCAATTGGTGTAGGTAACAAGGGAGAGTTAAGTACTTTTTCAGAGCAAGTTTCTTCATTTCTATCATTCTGAACTGTCTTAAAGAAAGCACTAAAAGTGGTCATGAATGCTTTCAATCTTTGATGTTGTTCTTCCAGTCTTTTATCAATTTGGAGTCCCTATTCTCTGAACTCATTGGCCAATTCATCAATCTTGGTGTCCAATTTCTTAAATTGATCATCGTGACTTCTTTGGCGGGTTTCTTTTGCCATGGAGTTCTTTCTTTGGCCAAGAATTTATGCTCTAATACTAATTTGTTATAATCTAGTTGACTGGGTAATAAAGGCAGTTGATTGGGAAGCTTAGCAGCCTACTGATGGAGGGTGGCGATCAACTGTGGAGCTTGGTGGTCGATTGGAAATCACATTTAGTCAACTATGAGCGGAGAATGTACAACCATAAGAAGAGTTAGAGAGAGAGAGAGAGAGAGAGAAAAAAGATGTGTGAGAGAGAGAGGGAGAGAAGTCAGAAATAGAGGGAGAGGGAGAGAAACAGAAAGAGAAGAGTTGAACACTACAAATCTTATTCCTTGCTCACTCCCAATTGCAACTAACTATTTATACAAATTGAAGATTGATTGTTCAACTATCCTAATCTATCCAACCAATCTTGTTATTGTAGTTTGATCAAACTAATAGTTGGTTAGGGTAGTTTGAGATGTTAGGGTTGTTGAAATAGCCATTGTGTTCGAATCTTTGAAGTTTGTTTCCTATGTTCGTTGTAGTGTGTAGGCCTTTGGATTGGACTTGGAGGGCCTCATCGAGATTTGCTGGTTGAAGTTTTTAGCCCTTGCAATGCAATAAGTACACACATTTCCTTAGCAACACAACCCTTTTCAACGGAGTTCATAAATACTACCAAATCTCCTTCTACACAACTATTTTTGAATCCATTCTAAGGAGTGACCAATGCAAAAATGAAAGGACACACACAGCGTTGCCTAGATTTAGATATCAGACTTATTTGCATAAAATAATAAATCTAATAGAGATGGCAAAACAACCACATCCTATTCTGTATTATATTCCATTCTATTCTATTCATTTCAATTGAATGAATTTGATATAGATGGGGCAACGACAGTCCATCCCATTCCCGCTTGTTTTGTTTCTCATTACCACTAACGTAATGACGACTAATATGCTTGTTGCTTATAATTAGGTAATTAAAGAACCATTAATTGATTTACGAACCCCCCCCCCCCAATGTACCACACCACGACCAGCGACCATTGGTTTGGTTTCTTTAATTGCAAGACACATTGCAGCACGCGGGAAGAACAACGGGTGCCCACAGCTAAGGCTTATAACTGTATTTTACTAATATTTATAATATCTTTAATCAAAATAAAAAAAGGTTTTACTCAAAAATATAAGTTTTTAGGGAATAAAATTTAAATTTTATGCATAGAAAATGTCATTTGGCCAAAGCTTGCATCTGCTCACCCCTATTATATAACCTGTCCCATCTCTCTCCAAACCTAACACTGATGTGGTGGTTTTCTATGTTAGGACTTTGCTATCTATGGATTGAGCCATTCTGACGGAACTGAGTTAATTCATTGGGAACTAAGTTGACCGTTCAACAATTTTGAGCTAAGCAAATATGTGAACCGCACCTCTCTCAGTGTAGCTTATAATATGGATCACGCAATGTGTGAAGGATGACTTGATGATGTACTTTGGCTGTGGAGTGCACTCTCTCTTTTCCCCCCTCCACTCCATGTTGCTGCGCTGTGGTGTAACACAAAAGCTACCAAGAAACTTTTATCTGTTGCTCGCAGTGTAAACCCCCCCCCCCCCCAAAAAAAAAGAAAAAAAATAATTTCGTTACATTTATTGGCGTACCGCATATTCTTGTTATTCACTCTAATCATGCTCTGCTGCTTTTGAAATTTCCACATTGTGTGTTGTTGGAATTTGTATACATGTGTGTGTCCATACTTCATTATTTCTTGCCCACAACTCACCTACGCAATTGAAAAAATAAAAGAAAAGGAAAAGGGGAAAAAATAAAAGGTAATAAAGAAATCAAACTCAAGGAATTCAACCAAAGAAAGGAAGAAAGAAATGAATATCTTAGAGGTGGGTCTTGACTTTACAAATTTGGTTCCTTGTGAATCGAATGGATGCTTGATGGTAAGGTTTGAAACCTGTAAAAGGCTACTAGAAAGTGCTCTGACGGGGAAGAATCTGACGTTCAAATCAGAAAGAATAATTTCAAATGAAATAAAAAACAGACTCAAAGAAGGGAGAACGGATCTTCATGTGATTTTTGTGTGTCATGTGTAAAGTCAAGAGAACTTATCTACTCCGATGTATTAAAAGTTCTTATATGAAGCGTCGCAGGAGAATTGTGTATTCAGAACGTTACAACTCTAGTTTCCTTACGAGAATATCCAAAAATTTTAGATTTTAAACGTCAGATATTCAAAATCGTTATCATTTAGGAAGTTTAATTATACAGAGAGATTTTTTCCTTTATCGATTAGATTTTTAAAGGTTTCTTTTTTTATTCAAAAGATATATTTCATATTGAAATTCGATTGAATATTATCGTTTAGGAATCAAAGCGTTCGATTTTTTAAATATTCGATGATCATTAATCAAATAGAGGAGGTAATTGTTTGATCTTCCCGAATGTGCTTGTGAATTGATAATGTTGTTCGGATCAATATGTTCATTATTTGGATGCGGCAAGGGATGCCGCACCGGTGTTTGCATCGTGCCTCATCGGAATACCATAAGAAAATTCGCAGAACCCAAGGCCAAAGAAATAAGATAAATATATGAAATTGGGAACGGTAGCAGTCCCATAAACAAAGGTGAAATATATGGCGTCCTGTCTCTTAATTTGACCTTCCAACCCTTCACATTAACATTTCTTCGAACGCACTGATTACCTTGTGTCCTATAATCATCGCGATGACTTTTCATTTTTTCCTTTTATTTTAATTAATTAATCATAATTATTCTTTTGCGGGTTTGACTAAACTAATCCCAATTGACAAACAAAAACATTTGTAGTTTCTCCGAAACCCAATAAACCCAAACTTCAGACAATTCCTGATGAAATTAAATTTCTGATGATCGGTCACCCTCGAAAGCAATTTCAGCAATCCATAAGTAAGAACCCCTTCGAAATATTTTTAAAAATAAAATAAAATAAAAATAACGAAATATTTAAAAAAATAAAAATAAAAATAAAAATAAAATGGTTCTTTTCGAAAGCTTCAATGCCCAATTGTATATGCTTCTCTTTTACTGAATGTTACATGGGAATATGAGTGGGATGGGGGTGTCTTCAGTGTCTCATCACCCACCTACCGCTGATAACTCCATTCCATTCCCCTGATAAAAACCCCCACCACCCCTCAAACCTCACTTTCCAGAACTACATATGCTTTTGCCTTGTGCTTCAAAAGTGTTTTCTCTGTTGCCTTCTTTGTTGGAGTTGAACGGAGTGGCCAGAATTTGGAAAACCCTCCATCACTAGCCTAGCTGCTTCAATTTATACACACCCTTTTCATCATTTAACAAAAGCCAGATTGGAATTCCAACCACACTCTTCTTTACATTTTTACAATGGAGTGGAGTGGAGTGGCTTTCATGTAATGGTTTTGTTGGGGTTCTTATAAAGAGGGAGGATGTGGAGGTAGAGGATTTAAAAGGCAGACTTTCTTGGCTGTTCTTTTGGAAATTTTGTCACTCTCAGGTACACGTTTGTTATTTTTGTTGCGCTTCTTATTTCTTTGCATCAAATGAATGTGCCTGTTTTTATTACCTCTGCTAATTTACAGTAATTTGCATTTCAATGACAAAATACTTTGGATAGCTATTAAATGTAACTACTTGATTTGAATTGAAGCAATGGTGGATATTCGATTCCTCAAATCTGATTTTGTCCGCTAGTTCTGTTGGGTTTTGGAAGTGTTGAAAAATTTCCTGTATAACTTCTTTTGTGCCTCTGAGATGGCTGACTTCTGATGATCTGGTACTGGGTTCATAGTTTAGTGATTTCACTCAACTGTGCACATAAATGGAAATATGCAACCCTCAACCAATCTTTAAAATCAAAAGGAAACTATAGTTTAATTTTGATTATTTACTGTTTTGCAGGAACCTCGTTATCTGTGAATATGGCGACTGATCTAAATACTGAGCTGTCTAAAGAAACATTTGTTGGTCTTAAGTTGTGGGAGCTAATCTGCTTCATTGTAGGGCTGTTCATTGCATTATTTTTCCTTGTCCTCTTTGTATGTCTTGCTTCAAGGAAAAAGTCAAGGAGGAGTACCCACATGCTTCCGGTAAGCCACACACAAGCCATTTCCGAAGATATCAAAGATATAAGAGTAGATCAGGTTTCGGCCAGAAACTGCCCTCCCCAAGATGGGGTTTATCTCAGCCTCCACGACAAGTTCAGTGACAGAGAGTCTGAGAGGGTGTTGGTTAATTCCTATATCGACAGGATCAAGAATGTAGAGACTAACAGTCAGTCAGTTTCATTTGCCAATTTAGACAAGGATGGTGATAACTCCCACTCAGGAGGTGAAGATGGGGGTTCTGGTCCATTTACAGCATCTAGGCCTTCTTCACATCCCATAAATGTAACTTCACCTCTATCTGGAATGCCTGAATTCTCTCACCTTGGTTGGGGTCATTGGTTTACTCTAAGAGACCTAGAAGTTGCAACAAATAGGTTTTCCAAGGATAATGTCATCGGCGAGGGGGGATATGGAGTCGTTTATCGTGGATGTCTAATTAACGGTGCTTTTGTGGCTGTCAAGAAAATTCTCAATAATCTGTAAGATTTTGAATACTTGAATAAATTTTCTTCATTCTCGTGAGAAAAATCTATGGTTAATATGTTAATTACCAACATGTTTATCCAGAGGGCAAGCAGAGAAAGAATTTAGAACAGAAGTTGAAGCTATTGGCCATGTGCGGCACAAGAATTTGGTTCGCCTTCTAGGGTACTGCATTGAAGGAACTCATAGGTATTTCATCTTTCAAAATTCTTCATCTCAGATTTGGGTTATTCAGATATTAACATAACATCCTGCGGAGGACATGGCTTACAAGTGATTGCCTGTAGCTTTTGTGAATGCCGACCATCCTATGGATGAGACACCCTTTTAAATAAAGTTTACTACAATCACGCCAAGTCATATTAGCTTGTAAATTGTGATTTGATGCCAATATATAGCTCAATCATTCAAAGTTCATGTCAAATAGATTTATTAATTTCTTCCAACTAAACTATTCTATTTATTGGCCCTATTTGAATTGTTCTCAATGACTTATTTACATTCATCTGCATCAGGATGCTAGTTTATGAGTATGTAAACAATGGGAACCTAGAGGAATGGCTTCATGGTGGCATGTGCCAGCATGGATATCTGACCTGGGAGGCTCGAATGAAAGTTCTTCTTGGCACTGCTAAGGCGTATGTACCATACATTAATTGCTCATAGTTCCTCATGATGGTTTGTTGTTTCTTTTCTTGAAAAATAATGCTTTTTGCAGGCTTTCCTACTTGCACGAGGCCATTGAACCCAAAGTGGTGCATAGAGACATAAAGTCCAGCAATATACTGATAGATGACGATTTCAATGCTAAAGTTTCTGATTTTGGTCTGGCGAAGTTGCTTGGTTCTGGAAAGAGTCATATTACGACCAGGGTGATGGGTACTTTTGGGTAAGTAGCTTGCAGCTATTCCTGGAATCTATTGAAACTTTTGCTTTCCATTAGTCACATCTGACTACTGTAGAGGAACAATAAATAAATGCTTTTCACAGGTACGTTGCTCCAGAATATGCCAATTCTGGTCTTTTAAATGAGAAAAGTGATATCTATAGTTTTGGAGTTCTGCTTTTGGAAGCAATAACAGGAAGAGCTCCTGTAGATTTTGGTCGTCCCACTCAAGAGGTATGATTCAGCTTGCAATCTAGCATGACTTGTATTTCTTTGTTGAGGAATTACATGTTTGGTTTCTATATTGTGTGAAAAGCTTTACCCAATTCCAGTTGGCTAAACAGTGGAACCTAAAGCATCATCAGTGTCTACTGCAGTGGACATTGTACAATGATCCCTTGTTGTGCCTCTGAAATGTGTTCCCATGCTCACCCAAAAAAAAAAAAGTGTTCCCATAATTTTATTTAGTTTTGTAGTACTCAGCTCCTTGATTAACTCCATAATCTGTACCAGCACATGATGGAAATATGGTGGTCTTTGCAGGTTAATCTGATTGACTGGCTCAAGATGATGGTCGGAAATTGGTGCTCAGAAGAGGTGGTGGATCCTAACATGGGAACCAGACCATCAACAAGAGCCCTTAAACGAGCCCTTTTGACTGCTTTGAGATGTGTTGATCCAGATGCTGAAAAGAGACCAAAAATGAGCCAAGTAGTCCGCATGCTTGAATCCGAAGAATATCCTCTTACACAAGAGGTTTGTCTTTTCCACTTTCTATCAATAGTCAAGCTTGTTATCTCAAATTTACAACTCCGGAGTTGAACATGCATAGATTTAACCTTGTAATTTGGATTTGCAGGACCGAAGGCACCAGAGGAACCGGAGAGGCAGGACAGATGCTGAATCTCTGAGAGAGAACTATGACACAGATAAAAGTGATAATCCAGATGGTAGAAGCTACAGGACATAATAAACAAGGCGGGATGGCATGTATAAAACTTGAGTTACACCTAGACTAAAATGGTTATACCTTGGTTGCATTTGTTTCGACCTTCTGAAGGGTCGATCCTGCCTCATTTGAGACCAGGGATGCAGAGTATTGATGGGGACAATTGGTCAAGGAATGGCATCTTCTGGGTCTTTTTTTTGCTTTTTACTCGATGGATGGAATACTTGAGTATGCGAATGGGAATATATTGGATACCTTGGGATTTGGTGGTGGCATGTACAGGATATTATAGTTATTTTATATACACTTTTGGTCAAAAAATATTCAGTCTATTAGGATGGCAATACATGTGACTTTGTTGGGACGAAAAGGTTATTAAAAAAAAACATGATTTCGTAATTGCACATGAATATATTGCAATGAAGTCTGTTAGAACTCCCCCCAAATACAACCTCGCTTGAAATTCTGCTCATTTTTGCAGCTGTGATTTCAATAGGGCTTCTGCATCATTTAAGTCAATGGTGGCATGCAAAATTCAACCACATTGTGCTTGAGATAAGAGGGTGGCCAACTTTCTGTGGGCGGTGGGTTGCCAATGAACACTTGTCTCTGTTGCTTTGTATAGCCGTTATTACTAAACTAGTTGAAAAGATGTATCCAAGGTTTTTCTTTTGATCAAAAGTTGAATCAATCTTCAAAAGAAGAATTTGGCCAAAAATTGGGTACATTGGGGGGGGGGGGGTAAAACTTCCATGGAAGTGAAGCAAATAAAAAGGCTTTCATCTTTGTGAAGCTGGTGATGGGTTTAACAGTAGGCTACACTAAATCTTAAAGCATTTTAAGGACAGGAAAGATTCCATTGCAGTTTGCATGAGAGAAATACAAGAGAAGCAAGAGGGTGAAATGCGTGTCTGGTCATGTGACTTGATTTTCCCTGAACATGACAGCAAGTCACACCCACACCCTCAACCAAGGCCATGTGCCAGTAGTCAAGCAGCGCATGTTCTTTGTTCATTGTTCAAGCAGAAGCAAACTGCCTGCCTGGCAGAAAATATAGGCTGGATTGAGTAGGGTCCCCTCACACTTCATCACACTTCAAAGGCAACTTATGCAGGCTTCCTTGTCTTAGCAATACTGCAAATGTTTCCCATGGACTGAGAAAGGGCAAAGGTTCCATGTTCACTTAAAAACTATTCTTTCGGCCACACGATTATGAGAAGGGGGGGGGGGGCGTTACTAATCTCTCAAGTCCTGATACAAATCTAGCAAACTTTGTCAGCATAATTTAGTTAAGCAACATTGAGCCTTTACCCAACATAACAGAGAATAAGTTGGGAGGGACGAGGACAACATTAAAATAACAATGGAATGGCCTCAAGCTGCAAGTGTTGCCATGCAGTAAAATACAGATATATATGCAAGCTCTAAAACAACACATCTTCCCTCCCTTAATAATTGAAATAATTATTTCAATCATTCACCATTTTCAGTTTAATCCACTAGTCCAAAATTACATAAAATTCAGCCAAAAGCATGGCGAGTGCGACAGGGGAAGACACATGACATGAAGCAATCAAAGAACTCAATCTCATAAGCAATTTAAGACCAGTAATACAAGCTAAATAAAGAACAGAATTTCTCTGTTGCAGGAAGAATTTACGTATCACAAGCAGGAAATTCACAAAGGTTTCACATGACTTAAGGGTATTGGCCTGTTCATACATAATCTACAGATGCCCTGTTCCAGATGGATCTTAATCACAAACTCTGCAAAAGTTCGTCACATTTAAAAATTCATATGCCAGACATTTCAGTGGCAGGTCCAGGTCGAGAATTCAGCAGAGGCTGAAGAGCTTTTACGACAATGCTCATGTTTGGCCGGAAATCAGCTTCATATTGTACACACAATGCTGCAACTGCAGCCATCTGCTTCCATCAGACAAACAAATGAATTAGAGGATTCTTTTTAAAACATAAGTTTCTGATGTTTATAAATATCAAGATCCTTTTGTCCAGGTGCATAAAGCTCTATCCATTTTACTTATTCATTCATTCATTTATTTATTTTTCTCTACAACAACATGGTAATTTTCTTAAATGGGAGATCTATTTTTCCCTCAAATTCAAATAGTTCAAGCTTTTTGGATCTGCTCATCACAAACTCAAAACAGCAATCCCTTGAAAGAGCAAGAGATCATCTTAAATAAAGATAAGTTGATGGTATTCACCCAATTCAGGATATGATGCTAAAATTTAATCACCTTTGCAACTGCCTTTGGCGGGTAGTCTCCTCCTAGTCTCGCATCAACACACTGCTTGACCTTATCTTCACTGAGTTTAGGAGTTGCCTGATAGAACTCAAAAGTGCACAAGGATTTAGCAACTATGAAAGTAAACAAGCCTAGAATCCAGTGATAATATGCAACCGTCCCTAATAAATTTTGGGCAGAAAAGAAACTAAAGTTAATACCCAAGTCACAAGACTCTGCTGTCCACGTGGGAGAGTATGATCCACTGGTTTTCGACCAGTCAAGAGTTCCAGCAGGACTACACCAAAGCTATATACATCACTCTTTGAACTCAGCTGTCCCGTCATTGCATATCTGGTGTCAAAGTCAAAAATTTACGTCAGTACACATCAAAGGAATCTGCTTCAAATTGAAAAATAGGGTAGAGAAGGACAAGGAAGTAGTTAAGAGCGAGCAAGGTGCAAAGTTGCTCAGATGAATCCCCATATATCATAATTTAGACCTATGTCACAACCAACTGGACAGCAACTTGGATAGCTCAGACATTTACTAAATCTACGAAACATAAAGCTGAGTTTTCTGTTTTCAAATCAAGAAATAATCAAGATATCTACAAAACATTTACTAAATCACCTCAATTGGGCACGGAAAGAAATAACCAAGTACATTGAATAAATAAATAAATGATTGAGTGGTAAGTGCAAGAAAAACAAAAAGGTCTCTCAGATGGAATAATCAAATGACTACTCTAACTTTGTCTTGTGGGTCACACAAACTTGAAAAATTCTATGTTCTTAACAGAAAGGAGGGACAAAACCTAGAAGTATGGGTCACCATACTAAAGTTCTAAGGAGAGCTTACTCAGGAGCATGATAACCAAAGGTCCCAAGAACTCGAGTTGAGTGAAGACGTGCTGCCATATCAGGGGCTTGATTAGACAAATCAAAGTCAGCAATCTTTGCAATATCATCATCAAAAAGAAGTACATTGCTGGATTTGATGTCACGGTGGATAATATGAGGCTGTGCCTTTTCGTGTAAATACTCAAGCCCTTTAGCTGCTCCAACAGCAATTTTAACTCTTTGTGCCCATGATAGAACAGGTCCAGGCTGTGCTCCTTTGACACCTTTACGTCCTACATGCACAAATGGATGGACACCACTCATATCACCGAAAAGATGAGAAATTCCAAGAACTCAGATTTTATGGACACACACACACACACACACACAAACTTAGCACTTGGCAAACTGAAATTCCTATCTACCAGGGTTGAATTAGGTGCATGTGCATGCACATACGCAACACAAAATATAATATATATATATATATATATATATATATATATATGTATAATAATCCTACCAAGTGGGGAGAATGCTTTGTTGAGAAGCTTTAGAAACTGGATTAACAAAATATAGCTCTTCCACTCTTCCATTTAGTCAAGAAGTTATTGGAACTCAAAGTACAATCTCTTCCAATTAGCTACTTTCCTTATTTGTCTGATCTAGCTTGCTGGCATGAGAAATTTCAACAATGTTCATCTAGGTAACTGAGTACCACCAAGAAATCTTTGAACAGATGCATGGACAATTTTTCCATTGAATCTCAAGTATATAAATAATGCTGGCATTCTCCCACTTAGAACCGCAAATATGCTAAAGACATCCGGAATTCACATTAACACATCAGCTTTCACACAGCCAGAGATAGCAAAGAAGATTTCCAAGGTTTGTAGGGGTACTTCAGAAAGAAAGAGTTGATTTGATTGGGAATAAGATCTGAACCAAGTTAACCATACTCACCGTGAAGAATATCATGAAGAGATCCATTAGAAGCAAATTCATATGCAAGGACACGGAGACTGCCATCAACACAATAACCAACCAGCTCAACAACATTCTCATGTTTTAGCCTTGATACCATAGAAACCTGTAAAATTGTGCATCAGTGGATGTACACCGGATTCATTTTCATACACTAAAGCTGCTTAAGTATATAATGGCAATTTACTAGACCTACCTGTGCTAAAAATTCTTGGTCAGGTTGCTTACTGGAGTCTAGCTTCTTTATGGCTGCAGTTTGCCCACTTTTCAAAACACCATAATATACTCTTCCATATGAACCCTCTCCAATTAGAGCCTTTGTACCAAAATTGTCAGTTATCTCCTTCAATTCCTCCACAGGAATTGCAGGAACAGCAATAGGCTGGAACTTTACAGTCAGTGCATCTCTTGACGTAGCTTCAGTCGTTTGATAACTACCACCATGGCCTGAAAAAATGATCATCTCGCAGTATTAAATGTAGCAGGCATATAGAGAACCATTGTCTCAACTGCAGGTATGATTTTCAAATTTGTCTTGCTTTTGGTTTCCATGACTGAATAAAGTAGATAAAAGTACACATGGAAAGGAAACAATGAAAAGAAAATGGCAATGAAATGCCAAGGAGACTGCAAACATGCAAAATTACAATTATTGTCAGAGATGGTTAAGTCCAGCAAGAACTCTGACTGATGGGTCAGTCAAGGGATAAGAAAGTTGATCCTCTGTGCTACAATCTCAAACAACCAGAATGACAAGCTCATTAGTTTGAAAATTTAAAGGCAGTGAAATGCTGCGGACATGGTAATTTTAATCACTGCAAATTGGATGTTAAGTCACCTGCTGAGCTATTTGCCACAAATGGTCCATTATCAGGGGCTTTATAGATATCATCCTCCCCACAACAACTGAAGCAGCTCATTATTCTTCAGTGCAGCTATCTGGAAGTGAAAAAATCCAATGGAAATAATTTTTGGAAAGCATGTACTATTAGAAGAAGCTTAACAATCAACCCATGAAAGCCAGAAAGAAAACATAGCAGAAGACATAGTAATCCTCTATAGTAATCACCCAAGCAGTATGTATGGTAAGAAATAACTTAATCAGTACATTTACGCTAAAAGTTGTTCGTGTCCTCATATAAAGGAGCCTAATTAATTGAAACCCACTACCAAGAGATGAAGGAGCCTAATTTATTGAAACTCACAGCCAAGAGATGAATAATTTCTAGGAACGGCTATATGATGCAAAAAAGGAAGTAGTGCCATTTCTAGCGACGGGCAATGCAATCATGATCCAAATGTCGTAAATAAAATTTGATGATCATAGATGGGAACAATGCAATCATGAACCAAGGGACAGGCAATTGACCAAGTTGCCCAAGTGGTTGATTAGATTCATAGGAACCAAACATTAATTCCATGAGAAAGAGAAAGAATTGATTGTGTTGAGAGAGAGAGAGAGTAAGAGAGATGCATTATGTTCCATTGGTATAGGATATTGCAAAGAAAACTCCACGCGTTGCCTACAAATTAAGAACCTAGTAAGTAAACCAAGTCTAAGTCAAAAGAACTTGAGACATAAGCATGAAGCAAGTACGGAAATTCCACGACTTGTGCATAGATCAGCCCAAAATCAGAAGTGGGTAAGAGCGAATTCTACAAACAAATGAAAGATCGAACCAAAGAATCAAATATAGAGTGAACAACATTAGAAGTGAAACAAAAAGTAAGACGAGTACCTCGATGGGGGGAAAGATCAATCCTTAACGGTGAGAGAAACTTTAGGGCTTACAAAGAAAACTCCCTCTCCTGTATCCGTGCCTGACGTCTTAAATCTATTTGTCCTCAGAAGAAAAAGGTGGGAATGGAAATGCAAGTGGGCTATTTATTTACTAACCTTTTGTTCTATTTTTCTCTGTTTCTGTTTCTTTTCCTGGTAGAAATCGCAATCGGTAAGAGAAGAATGGGACAGGGTGTAATTTGCTCTCCACTCTCTCTCTCTCTCTCTCTCTCTCTCTCTCGATTCGTCAAGAGTAAGAGGCCGGGAAAGGAAATGTTGAACGGCGCGGTGGGAAGGAATGCGGATTGCTGTAATAACGCAGGCAGAGACAGGATTTTACGTTATAATTTATCTTAATGAATTTTAAATATTTTTTTATTTACTTTAAAAAATATTTTAATTAATTTTAAAATACACTATAATATTATAATGAACTTATTTATTTAGTCTTAGTCCTACGATTGTGTTGTGTTGTTTGGGAAGGAAACGCGCTTGCAATTGCAATAGATCCAAATCCAAGTGTACAAATACGGTTTTTGGTTTGTACGTCTTTGTTTGATCCTTCCATTTCCTCCCTCTCTCGCCGTAGATTCCACCAATTATTGATGCCCCCATGCTTCTAAACTCGAGGGGTTTTATTATTTCAAATATAATATTTGTGTGGTTCATTTAGTAAAAAATTTTAAGATAATACTAGAAATTTACTCAACTGTTTTATAAAAAACATTATATATTTCTTACATGTTCCATTTTTTTACAATTTATCGTTTTTCACTAACAATGCCACCTTCAGGCGCTATTTATTCTCTCTAAGAAGGTTTGTTGGTAAAAAAATAAAATAAAAGTTGTTTTTTTAGTGGTTTGAGAGAGTCGTCGTGAACATCCATTCGAAAGGAAGGTTAGGATTTGATCTCAAGATGGGTTAGGGTTTGGGTTTGAGTTTGGACAATATTTGAACAAATGAGAGTTAGATTTCGTTTTAAGGTGGGTTAAGATTTGGGTTTGGCTGACATTCAAAAGCAGGAGGGCTAGGGTTTCGTGACACCTCTCATCTATTTGTTTGCAACAATTATAAAATGTCATCAAGCACGGTAAAAGGTTCTTTAAAGTGCAGATGCAATCTTGATGCGGTGTTGGTGATTTCATGGTCAGAACGAAATCCATCGCGAAGATTCTACGGTTACTGATAGGGATAAATTTAGTATAATATTTATGATTTATTTCATATTATTTTTGGGTAAATATTGCACTAATTTTGAATATTTATGGTGCTAGAATCTTTGGAGATAATTTATATAGGAAAGTGGAGAATTGAGCAAAAATTGGTGATTAGACATGGAAGAAGGAATCCAGACAAAAATACTCAATCGATAGCACGTGGGCACGTATCTTTAAAGGAGTTGGACAAAATTTTGGAATATTGAAGGCTGAAAATCTTTTAATTCATTTAGTTGGAATTTTTGGAAACATTGAATTTTTGGTAATATTTATTTAGTCAATGGGTTGTTTAGTCATTTTAGAAAATTTCTTTTTATTTATTTTGGGGTAATTTAGGATTATAATATTTTTATCTTGAGTAAAAATAGCAAGAGGAGTGAAGATCCATGTTTTTAGTTTTTTTTGTTGCTTTAGGAAACTGACTCTACGTAGGAAATTGCATCATTCATATTGGGAAGGAAAGTGACATTTGTTTTATTGAGTCTTTTAGGTTATTTAAGAAGAGGGTCATTCAGGAAATATAGAATTTTCATTCTCTTTCCGGTGGCTGTTGCTTTTTGGAGATTCAGACGACTGCTGCGTCTTGCTCTTTTTGACGACTACCTCTTTCAGTTTTTGTTCACCATTTTGGTTTTCAATTGCAATAAATTATTTTGTGAGTTTTTCTTTTAATATGTTTTCATTTTAATTTTTTTTTCTAGTTGAAGATTAGTTGAAATTTTGATTCATGATATTGTGAGATCTAAATGCATTTATTCATTCATCAATCATAGGTATTTATTTAATTCATGTGTTTCATAGTTCATGATTTTTTAGAGTTTATTGAATAGATGGTCAATGTTTAATAGACCTAAATTAATTTACAACTAATTAAAACGATAAATTCGTAATTGTTTGTTAGTTTTAATGAAGTGATAAATGACATTCATGTCATGGGATTAAATAATCTAATTTAAATTAACCCGTTGTGTGTTTGTTAATTAGAATTTGATCTCTCTAGATCTTAAGACTGTTGAGACTTTTAATCCTAAGAGTTTCTCTAGGGTTGACTCTTGATTAAGAAAATAGTTAATGAGTTTCTCTTAACTATCGATGAAATAAGGAAAGATTGGTCATTGGGCGTTTGTCGACGACTATAATCAATTTATTTATGTATTGTTGAATTATCCTTGAATCAATGATCAATCGATTGAATCAAAGTGGAAACGAACCCTTTAACTAGGCCAATTTATCTTAATTCTTATTCATTTAATTCTACCCAATTTTATTTTTATCGCTTTGTTATTTCAATTTTAATTGTTTGTTATATTCAGATTTGGTAGTTATTTTAGTTAATTCAAAACCCCCCAAAATTTTATTTTTTATTTTATTTGAAAGAGATAAATCTCCTTCTTCCCTGTGGATTCGACCATGTTTACCCTAGACTCGTCTTGGCAAAAGTAGGTTTATTTATTTTTATTGATTTGACACCCACCAGTTGTCCTAATTTTTGGGAAAGTAATGCTTGCAATTTTTTTGAATGGTATGACCAACCATTCAGTCTTAAAGCAATTGAAGTAATTCATGGTCTGAAAAAAAAAAAGTCAATGAGCTCAAAATGGTATGCAACTCCGTAGTAGTTGACTAGACTTTGAGAATGCAGGATGCGAGAAACAATATCGAGAGGCTGAAAGAAGAATATGATCGACTGTTACGATGTGTTCAAGAGCTTGAGGAAATAAATTTGACATTGAAGGAAGAGATTTTAAACTTTGAGGAGATGAAGGAGAAGAAGTTGAAATCCTTTTGCAAAGATTGCATACGTGTGGGTGGAATATTGACAATTAGAGTTGTGATTTTTGATCCTTTGTATAAAGTTGGGTAGAAAGTAAATTTTTTTCTATTTCTGTAATTTTTTTTTTTTTTTTTGGTGAGAAGTTATGTTATGTCAATATTATTAATGAATCTTTTTTTTTTTCCCAATATTACTTTGGTGAGAATTTATGTTTTGATAAGAAAGAAAAAAACAACATTTCAGAAACTTGAAACATAGGACATGATCACCTAGCACACAATTTGAAACATAAGCACAAAACCTGGAAACAACTTTAGAAACCTGAAGTAACTTGAAACATCACCTAACATCACAATTTAGAACTTGACAACACCTAACATCACAATTTAGAACTTGACAAGATCACCTAGCACAAGACAACAACACCTAGCATAAGCACAAAATCTGAAGCATCACAACTTGACATCACAAAACCTGATTTTGGCACACACTTTGGGACAACAATCTGATTTTACAACTAATCCAGAACAACATTTCAGATTTCTGAAGTTAAAAACATAAACATTTAAAGTTTGGCACATAGTACATCAATATAAAAACTTCACAACTGGAGATAAAGTTACAATTTATTTCAAAACATCATTACAATTTCACAAAAAAAAAAAACATCATAACAAGTTTTCACTGCATTGTTCAAGTTTTCAACTCATTTCAAGTTTACAACTCTTGTCTTCTAGTCCAAGATAAAGGAGGCTGGGATGCTTTTGATGCAGGTTGGCTTCGTGAAGATGGCTGGGATGCTTGTGATGCATTTGAGGTGCATGATCTTTTGTTATGTCCAGCTTGCTTGCAAAGAGTGCATTTGATGGTGGTTCCAACCCTAAAAAGTGTGTGGGGGTTCTTGGGTGGGACATCAGTAGGCTCCCTTCTCCTTTTTGTTGCTGGTCTTCTTGCTTTTCTTTTGTAGTTGGGGGCAACAAGCTTGAGACTTCACATTTGTCCCAAACATTAGGCCTATTACAGGGATAAATAATAGGCGCATAATACTCTAAATAACAGACTATACTATAACAACTAGAGACAAATTTCTCTGGTTTTTCTCTACAAATAAAGATGCAACTAATTGCATGAGTACAAGGAATGCCAAATAATTCCCAAGCTCTACAAGTGCAGGTTTTATTATCCAAATCTATAATAAATTTGTTGAAAAAGGATGTCACTTCATATATCCCACCTCTGATAAAGTTGGAAACTAATGTTTATTTAGTCGCTTCTGTTTTTCTAATTTCCTTTGAATGGCAGGACAAATATCACCATTAAAAGTTGATATTTTAGCCCTATTCTCAGAGAACTTGAATATCAACCCAGACCTAATAACCAGCAAACTGATCACAGACATCTCTCTTGCATCTAAAATTTTAGAATTGAAAGATTCATAAACATTGTTTACCAGCAGATCATACTTACTGTATCCTGAAAATGCAGATCGTGACCATGTTTCGGTATGCTTCTCCTTCAGCCAAGCATAGGCAGCAGCATTTGAAGTCTCAATCTCTCTCATTACTCGAATGAATTCAGCCTCATATGTAGCCCTACAAGCAGTATAGAACATGTTCTTCAACTCCAAAATTTTGAACTTCTAGTATAGATTATTGTAGAGATGTCGAGCATATTTTCTATGTTCGGAATGTGGAGACAATGCAGAAATAGCATTAATTAATCCCTACACACAAAAAAAAAATGTGAAGACAATGCATGTTAATATAATTGCATTACCTTCTGATGATAAAAAAATAATAGTTTCTTACATATCTTCTATTGGTCCGACATGAATGTCTATTTTCTATCATATCCAATGTCCCTATGTAAATGATCAATGAACCACATCAAAGAATTTGTTTCCTCCAACTCGACAATTACAAAAGCTAAAGGAAAGATTCTATCATTGGGGTCTTTTCCAACTGCAACAAGCAACTGCCCTCCATATCTACTTTTCAGAAAACAACCATCCAATCCTATAAATGGCCTACAAGAAGCCACAAATCCCCTCTTGCAAACATCTAGATAGTTGTACAATCTTTTGAATATTGGAGTTAGGGGATATTGGATGGATAAGGGATACTCATCACCTTCGGGTAAAAAACTCTCTATTTTACAAATACTTCCCTTATTGATTCTTAAAATCTCTTCAAAATATGGTCTTAATACGAAGAACTGCTCTTTGTCCTTACCTGCAACAAGCTCTTTAGCTATGACTCTTGGTCTCCACACCTTCATTCTTCCACAGTTGACCATAAACTTCTTTTGTAGAGTACGCAATTTGATGTTAGGATCATTTTGGACACTCTTAACCCATTTCTTTGCAAGCCACTTTGCTGTTGCATGTTTGTTATTCCAAAGTCTTGCACAGCTGTGTTGAGCCTTATATGTCACTACAATTGCTGTCTTCTCATGACCATCAAGTTTTTTGGCATAAATCAACCATTCACATCCCTTAACACACATAACTCTAACTCTGTTCTTGTCCTTTTTTACAAATCTAAGATTTTTTTCATTGTATACAGCATAATTTTTCAATACTTCTTTAAAAAATGTCAAACTTTCAAAAATCTGTCATTGTTTGAATTCAATAAATCTAGGGTTATAATTTGTCTTGAACTTTTCATATTTACATTTTTTTGACTCAACCCCTTCATCTTCTCTCTCATTCTCTCTCACTGTGTACTCTAAATCCTCCTCCTCATCTGCCGCCTCCCAATTACTGAATACTTTTTTGAAGTTTAACTCTTTTTCAGAGTCTACAATGCTCTTTTCATAACCTGTATTGAGCTTTCACCTTCTAAAGGATCATCACTGCACATTTCCTCCTCATCCTCCTCCCTTTCTTGCCATGGACCATCATCATCGCTACTCATCAAAATCTCAGTACTAAAGCCCTCACTTCTCCCACTATCCTCATCAATTTTATTAAATAAATCAGCATCGTTCTCTAATACACAAGCGTCATCAACACCATATTTTATATAAAAATCGACATTCTCAACTTTTTCCCTTTCATCCAAATAACATAACAATGCTGAATCAATTAATATTGGACTGAAACCACCTCTAGGCAAAGGTATCCACGACCTCACATAGTTTTTATAACCTAATTCAGCTACCATATACCCTAATTCAAATACTGACATTCTATCCCCATCACAATCAAAATATGTTAATTCTCCACCTTCGTAACTATTTGCTCCTATAAATTTACCATCATGATGGAATGCAGCTGTGAATTTGGAAGAATCCATATATCTGAGGAAAGAAAGAAATTTGAAAAATGCTGAGACATTTAACATAGATTCAAATTAAAAACCTAAATTATTTACAGTAATAAATAAACCCCTAATTAAAGCCCTAATTTTTTCCCAATTTAAACCCTAATTAAAACCCTAAATTATTTCGAACCCTAATTTTCACCCTAAATGAAACTCTAATTAAAACCCTAATTTTTTTCCCAATTTAAACCCTAATTGAAATCCTAAATTATTTCGAATCTTAATTTTGACCCCAATTAAAACCCTAATTATACAGATCTTCAACAATACAAAGAAAATTATCGATTTTATTATATATGAAACCTTAATTTAAAATCCTAGTTTTTTTTAAATACAAATTTTTTTGAAACCCAAATTTTATCGAACAATAACAACAAATAGTAATATTTCAAATTATAGCAACAGTAAATCAAAAGTTAGATTTCATACCTTAATAGGACCCCACGTTGAGGAAACAACTTCAATTGATGACGGTGACGAATCTGGGACCACAAGCCTAAAAGAATTTGTCGAGACTCCCAAGTTCAACTGTCGTTTTCTCTCTCAAACAGTTTTAACCCACTAAATCTCCTTTGAACTCTCTCTCTCAACACTTTTTTCGATCGACTTCCCTTCTGTCTCTCTCGCTTTCTCTCTCTCTCCCCCTCAGTTAAATTGTTTTTTTTTTCTTTTAGGTTTTGTTATTAACTTCTCCACTCCCACCACTTCCTTGTTAGTACGCTGAAGCTGACGTATCATATCAGCAATTGTCTGACGTGGCAATCGAGATTGGGTGAGATGCTGACATGTCATCGGACATGTTAGCATTTGGTTCAACGTTGGAAGTCATGTGATATAGCACCGGTCCAGCTCAAATACCAACTCAGCATTTAATGGTCAATCTAGCACTGTTAGTGATGAAAGAATTAATAACGTTATGATTTTTGAAGTGTATGGATTAAATCGTTGTAATTTAAAATTTAAATATTAATTTATGAATTCGTTATAAAATTTAATAATTAGATAAGTGATTTTCACTTTGTTGGAATTAGCTGGCTGAGGCCGACCCACTCATGTGCACATGCACCCTCCAGCCCCGCTGCCATTCGGCGCCAACAAGAACAATCATTTGATTTTGGGCACGAAGTTGAATTGTAATGGCTAATGGGCAATGCCCACTCTCAACTGTCAACTCTCTTTCTTCTGGGCCACCTCAACCGGTAGTGGAGAGAGAAGAGAAACCCCGCCCTCCGTTGGGCCTTAGGTCCCGAGTTTCCATGTGTACTGGCTCGAGTGCAAAAGCTGTTAGGTCATGGGGGTGGTTTAGGAATAGTGTAAAAAATAAAAATAAAAAAATAAAGCCACAATTGAGACTCTTTTTTTTTTTTTTTTTTTTTTAAAAAAAAGGAACTAAGATATGGTATTAGGACTTGACATGGGTGGTCTGGTCAAATGGGGCTTAGAATTTCCATGTTGTGATAGGATGACCCTTCACTCATCCCTTCTCATTACTTTTTTTTTTTAAATTAAAATAATGCCCCCAAATAAGTAAATTAGTTTGAACTGGGGACGGATGCATACCCTTTTGAATCATTTACTACTGGAAACCTAAAATTATAAATGCACGATAATTTCTGAGATCTTCCTTTGTTTATCATATTTTTTAGTTAAAAGTGTTTTAAAAAGGTAGTTTAATGATTATAATCTCAATATTTAAAATTTAAATTTTTATATAATCAAAAAAATATCATAGGTAAAAGTTATTCAAAGGTAGCAATTGAAATATTGACTCTATGAGGTCAACATGGGCAGATATTTATAGTGATGAGAATGAAAAGAAAAATGAGAGAGTGGGCGTTTTGACCCCACTGACCCAGGACAGGAGACGGCAAAAACCAATAGAAATTTTGTCTTCTAAGAACAGGAAGATAATAACCACTGTATTGTGTTTGACATGTGATCCAGTGGTGGGTTTCGAAATATTACTTTATTCGGACCACTCTATGGTTAGGTACAACAATAGAAAAAATAAATTCAAATTTTCCTTATTAAACAAATGAATGATTTCTTTAATTTGCTTAATATATATATATATGACTTCGGATGCACAGAAACTACAATAAATCTACATATTTTACAGAACACTGATTGCGTGCAGAGTGATCTAATTGGTTTCCTCTTATTTATTTATTTTTTGTAGATGGCTTCTTGTCTGGCGAGAAGATGATCCTGTCTGGGGCCAAGTGGGTAGAACCAGGTTCATGTCAGGGATCACCAACCATAACCATAATCTGATGATGAGACCTTTGTATCATGTTATTCAAATGCTTGACATGCATGTTAAAATTAAAATGACTATACAATGAAATTTGCATTCATCAAGGTTGGTGGGCAAGACATTGATGAAGTGGCGGTAGAACATGAGTTGTTCACAACTTTGAACAAATGTGTAATGTGTGCATATTGTCAAATCTAAAGAAAGATAAGGCTTTAGGCCTTTAACTACGTGGGCTTCAATATTCAAGTTCAGGTTCGATCTTCATTTCTTCAGCATTCCAATACTCTTGAGAGAGAGAGAGACGCATTCTTTTGTAACATATTTCACATGGGCAAGGAAAAAAGGGAGGTTGGGTAATTAAGAGTATGGACAACGAGGCATTTAAAACTGAAGGGAGGAGGTTTTCTATAGGGGTCGATGGTAACCTTAACGCCAGCTATTCCCATAAAGATCGTTGAATATGCCATCATGAAAATTGTGATAAATGATAAATTGTAATGCTTTCCTTCCCAGAGCCATAATAAATATTGATTGAGTACAATCTCCCTCTTTTTTTAAAAAAAAAAAAATTAAAGGGAGAAATATTAACTAAAAGAAAGAAAAAAAAAAGGAGTAAAAAAAAAAAACCTCATACAGTTTTTTTAAAAAAAAAAAAAAAAAAAAAAAAAAAAAAAAAAAAAAAAAAAAAAAAAAAAAAAAAATTTTTTTTTCTTTTTCTAAAAAATAAAAAATAAAAAAAAAAAAAAAAAAAAAAAAAAAAAAAAAAAAAAAAAAAAAAAAAAAAAAAAAAAAAAAAAAAAAAAAAAAAAAAAAAAAAAAAAAAAAAAAAAATTTTTAAAAAAAAAAAAAAAAAAAAAAAAAAAAAAAAAAAAAAAAAAAAAAAAAAAAAAAAAAAAAATTAAAAAAAAAAAAAAAAAAAAAAAAAAAAAAAAAAAAAAAAAAAAAAAAAAAAAAAAAAAAAAAAAAAAAAAAAAAAAAAAAAAAAAAAAAAAAAAAAAAAAAAAAAAAAAAAAAAAAAAAAAAAAAAAAAAAAAAAAAAAAAAAAAAAAAAAAAAAAAAAAAAAAAAAAAAAAAAAAAAAAAAAAAAAAAAAAAAAAAAAAAAAAAAAAAAAAAAAAAAAAAAAAAAAAAAAAAAAAAAAAAAAAAAAAAAAAAAAAAAAAAAAAAAAAAAAAAAAAAAAAAAAAAAAAAAAAAAAAAAAAAAAAAAAAAAAAAAAAAAAAAAAAAAAAAAAAAAAAAAAAAAAAAAAAAAAAAAAAAAAAAAAAAAAAAAAAAAAAAAAAAAAAAAAAAAAAAAAAAAAAAAAAAAAAAAAAAAAAAAAAAAAAAAAAAAAAAAAAAAAAAAAAAAAAAAAAAAAAAAAAAAAAAAAAAAAAAAAAAAAAAAAAAAAAAAAAAAAAAAAAAAAAAAAAAAAAAAAAAAAAAAAAAAAAAAAAAAAAAAAAAAAAAAAAAAAAAAAAAAAAAAAAAAAAAAAAAAAAAAAAAAAAAAAAAAAAAAAAAAAAAAAAAAAAAAAAAAAAAAAAAAAAAAAAAAAAAAAAAAAAAAAAAAAAAAAAAAAAAAAAAAAAAAAAAAAAAAAAAAAAAAAAAAAAAAAAAAAAAAAAAAAAAAAAAAAAAAAAAAAAAAAAAAAAAAAAAAAAAAAAAAAAAAAAAAAAAAAAAAAAAAAAAAAAAAAAAAAAAAAAAAAAAAAAAAAAAAAAAAAAAAAAAAAAAAAAAAAAAAAAAAAAAAAAAAAAAAAAAAAAAAAAAAAAAAAAAAAAAAAAAAAAAAAAAAAAAAAAAAAAAAAAAAAAAAAAAAAAAAAAAAAAAAAAAAAAAAAAAAAAAAAAAAAAAAAAAAAAAAAAAAAAAAAAAAAAAAAAAAAAAAAAAAAAAAAAAAAAAAAAAAAAAAAAAAAAAAAAAAAAAAAAAAAAAAAAAAAAAAAAAAAAAAAAAAAAAAAAAAAAAAAAAAAAAAAAAAAAAAAAAAAAAAAAAAAAAAAAAAAAAAAAAAAAAAAAAAAAAAAAAAAAAAAAAAAAAAAAAAAAAAAAAAAAAAAAAAAAAAAAAAAAAAAAAAAAAAAAAAAAAAAAAAAAAAAAAAAAAAAAAAAAAAAAAAAAAAAAAAAAAAAAAAAAAAAAAAAAAAAAAAAAAAAAAAAAAAAAAAAAAAAAAAAAAAAAAAAAAAAAAAAAAAAAAAAAAAAAAAAAAAAAAAAAAAAAAAAAAAAAAAAAAAAAAAAAAAAAAAAAAAAAAAAAAAAAAAAAAAAAAAAAAAAAAAAAAAAAAAAAAAAAAAAAAAAAAAAAAAAAAAAAAAAAAAAAAAAAAAAAAAACAAATTCAAAACAACTATCATTTCTGTAGAAGTGTGGTACACATAAGGCTCCATCAAGCTCAGCTCGCGAAGCTCCCTCTCACACTGATTTTATCTCTTGAAGATGCGGCAAAGGCCTAAGGCACAAAACGCGCACACAAAAAGTATGACCCGTTTCCTTGGTTAAAGTAGAGGGCAATTTTTACGGGTCCGACACCTAGAGGGCCAACTGTTTATGGGTCTTTCCAAAAGCGATAGTCCCCCCCCCCCCGCCTCTCATTTTTTGCTATTGTTGACGCGGAAAGGATATTTCCTCAGCCTTTATTAGGAGGAAAAAAAAGGAGCAACACAATTTTGATCTGGTCGATCCTCTGTTTTAATTTTGAAGCTTTTGATTCCTGCCTGTTCAGTTTTCATGCATGATTTAACTAGGAACTTGTTGTTGTTTTTTTTTTTTTTTTTTCCCTTGATTAATCAGTATTTAGATTATTCGATTCTGTGGAGTCAACTAGGGGTTGATTATTTCAACATTTATTTTTTTTTATTTTTAAAATTCAAACTCAAAATTTTAATTAAGAAAATCTAATATCCTACTATTATATTCACAACACACATTGATCAACATATTATTGGTGCATCACCGTCATAAGCCATGTAGTTGGTTGCCCTTCTACTTGCCCCTGCGCGCGTATTTTTGTGTCTTTGGTCCAGTGACACTCCCTAACAACTTTGGTGCTCACTTCTTTATCTTCATGATCTCTTTGTCCTGTTTTGTTTGTTTTTCTTTTCTTTTCCAAAAAAATAAGTTAATATGGTCAGGTGCTATGAGCCTAATGAGCAAAATACACAGTGGCTGCATAATGGTGGGCTCAATTTGAAGCTTAGATTGTATGTTCCTTTTAGATTGAGGCTTCTTTGCAGCTTTTTCCACCCTGTACACCAAAATTTTTAAGCATCTAGTCGATTGATTAGGATATATATATGTGCCACAACGACAGGGTTAGACATGTTTTTGTCAAGAGAGAGAGCATGTGTTACCTGGAGAATATACCCTCAAGCGGTGAACCTGACATGGAGTCACTTTGAAACACTGGGGAGCTACCTTTGAAATCTATTGGACGATTCCCCCCCCCCCAAAAAAAAAAAACAAAAAAAAAATGCTAGTTGACACTTCTCGCTCAAAGTCCTAGAGATTTGATTCTACTGGTTTTAGTTTTAGAAATTTAATAAACTCTTTTAAGAGTCGAAATTAGATTAATTGTGTTGGAGGTAGATTTAATTCCACAGATAATGACTCTATTAACTCTAACGGGATAGCTTAACCATCTAGTGATCATGATCGGTGAGACCTCAAACAGTTCGTCAGAAGATAATCTGATGGGGAGATTCCAACGCTCAAATTAAAGAGCGGTTTTCAAAAAAGAGAAACCGAAAGAAATCTCTATATACCTTGTGTGTAATGTGTAGGTCCAGAGATCATATATGACTGAGCAGCTTAACGATGTTTATATAGTTTCTACATGTGAGAGTTGTATACACGCGAGGTGTTAAAACTCTAGTTTCCTTATGACAGCACCCTAGTTTTCAGAGATCATAGTGTAAGATTTTCAAAGATTTCAAATTTTATTAGTTTGGAAAGTCCAAAGTCATGAAGATTTATTTCCTTATCGGTCACGATTGTAAGCCTCATTTCCATTTACGTGGGATTGCCCCCCATGATTTGGGGAGAAAGAATATTATGTTAGAGGATCGAATGATGACTGTTGAGCATTGAGGAATCTAGATACCAATGAACAATTGGTTGCTAAGGAGAGATCTGGCCAATGAGTACCAAGAGGGTGTTTTTTGATGAGTCACAGGCCTTGGTTAGCCTTGAGCCCAACATGACATGGGTTAGATGCCATCATTTGCTCTCTACTCTTATGTCACTTCGAAGGAGAGGCATGTGGAGTAAGTGAAGGGTCGCTCCTTAGAAGGTCTTGGGAGCACAAATACAAATAATCATCAAATAAATGACCTCGAAATAAATATTACGTGGGAAGTTGGAAAACTTGATTCCTTTATTTATTGTGCATGTTTTTTATTAGGTCGTTTTATCCGCTCAAAATCGCTAGGGTCGCATCTTTCTGGCTATAAATAGGCGATGAAGGATCCTCATACCATGTTAAAGTGATATGAAGTACTTTCGTGAGCGATTCTATGAGTCTCTTCTGTTGAGAGTTAGTATTTTCGAAAGATGGCTTGATCATGGGTTTTGAACCACAAAATTTAGAAGTTTAAAAAACTTCAGCAGATGCAAGGCTCCATCAAGAATGGGACAACCAATACGGGGTTCCATCATGATGTATGGGATCCCAACGTCGCGACAGACCCTGTCGGTTCCTCGAGAATATTGGCTTTGATCACAGAGAGATTTTAGCTCAGATAGGAGAGATTTTTGTTTATAGTGGAAGTTCTCTTCTCAAGATCAGAATCATCATTCGTTTGGTAAGTGCAGCAGAGATCATTAAAGATACTTCTTTGACACTTCATCGAGTCAGGCAATACGAGGAGCTGGAAGATTGGAGGGGACCAAACGATGGAGGAGATGCAACTGATGTATCTTTTCTGTCTCTTTTTGGCCAACTTCTACCTTCTACAAAGTCCTTTCTAGTTTCTCCATTCCTTTTGTGGTTTTCTTGTTCCGATTGTGTGATGCTTGTGGGTCACGAAACTTCTTCTGGTTCTCAATTTGCATCTAGTTAGCTTTTAAGTATAGGGTTTATATGTCGCTTCGGCTTCTAATGTACTCCTTCCCATGTGATTCGGTTTGATTCATGAACTTGTAAATTTTCTTTCACATTTTTTCTATCTATGTACTCTGATATATATCCGTTATGTTGCAACAAAAAGAGAGTTTTGTTACTTACTTATCGATCTTGCCTTAGTCGAATGGGTAATGGCCTTGTTTGTTAGCATTCCACTGGTGCAAATAACAAGCATTGAACCACCGAGTGAATGGCCTAGCCGATAGTATGTCTATTGATAGGTAGGCTTACTTAATCATTAGGTGTGGGGCTTCACTACCCTTGCACTCATTACATTGGTAGCATCTGAGATGATAAGTTATGTTTACCTGGGGGCTTTTCACTATGTTCGTTTGAGAGAGCTCAACCAGATGATCGGTTTGTGTCCACCCATCGAAAAGATAGATCTCTTCTATTGACACGTTTGTTGGATAGAAAGGGTCGTGTCTACCCAAAGAGAAGATAATTCATTTATTGATGACACATTCATTCGATAGAGCTCAAACAGATGAATAGGCCGTATCCACCCAATGAAGAGATTGATCCCTTATTAACGACATGTTCGTTCAATAGAAAGGGTTGTGTCTACCTAACGAGGAAATAAATTCTTTATAGATGACATGTTTTGAGAAACATAGGTACAAAAGCAAATCGGTCGGCTGAAGGGGTATTATAACAAGAGATAAGATCATAGAGGTCTTACTTGATCGTTCAATAGGGGACAGAACAGAGGACTTGGCTTAATTTTTCATTTCCATGGAGTGGAGCGGCAAACCCAACTAAGGAAGTTTTCAGCTGCTAAGCATTTATTCTTCTGTGTGGAAGATATGCGAAAGCGTCATAAACAGTGATCTTTTTTCCCTGAAACAATGCAACATGAATATCAAATTCCTCGTCAAAATTTTGCAGTGGGAGTGGGACAAATGATTTAGCGTAGTCCACCATAAGAGAGATAGGTTCTTTTGAAAAAAGAGGATATATGTCCTTTCCTCCCATCCCTTCTACTAAGATTCGTCTTTTTAAGTAGTTGTTTAATTCTTTGGGGGGGTGGGGGTGAAATAATCTAAAGAAAAGATGCCACTATACGAAAGATTTTGAGGCTGTCGAATGTAATATCATCTTGGTTTTAAGTGAAAATGCCCGTCGTGACCTACATTAATCAATTTCATTAGATATTTAATTAAAAATATATATATTCGTTTTATAAAATTTAATCTTATTATAATTCATCATTATTTTTAACTAATGGAGTGAGGAGTGATGGTGGGGGCAACCTTGGGCAGACATGTGCCTCCGTATTTGCAAGACATTGAGTAATTGCAAGACATTGAATGTTACACGCATTTGCATGGAAAGATTTAAAGAATAAAAAGTAAAGAGAGATTAAGGGAGAAAGTCATAATTTTTTTTAAAAGTTTAAATATTAAAAAAAAAAAAGAAGAGAGATTTAAAGAAATTTAAAATTTTTTTAAATTTAAAATTTTTTTCTCTCAAAAATAAAAAAAATAAAAGAAAAAAATATTATAATTAAATATTTTTTATATTTTAAAAATATCCTTTAAAAATTTAAAATAAAATTTTTTTACTTCTAATGAGTTTCATTTCATTTTTTTCTTTTATAAAATTTTCAAAAAAGACGGAGAGAAAGCTATATCTTTTTTTTCTTTTTTCTCATAATTAGTCTTTTTTCTTTTTCCTTTCAAAAACTCTCAAATATAATGTTAATGGGGTAAGAAGTTAGAGAGGAAATATTTTATTGTTGCACGAATTTTAACCAAAATAAAATAAGAAAAAGGCTATCTCTCACGATGACTTGAGTTCAGCCCCATTATTCATTATTATTGAATTTTTTTTTTGAGTTATAAAAAAAATATATGAGAAGCCCTTCACAAAATTAATAAATAAAGAATTATCATCCTCTAGATTTAATAATAGGGTATTAGAATTTTTCGACCAAAATCTTGAATTATTCAAATGTTAAAAATAGAAAAATAGATAGTGAGAGAGTCAGCTTCTAATTTAAACTCTACAATATTCAGATTGAATTAATTGAATAATTTAGTTACCGGTTGTTTAAGAAAAAATAATAATAAAGAAAGAAATGAAACTTTTGATAGATTTTTTTTTTTATAATTTCCTAGGAGTTCAAAGAATGAAAAAGGCCAACAAGTTTGCAAGTGTTAAAAGCACCCGCGTGTTGATCCCAAAAAAAAAGGGCCCCAATCATGGAGGAGAATATAGTTCGTACGAGCCATGAGGGTCCACTAGGGTTGAATGGTCACAATTTGAGATTGGGCCTCCTCCTCCAAATCCCATCCCATCCCCCAAATCAACCCTTTCCATCACCTTTTGCATTGCCAGTCGTAGTCGAGAGGGTGAGAAGAAAATACTGTTAATATAGAATCTCTTCTCTCTCCCTCTTTACATTTGCGAAATTTTTCACGAGTCTATTTGCATAATATACAATTTTATATTACTTTTTTTTTTAGAATAGTTAATTTAAAACATAATTACTACCTCGTGTATTTTAATAATTAATTTCTTTTTTTTTAAAAAAAAGGAACATTGAATCTGGAGTCATGTTTGAGCATCACAGCACAGGGGGTGCGGATTGGGGAGTGGAGCCTTTCCCTTTGAAATGGAATGAGCAGGGTTGATTGAGGTGTAATTTTGGTACGATGCACCATGTGAATTCAAAGGCTTTTGCGCTCTTTCCCTCTTTTTCTTTTTTTTTTTTTTATTATTTAACTTTTATTCGATTAATTTAATTTAAATATTATAAAATTTATTGAGAGTTGACCATTTTATTTATTTTTTTAATTTTTAAAATTTAAATTTAAAATATTTAATAAAAAAAATAAAATATCCCATTTCTCTTTTCCATCTGTCTTTAGCATGCCGGACCGACCATCCCGCTCACCCATCTGGTCTGGTGTGGGAAAAAAAAAATGGAAAATACCAAAAGACCATTAGTGTGTACCATGGGATGGCAAGATGAGATGAGATGAGGCTGAAAGTGTCCTCCGGAATCCATCCAGTACACCCACCTCTGTTTTCCTCCAACATCGCCCGCCCGCCTACCTTACACGCATCAATCACAACCTGACAACTGTTCCCCATTTTTGGCCCCTCTCTTTTTTCCTTTTTAAAATAATAGGTTAGACTCAATTTATATAATTTATGACAAATATCAATCTCGATATTAATAAAATTTAATTTAAATATTCTTTTGGTACTAAAGTGGAAATGAAGAGAGAATGAATCGAAGACGT